>JAYKKM010000430.1:517500-1072211 GCA_035772405.1 Chrysogorgia sp. JL179-B06 | reverse complement strand
TCGTTTTTTGAATGTAGTCGTGAAATTGTAAAAGATAAAGAAATCGGGTATCTTCAAGGGGTTGTTTATCTCAAAGAAGCAAGAGATGACATTTTTGATTGGCTTCCATATGGGGGAGAAATCGTTCGTTCTTATGCTGATGATTTCTACCATTTTAAGGCTAGAATATATGATCCGTCCACGTTATATCCAATGGAAAACGTTGGGGTAAAATAGGAAAACTATGGAGTATAGAAAGATCCCGTAAATCAGCTGATTATAATAACAAGCATCGACAAAAACAAAAAGAAAAAAGAAAAAAAACTTTTAGAGTAAAGAAAGAAATTCATGTAAAAAAATAACAATGATTCACATGTTTTATTATAAAAAATAAATTTATACAAGAGAAGGAATTATTATGTCTTTGTCAGTTTTTATAAACTTAACATTTTTATGCAAAAGATGAGGAACATCTTTCTCTGATAATATTTTTATTGTTTTTCCAGATTCTCCATGATTGATAACTTTCAGGGTTACTTCATACGGGTGTTGTTTCACACCATTTGTTTTTATTACAGAACATTGTTTTGTTTCTAATATTGTAACAGGTTTGCAATCCTCCACAAAATATATATATTCAAGATATTCTTTATAAAGAATATCCTGAATTTATTCACATATTCACAAATTTATTTATTCACATGATAAATAGCGCTGAAAAGTATTTTTGGATCTGTCAAAAAAAGGTTATACTATTAACACATATACTACAATAATGTAATATGGACATTGTTTTTTTCAGTAATGATAAAGTTGTTTTTTTAAACATCTATATATATATAATATTATATATTTGTCTCAGAAAAGATATATTTAAAAAAAAAATCAAAAACAGATATAACAGTATAAATAGATGGGTTTTCGTTTTTTATAAAGCATTGCTTGTCGTACTTCAGTTAACAAAAAAAAATGAAGTGTAGGAGTTGTATAAAAAAATCGAAACGAAAAATAAAAATTAAAAGAATACGAAAACGACGACGTTCTAAAAAAAAAATTCAAAAAGAAAGGGATATCACCAAAAAAGATCATGAGTTTTATGAATTTTGGAAATGGTAGACGATGTATTAAAAATATTTTTTATTAATCCAAATAAGTTTTTTCCATCTTTGTATTCTATCATCACATTCACATAGATCAACTATTTTACTATAGATAAGTCGTCCGTAATTATTTTTACAAAAAAAACAATAATGATGGTTTACAAAACATTCTTTACATCTGTAATGCATGAAAAAATGATAGAAGGAATTCACTTCACAACAACAGAAACTGCAATATACCATCTTGACAACTTTTTTTTGGACGTTTTGTGAAAATTTTATAGTTTGCAACCCATTTTTATAGATTTTTGGACTATAAAAGCAGGGTATCAAATATATTTTCGATTATTTTCAACATGTGGTTGCGATCAATGATTGATTTTGGAGAAGGTGAATCTTATGATTATCTTACACTGTATTATCATGCTGAACCCATACAATTAGTAAACTACGAACCTGTGGTTCCCTCGTGTTTAAGATATGGATATTACTTAAGACAAGATGGCGGAAGGTTGTGACCTCGTGAGCTCCTCATGTGAAGCCACTTTGTTGCCACAAAGTGAAACATCCTCAAGGAATAACACATTCACGATATGTGAAACCGACAGCCAACCTGAGAATCCTTCAATCGAAGTCTATAAGAGCTACGGAGACATTTAGAGAGGGACGTAATAAGCTATTAAAGAGGGACGTAATAAGCTGCCGCAAGTCGACCACGTGGAGTCTATATCAATAAAACCAAATTCTGATCTATCTCCCCTTCTTGGAAGGGACCTGTCTTTGTTGAAGTCCCAAGAATTAAAAGTAGAGCTGGGGAAAAGAGGTCTAAAGATATCTGGAAACAAATCCACCCTGGCCGTCGAACGACTTAAAACCGCCATTGACAAACCCGAAGCCGGAGTCATTATGAATCTCGAAGGCGAAGTCGAACTTGACGACTTGTATCCACCGAAGATAGATGACGACGCAAGCATTTCGGGAGCATCGAACACAGATATGAACAACAAAAATGTCCAAGAACTTGACATATATTCGTTTATCGAAAGCAAAATGAAAGAAATATGCCACAGCGAAATGGAAAATATTAAAGATGAAATCTGCCAAAGCCTTCACATCAAGCCTCAAGCTCCAACACATGATGATGAAGAGATAATATTGTCACTTCAAACTGAGAACAATCAACTAAAATCAAGACTTGAACAATTAGAATCATGCTATTGCAACCTCAAACAAGAGGCAAGAATAATTACAGAAGAAAAAAATAGTCTTATCACTGCACTACGATTGTTGAACAATGAACACCCAAAACCTAAAGAAAACCAAGATCCTGGACAAGAAAAGAAAACCAAAGAACCAAAGACAACCAAAGAATCCAAGACAACGGTTAATGGGGAAGAAGAAAATAGTCTAAATGTTCCAAGCTCGAAGACTGAAGCACGACGACACAACAACAACAAACCAGGTGATGCTGATAAGTTGAAATCTCAGAGGGCAAAGGAAAATCAACACAAGCCTCCGTCTACCCAATCCAAGCCACTACCAACTACAGTGATTATTGGGGATTCCATGATCAAAAAGGTCCAAGGATGGAACATTGGCAAGCGAGTTAAACGCAAGGTGATTGTGAAATCTTTTTCAGGTGCCAGTTCATCCGACATGAAACACTACCTCAAACCAACCATTGAGAGAAAACCGGAACCATTTGAAATAGTATGGTCAAGACGTGTCTCGTTTACAGCTAGAATATCAACAGCTTTGTCAAGCATATAAATTCTAAGTTGATCAATATGCTTATACAAACTAACCAGGTTAATGGAGGCTATCTTGAAACCCCTGGTATTAGGAATACCAAAGGATGGTAGTGACATATGATGGGATTCATATGTATTATGGGTGTGAGTTTCTGAAATCACTGGATGATCTAGGTTAGTATTATTTTCCACCCTGTTGAGGTTGGCATGAGATCAAGCAAACATACCTAAACAATTAACATAATTATTACACATAATGTTATTACCTGTTTCATTAAGGTGCAGACCACTATTGTTTAGATTGTTACCTCTAATGTTTTTATGTTCAATCAATTGCCAACCATTTTCTTTACATGACTTCTTCAGTCTCTTGTTGACATCTTTCACTGCCTCATTCAGCTCCATCGTAACCACCGTATTTTTTCAAAAACGGCATAGTGTCAGAATCGAGGATATTTTTAAAAACGTTTTCACATATGATATAATTTTATTTTTTTACACTATTTCATGCGCATGCGCATTTGTCTCCATTCTTACATTATTTCAACCCCATATTATTGATTTGAGCGTCATTTATGGCTAAGATGGTGGAGGGGTCACAGCTCCGTAACGCACTGTTTCTTTATTATATTTTATTTTTATTTCACTTTGTGTCTCGACACACATTCTGTTTTTTTATTTTACACTTTTTCATTTCATTTTTTTAATAAAATTATTAATAAAGAAACATACGTGCGTTACGAAGACAATAATGGGGGTCGTACTGTTGTACGATCATGCCATACTATGTGTTACCTATTCACCCATAATCTGTCTACACGATAATCGAGGATCTCCCAAACGATTATGCGATGACGACACACGACTATGGATTAAACCTATGGATCATGATGATGTAATGGGTATTTATGGTTATGTTATCACGTGTTTCTTATACGTGCAACAGTTAAAGGCACTCCGCAGCGCTTTTGAAGCATGCGCAGAACAGCCACATTTTGAAAAAATTTGGGAATTTTTTCAAAATTATCAAAATGGCGTCGCAAGTTCGGATTGAATATATTTTGTGGTTGAAAGCTTAATTCTCGTGTTCGAATGGTAATTAGTGCAGTCTAAAATATGGAAAGTGGCGAAGGGCAAAACAAAGACAATTTCCGTCTACCAGATCAACCAATACGCGGATCAGGTGGGAAAAGAGAAGGCTCTGGAAGGAAGAGATCGCATAGAAGTATACGATGAGTGGGTAAGAGTAAGGGAAAACCAATTCGGACTTCGCAACGAATCTCTTGGAATGCATGAAAATCAACATCAATAGCGCTTCTCCGTCGAGCGTTGTGGACCATCAAAGCCAAAGGTGCTATTAAAAGTATTGTTCTAAAAATATTTAATTTCTTATTACAGAATCATACCTGCTCCAACGAAATAATAATTATAAAACTTGTTCTATAGGATTGATACTCCAGCGTCCACTATTTGATATTTCTGTCCAAAAGTAATGTCTACACCACACAGAGTGAACGTACGAAATGAGCTGTTTCCTGGTAAATATATATTATAAACAATCACTATCTCCAGTGTACTCTTTAATAATCTTTATTAGCATATGCCAAAACAGTGAATAGTGCTTTTCGTGCAATCTGATTGGTTCCTCTAGCTCGGGATATCCTGCACTATTCACTGTTTCGCAAAACAAGATGGTGTCCTTCTCTTGAACGACTTTTCTTTTTACGTAATGCAAGAAAATGGTAAAAGCAGGAAGGTAGAAAACAATTACTGTATGCAGGGAAATTATTTTACGTAATATTTATGAAAAAGAAGTTGCAAAAAGAGAATAGAAAGTGCTCAAAAACCCGCAGAACAACGAAATAAATGGACTGTTGATCGATATTCTCCTTTATATAGTTTATGAGACAATTTGAATTGCCTTTCATATAGAATTTAATAACATTTACAAACATTAAAAATCATTTCAGTTACAACAAAAACCAAGCAAAACTTAAAGAATAATAGTACGGTATCGGCCGTAAAGATTACCGCGATACACTGCCAAATTAAGAAACTGGCGAGTATAAATGAACTGAATACTAAACAAATGACCTGGTTATGACCAGGGAAACATACTACCGATTTTATAACAGTAAACACCCACAGAAATTATTTGTAAATTAAAGGAAATTCAACGACTACACACATGAAACATTGACACTGCACTGACATCGAAATAAAAACGTTTATATAACTCATCTTTTGCAAATAACAACTCGTTTACTCACCCAGAATTCATTAGCTATCCTTTGTCCTAAGGTTTTCTTATTTACATTATTAAAAGGCTAAAATCCAGTGGTCTTTTGCCTTACTGTGATCCAACTTCGAAACGAGCTGTGAAAGGTTTTCAAAATGACCGGGCTGTCAGCTTGTCAAAACTGATAAACAACTCCATATATGGAGTTGCCAGCTGTGGTGTTCAAGTTATATATGAACAACGAGAGCGAGTGTTTCACCGGGATATCCAAACACGAGAAAACAATGTATGAAAACACGAGCGCGAAGCGCGAGTGTTTTTGTTAATTGTTTTCGAGTGTTTGGATATCCTGGTGGGACACGAGCTCGAGTTGTTCATAAAGCATCTCAATTGAACACAATAGTAATTAGTTATAATTTAAATTGCAGTTTACAATTTTGAAGATTATTTGCATGCGTAATTAAGATATTAGATGAACAACGTTGTTCATCTAATATCCAGGTCACGCGTATTGTGTTGGCATGGTTCACCGGGGTATCCAAGCGCAATCACCTGATTAATTCGCCTACTCTGATTGGTTAATTAACTCATGAATTATTCATGAATTTGAGATGATGACATGAACATTGAATTTAATGCTAGAACCTGCCAAGAGGAAGACATAGATGTTAGCATAACATCTATAAATGACATTGAAACTAACATCCCAGCCCATTGTCTCGAATCTGTCGAAGGTTTATGTCCCCCAAAAGTATTTCTGCAACCCAAATATGAAATAACCTTTGCTGCAGATACAGAAAAATAACTTAAAATTGTAACCACAGACAAGAAATTTATCTGCAGTGTCACAAAGTTGAAAGAGTTCTTTCAGTTCTGTAGTGAAAGTAATTGTGCAATGCCTCTCACTGAAGTGAATGAGAAATGGATTGGATGCACCTTAGAAATCAAGTGGAAATGTGAAAATGGTCATTGTGGAGAATGGGTTTCAAGTCATACAGTCGATCGGATCTACTGTAATAATCTCCTGGCAGCTGCATCTCTTTTGTTCTCAGGGAATAATTTTACTAAGCTATCTCTTTTTTCAAAATGTTTGAATTTGGCTTGGATGGGTGAAACAACATATTTAAACAATCAGAAGTTGTATATCGCACCAGTTGTCCAAACATGGTAGGGTAAAATGCAAAAAGAAATGTTTGATGCTCTTGGTGATGCACCAGTTTCAGTTTGTGGTGATGGTCAAATGGACTCGCCAGGTCATTGTGCAAAGATGTGTGCATACTCGCTTATGCACACATCATTGGACTACATTCTCCATTTCGAAGTTGTTGACGTCCGCCATGCCCAAATGAAAAGCAGTGTCATGGAGAAGGTTGGTTGTCAAAGAGCCCTTGATGCTGTCAAGCAGAAGTTGAATGTAGTGGAAGTTGTAACAGACGCTTGTTCACAAATAATTAAGTTGTTAGGTAAACAGAAACTCAAACATTTCCATAATGACATGCCATTTGTGTACTGTTTAATATAACTGTTTGTGGTAAACTGATATTTATCCCCATATATTTATTTTTGATTCAGCTTCTAATCCTCAATATGAAGGAATTACTCACCAACTTGATGTTTGGCATAAGAGTAACAAGTTAAACAAAAAGTTGAATAAGGTACAGTTACTTACTATAAAATTGTAGGGTTTTGTTTTAGAAAAAAATCACATAGATGACTGTATACTGTATTGTATATTGGATCTTACAGTAAGTATTACCATTATAAAGGTAAACAGGAACAATTTAAATATAAAACTAAAGATTTTAAATGTGGTATACATCACGTAGTTTATTAATTTAGTTTTTTCTTTAGAGCAAATACATTATTAACAACATGTACTATAATGATTAAATTTTTAGGCTTCTAAGATGAGAAGGAAACCTTGTGTTGTAAAGTGGGGTTTTGCAGCCATCAGCAACCACTTTTGGCAATGGTGCAAAAGAATGCAAAGATTATAAACATTTCCTACTGCATGATGAAATTTCGATCATTTCAAATTTCAAAGTATTATTTGTGAACAAATTCAAAGTATTATTTGTGAACATATTCAAAGTATTATTTGATTTTTCTGAATTTCAAAATAATGCTGTAGAAAGTCTAGATTATTTTCTTTCAAATATGAATATGCAAGCACTAGCAGTACAAGTTGTTGCTTGTCTTGCACAACCTCATATGCCACAGAACACATGACAGTAAGTAAAAACTCTTGCTTGTTATATAGAATATGTGGATTTGGGATACTGTGCTTAAGCATTGTGCAAACGAGCACAAGTGGTATAAATGGGAAAAAAAATGGGGGGGCTCACATGGTCCTCTGGAAGAATCTCATCAAGCACGAGGAGTGGCTCCAACCAGATTCTGCACCAATGCAAGCTCTACGAGAGAGAGTCCCTGGACAAGTGGTTTTTAAAGAGTTTGCCGACTATTATGTAAAATTCAAGTAAATAAAACATTTATTTTTTATTGAACAGTAAACGTTCATAATACTGTAATTGTAGTACAAAAATATGTTCTGACTAAGGCATAATTGTATTGAAACTTTTCTATTTTGCTAGACACACAGGAAAGCGTGAATCTCTATCATAGTCATAAACTTATGTATGCTCCAAAAAGATGTTCATTCTTGTAAGTAATTGCACTATTCCATATACCTATCATTCAAACATTTTCGAAAAATATTAAAAAATCATTAATGTTTTAATAATAATATATAAACTTTCAGATATGAAGGAACAATTACCGCGAAGTTTGTTGGCTGTATTTGACCACAACCACCACCTGCATCAACAGCAAACAAGAAACAAAAATAATGAGCTGATTTATTACCAAGACGTTGGAGCAAACGAGGCCAAAGGTGTAAAGTTGTGGGTATGTTCTAGAAAACACAAACAACTCCTACCTGCCATACCACTGTTCATTAGTGCTCAAAAGCCATGGAACATGGATCACAGTAAGCCCTTCGGTCACACCTTACAAACCATAAACGTGTGGCACCTAATATTGCCAAATTACCTGGTCCATCTACAAAGGACCTTGTAAAAGAGCAACCAGACAACGGTTTTAAATAGTAACATAACTTTTATTCAAGCAGAGTAATATCCATCATATAAAATGTATGTGTGTACGTGTACTGTATATACATGTATGTATATGTAAAAACACATACTGTAATATAATACCATGATTACCTCGAACTTTTTTTTCTAACTGTACAATTTATATCCAAATTACCTCATTTAGTAAGCATGAAACCACTAATTTTCCCTAGTTTGGAAGAAAGATTGCACAAACAAAAGTCAAAGGATGGTTTTCATTTCTCAAAATACAATAATTCACAATCAATAAAATTATATTTCATCGGTAATTATGGTATAATGAACTAATATCATGACATGATTATCATGAAATAAGTGAATAAATATCCTATGGCCATCTGGATTTTCACAATTAAATCCTCCCCTTGGACATTTAAACGACTAATTTCCATCATGTCATGGTATTCAATTTATAATAAACAATGTAAATCATTTGAACACCATAAGGCTGCATTCAGACTTAAGTGTCCATAGCAGCCTGGGCAAGCACTAGCCTGCGTGGCAGGCGTTACGTTTGGGGGAGCGCGCGGAGTTTGGGGGCGGGGCGGAAAATGGTAAGGCGAAAGTAACTTTCGCCTCTCCATTTTCCCCGCGCCCCCAATTCGCGCCCGCCCCCCAAACGTAACGCCTGCCACGCAGGCTAGGAAAGTACGAGAATAAAGTTGTTCAGACTGGTGATTTTTGTTCCCAGTGTCGAGAGTCATATGTCTATGAAGTAGTGCCTATATTGTGTAGAAACCAGACACAAAAACCTGAATGCAGCCCGTAACAACATAAAATTATGACCTATTTTTATATCCAGTATATTGACCATCTGGAGAGTGGGTAATGTTTCCTAATTCTCCAAACAGAAACATGATGGTATAACAGATAACGATGTCCCTTTTTCCCTAAATGACCATGCTGCCACATGACAAATTGCCCTGTAGGCCAGCATGCCACATTTGCTTTGTCATACACTGGCGTATAATTTACATACGTATCTGCTAAACTCCGTATGGCAGTTGATATGTTAATCTGAATCAATGGCAAATGTTAGCAAAGGAATCAGTTTGGCTTCGGCAATGTCTTCTCTCTTCACAGACAGACTCTTTCTTTGTCTGAAGGCATTTCAGTGCAGTTGCCACAAACAACAAAAAGATGGCAACAGGCATTGTCCCACAAATCCTGGATCCACGGTTTCCTCAAGTTCCTGGCTGAGATTTGCAATCAAAATTCATATAAAAGTAGCCTTCTTGATGTGAATGCAACCAGCATCAAACTTAAGAAGCTTCTCACCGATACATAAAGTTCTTTAGAATATCCTAATTAAACAAGAAAAAATCTTAAGCAAGCATAGATAAAAGACATAATGCATAGATAAAATGTATGTTACATGTCATGTCCAAAAACATACACATTTGTAAATTACCCCTCAACAGCAAGGTTCGTTTTGCCTATCAGGTTCGCAAGTTTGTCATGTTAGGTGCAATATCTGACAACACCTTTTTAAAATATTAAAACACTAAGATGAGAATACATGAATTTTCAATCACTTATACAGCTTAAATTATATAATATCTGTTTGGGAGTACATACGAACCTTATTCGTTGCAAGGATTTTTCGCTGTGCCACACTTGCAATTGCAACCAACATTTTAAATTGAACCCTTTGCCAGGACACAACCCTCTTCGTAATCCCTGCGCTTATCCTTCGTGGCATGCTGCACTTAGATATACAAGTGCAACCTGGGAGTGATTCAAGACCCTATAAATTCAATACAAAACAACGAATTTTGTTAGTGTTACGATTATATTTTTTTAATACTTAACACTATAAAGCTAATATCTCTCAAATAAACATTTTAAAATATTTTTTATAATTACCTATCTTCTCCATCTTACTGTATGTCATATCTGCTATATCATTTTTCCACTGCCGTCGCTACTATACTGAATTATCGTATCGCCATCGGTGTAACATTTCGAGCAGTTAATTTCGTTGCCTACTTGCCTTTCGCATAATGAATTTAAGGAACATCTGTGCCCGCGGTATCAGACAGGCGGCGATCTGGTCACATGGGATTGCGGCTGCGGACGAGCCTTTTGCGTTCATCGTCTTTCATACGACCGAGTAGCACTAGATACTCGGGTGCCCATGGAGTTAATTAGGATAATCCACCTCATTAACGAGCACACCCTAATAATACGCTGGGCGCCATAAACACAATATACTCGCTTGCTGATTGGTTTCCATAAAATGAATTATGCGGTGAATTACTCGTCGTCCCTGATTGGTTGAGAGAGTTCCTCTATTATGAATAATAATACTCAATATATATATATAACTGACTCAGTAACAATCAAAAGATAATTTTTAGTGTAATTAACTTCTGTTAGCCATTAATTTATGGCATAAAATGCCCATTGCAATTGTTTACTAAATAAATAAAGTGAGAATATCGTTATTAATGACAATACCCTTATTTAAATTATCAAATTGTACTTAATTTGTACTACAAGAATCCGACTTGAAATCTAATCCGGTATTTGCGCTCGACAATAAAAGTAATTTTCAGTAGAATTAATTTGTGTAGAATTAAGTATGGCACAAAGAACCATTGTAATTGTTTGCTAAATAGGAATTAAGTTAGAATAAAAGTAAATTATTGAAAAACGCCTTCTATTTAAATTATCAAAATATACTTGCTCCACTTGTACTATTTGATTTATTTTCCCATCAAATCCAGGTATTTGCATGCCACAATAAAAGATTATTTTCCAATATAATTAACCTTGTGTATCATTAATATTGCATAAAAACCAATGCAATTGTTTTCATAAAGAAATAAAGAGAGAATAAAGTTAGTAATGGAACAAAGTCTTTGTATTAAATTATCAAATGATAATTTAAATTGTACTATAGAATTCATTGCCATCCAAATCCGGTATTGCAATGAACAATAAAAGCAATTTTACTAGATGGTTTATTTATTACCAATTTTGTTTGTTTTAAGGTCCCACCAGCTTCATGGCTGGGGCACTCCTTTAAAATTTTGCGTTAGAAGCAATTTGTTCTGCATGTACTTGAAGTTTGTTCCTCATGTAAGGTTTAATTAACACACCAACTTTGTTTAGGAGTACGGTCCTCCACCTGCATTGGCTATGTGGCAACTGTTTTTAATCCTTAGGGTCAAAGCAATTTGTTCTCCATATATTTGGAAGTTTGTTCCTCATGTGAGATTTATTTATTTACCAACTTGTTTGGTTTAAGGTCCTCAGCTTCATTGGCTCAGGGGCACTGTTTTAAACCTTAGGGTTAAAGGAATTTGGGTTGTCCCCATGTATTTGGAGTTTATTCCCTCATGCGATTCGGTTTATTTATTACCAACATTGTTTGGTTTAAGGTCCTCACCATTCTTTGGACTGCGGGCACTGTTTTTAACCTTAGTGGTTAAAGCAATTTGTTCTCCCATGTACATGTATTTGGAGTTTGTTCCTCATGCGGAAGTTTTAATATTATTACCAACTTTGCTTGGTTTAAGGTACTCACCTTTCATTGGCTGGGAGGCACTGTTTTAAACCTTGGCGTTAAGCAATATGTTCTTTCGTGTACATGTATTTGGAGTTAGTTCCTCATGGCGAATGGTTTATCTTATTACAAACATTTGTTTGGTTTAAGGTCCTCACCTTCCATTGGCTGGGGCACTGTTTTAACCTTAGGGTTAAAGCATATTATGTTCTCCATGTATTTGGAGTTTGATTCCGCATTGCCGAAGTCATATCTATTGCCAACTTTGTTTCAGTTTAAGGTCCTCAGCTTCATTGGCTGGGGCACATTGTTATTAATCTTAAGGGTTAAAGCAATTTGTTTCTCCGTATATTTGGAGAATTTGGCTGGGGCACTGTTTTGCTGCGGCCACTGTATTTGGACGAAAATTGGCTGGGAAGTCGGCACTGTTATAAACCTCTAGAGTTAAAGCAATTTGTTCTCCAATGTATTTGTTGTTTGTTCCTCATGTTGAGGTTTATTTATTTACCAAACTTTGTTTGGTTTTAGGTCCTCAGCTTAATTGTGCTGGCACACCCAACTGGTTTAATCTTAAGGTTAAGCAATTTCTTCTCCATGTATTTGTTGTTTGTGCCATCATGTGAGGTTAAAACAGCTTTGTTTTAAACACAACTTTTATTTTGCTTTAAGTTCCTCTATTATCTTCTTTGGCTGGCGCACTGTTTTACACTTCGGGTTTTTAAATGCAATTTGTTCTCCGTTTGTATTCTGGAGTTTGTTTCCTCATGTGAGGTTTGGTTTATTACAAAAACTTTTGTTTGGTTTAAGGTCCTCAGCTTCATTGGCTCGCGCACTGGTTTTAAAACCTTTAGGGTTAAAGTAATTTGTTCTCCATGTATTCAAGGAGTTTTTTTTCGCATGTGAGGTTTTACTTATTAACCAACTTTGTTTAGTTATTTAACGTCCTCAACCTTGATTAGGCCTGGTGCACATGGTTTAAACTGAGGTTTAGAACAATTTGTTCTCCATTGTCATTTTGGAGTTTGTTCCTCATGTGAGGTTTATTTTTTAACAACCTTTCTTTAGTTTAAGGTCCTCACACCTTCATATCCGGCTGGTGCACCTGTTTTAAAGTTAGGGTAAAGCAATTTGTTTTTCATGGTATTTTGGAGTTTGTTCCACATGTTGAGGTTTATTTATTACCAAACTTTGTTTGGTTTAAGGTCTTACCTTCATTGGCTGCGTGCACTGTTTTTAAACTTTAGGGTAAAGCAATTTGTTCTCATGTATCTATGGAGTTTGTTTCCTCGTGTGAGTTTAAAACAGCTTTGTTTTGAACACAATTTTTTTTTGTTTTAAGTCCTCAGCTTCATTGGCATGGGACACTGGTTTTAAACCTATGGTTTAAAGCAATGTTGGCATAAAATACCATTGTATTGTTTTGCTCAATAAATAAATGTGAGAATATCGTTATTAATGAAAATGATTATTTTTAAATTATCAAGATGTACTTAATTGTACTACTTAAATTTTCGTTGCAATCTAATGCCGTATTGCACTGACAATAAAAGAAATTTCAGTCTAGAATAGAATTAACTTGTGTAGAATTAATATCGGCCACAAAGAACCATTTGTAATTGTTTGCCAAAGGGTAATTCAGATAACGAATAAATAATTATTGAAAAAGCCTTATATTAAATTATAAAATATACTTACTTGTGCTATTGACTTCTTCCTCCTTCACCAATCCGGTAATTGCAGAGGCACAATTAAAAGTAATTTTCAATATAATTAACTTGTGTATCATTAATATTGTATAAAAAACCCATGCAATTGTTTTGCTTAAGAAAATAAAGTGAGAATAACGTTAGTATGGAACAAGCCTTCTATTAAATTTATCAAATATACTTACTTGTACTATAAGGAATTCATTTGCCATCAAATCAGGTATTTGCAATGACAATAAAAGCAATTTACAGAGGTTTATTGATTACCAATTTTGTTTGCGTTTAAAGCTCCTCAGCTTCATTGGCTGGTGCGTTGTTTTTAACCTTAGGGATTAAAGCAATTTGTTCTGCCATGTATTTAGAGCAAACTTGGCTGGGGCAGTGTTTTTAAACATTAGGGTGTTTAAACAATTTGTTCTCCCATCTATTTGGAGTTTGTTCGTCATGGTAAAGGTTTATTTATCACCACACTTTGTTTAGTTTACGGTCCTCACCTGCATATGGTTGTGGGCAATCTCTTTTAACCTTGGCGTTAAGCAATTGTTCTTCGTGTACATTGTTATTTGGAGTTATGTTCCTCATGCGAAGTTTATTTATATAACCAACTCATTGTTTTGGTTTAAGGTCCTCACCCTTCATTGAGCTCGGGCACTGTTTTTAACCTTGGGGTTATAACAATTTGTTTTCCATGTATTTGGAGAACTTGGCTGGGCACTGTTTTTGGCTGGGGCCAAACTGTATTTGGGAGAAATTGGCTGGCGGCCCAACTGTATTTGGAGAAATTGTCTGGGGCACTGTATTTTGGGATAAATTGGCTGGGGCCACTGTTTTTAAACATTAGGGTTTTAAAGAAATTTGTTCTCCGTGTATTTGGAGTTTGTTCCTCATTTTGAAGGTTTATTTATTCACCAACTTTGTTTAGTTTAAGGTCTTTCAGTTTCCATTAGCTGGGGGGTTACTGTTTTTATACCTTATGTTTAAAGCAAGTTTGCTTCTGAATAGTATTTTGGAGTGTTTAAAGCAATATTGGGTTCTGCATGTATTTAGAGAACTTGGCTGGGGCACATGTAATTTGGGAGTAAAATTAGCTGGGGCCACTGTTATTTGGGAGAAATTAGCTGGGGCAACTGTTTTAACGCTTGGGTGTTAAAGCAATTTGTTCTCCATGTATTTTGGAGAAATTAGCTGGGGTCTCTGTTTTAACCTTTAGGGTTTTAAAGCAGTTTGTTTTTCCATGTATTTTGGAGTTTTGTTCCTCATGTGAGGTTTATTTATTACAAACTTTGCTTTGTTTTAAAGTTCTCAGCTTCATTGGCTAGGGCACTGTTTTTAACCTTACGGTTAAGCAATTGTTCTCCATGTTGTATTAGGAGATTGTTCCTCATGTGAGGTTTATTTTTATTACCGACTTTGTTTCGTTTAAGGTCCTCAGCTTTCATTGGCTGGTGCGTTGTTTTTAACCTTAGGGTGAATGCAATTTGTTCTCCATGTATACTGGAGTTTTTTTCCTCGTTGTGAGTTTTATTTATTACCAACTTTTCTTTGGTTTCTAGCGTCCATCCAGCTTTCATTGGTTGGTCGCACTGTTTTAAACCTTAGGGTCGATAAGCAATTTCTTCTCCATGTATTTGGAAGTTTGTCCCTCATGTGAGGTTTATTTTATTACCCAACTTTGTTTAGTTTAAGGTCCTCAGCTTCATTGGCTGGGGCAGCTGTTTTACACCTTAGGGTTAAAGCAATTTGTTCTCCAATGTATTTGGAGAAATTGGGCTGGGGGCACTGTTTTAAAACCTTAGGTTGTAAAGGACAATTTGTTTTCCATTTGGTTTCCATTTGTTTTAAACAACAACCACTTTGTTTTGGTTTAAAGGTTCTCAGTATTGCACGCAACAATAAAAAGTAATTTACCATATAATTAACTTTGGTGGATTCATTAATAATTGCAATAAAAACCAATGCCAAAATTGTTTGCTAAATAAATAAATGTGTGAAAGAATACGGTTAGTATGGAAAAAGCCTTCTATTTAAATTATCAAATATACTTACTTGTACTATAGAATTCATTGCCATCAAATCAGGTATTGCAATGACAATTAAAAAGCAATTTACAGAGGGTTTATTGATTACCAATTTTGTTTGGTTTAAGCTCCTCAGGCTTCAATTGGCTTGGTGCGTTGTTTTAAACCTTAGGATTTAAAGCAATTTGTTCTCCATGTATTTGGAAGAACTTGGCTGGGGCAGTGTTTTAAACATTAGGGTTTAAAACAATTTGTTCACCATCTATTTTGGAGTTTGTTCATCATGTAAGGTTTATTTATCACCATCTTGTTTTTAGTTTATCAGGTCCCTCACCTGCCCCAATATGGCTGGGGCACTGTTTTAAACCTTAGGGTTAAAGCAATTTGTTCTCGCATTCTACAATGTATTTGGAGTAATGTTCCTCTATATTACCAACTTTCTTTCCGTTTTAGGTCGTCCCTCAGTTCATTTGGCTGGGCAATGTTTTAAACTTGGGGTTAACCAATTTGTTACTCCATGTATTCTGGAGTTTGTTGCTCATTTTTTGAGGTTTATTTGATTACCAACTTTGTTTAGTTTTAAGGTCCTCCAGCTTCATTGGCTTGGGGGGGGTTTTTTCGTACGGGTTTTAAACTGAGGTTTTATTTGTAAAACAATTTGTTTTCCATGCGATTTGGAGTTTGTTACCAACTTTGTTCCATGTTATAAGGTACTCACCCTTCATTGGCAGGTGGCCACTGTTTTTTAAACTTAGGCGTTAAAGAAAAACAATTATCCATATATTTGGAGTTTTTGTTCCTCTTGGTGAGGTTTATTTATGTACCCAACTTTCTTTGGTTTTACGGTCTCTCAGCTTCATTGGTTTTGGTGCCAACTGTTTTAAAACTTAGGGTAAAGCAATTTGTTTTTCCATGTATTTGGAGTTTCTTCCTCGTGTGAGAGGTTATTTATTACCAACTTTGTTTCGTTTAAGGTCCTCAGCTTCATTGGCTGGGCGCACTGTTTTACACCTTAGGGTTTAAGGCAATTGTTCTTTCGTGTACATGTATTTGGAGTTTGTTCCTCATGCGAAGTTTATTTATTACCAACTTTGTTTGTTTACGCTCCTCACCTTCATGTGGGTCTGGGGCACTGTTTTAAACCCTTAGGAATTAAAGCAATTTGTTCTCCTATGTACATGTACTTTGGGAGCTTGTTCCTCAATGGCCGAAGATTTATTTATTACCAACTTTGCTTGGTTTAAGGTCCTCACCTTCATTTGCTGGAAGGACACTGTTTTAAAAACCTTGGCGTTAAGCAATTGTTCTTCGTTGTACATGTATTTGCAGTTTGTTCCTGATGTGAAGTTTCATATTACCCAACTTTGTTTAGTTTTTACGGTCACCTCATCTGCATTGGCGAGGCGAGTGTGGCAACTGTTTTTAAAACCTTAGGGTTAAAGCAATTTGTTCTCCATGTACAATGTATTTTGGAGTTTGTTTCCTCTATATTACCAACTTTCTTTTCGTTTTAGGTCCTCAGGTTCATTGGCTGGTGGCACACATTGTTTTCAATGTTTTAAACCTTGGGGGTTAACCAATTTGTTCTCACCATTGTATTTGGAAAGTCTTGTTGCTCATGTGATGGTTTATTTATTACCAAACTTTGTATAGTTTAAGGTCCTTCAGCTTCATTTGGCTGTTGCACGGGTTTAAAGCTGAGGGTTAAAACAATTTGTTTTCCATGTATTTGGAGTTTGTTACCCACAACTTTGTTCAGTTTAAGGTCCTCACACTTCATTGGCAAGGTGCACCTGTTTTAAACTTAGCGTTAAATAAAAACATTTTCCATATAGATTTGGAGTTTGTTTTCCTCTTGTGATGGTTTATTTATTAACCAACTTTGTTTCGCTTTAAGGTCCTCATCTTTCATTCGGCTGAGTGGGCACAGATTTAACCTTGGGGTTAACAATTTGTTCTCGCATTTATTTGGAGGAAATTGGATTGAGGCAACTGTTTTTAAAAACCTTGAGGGTATAAAGCAATTTGTTCTCCATGTATTTTCGAGTTTTGTTCCTCATGTGAGGTTTATTTATTACCAAACTTTGTTTAGTTTTTAAGGTCCTCAGCTTCATTGGCTGGTGGCACTATCTTAACCTTAGGGTTAAAGCAATATGTTTCTGCATGTATTTGTAGTTTTTGTTCCGCATAGTGAATTTTCTTCATTACCAACTTTGTTTAGTTTTAACGGTCCTCACTCTGCATTGGCTGTGGCCACTGTTTTAACCTTAGTGTTAAAGCTCATTCGTTTCTCCATGTACATGTATTTAGAGTTTGTTCCTCATGCGAAGTTTATTTATTACCAACTTTGTTTAGTTTAAGGTCCTCAGCTTCATTGGCTGGGGCACTGTTTTAACCTTAGGGTTAAAGCAATTTGTTCTGCATGTATTTGGAGAAATTGGCTGGGGCACTGTTTTAACCTTAGGGTTACAGCAATTTGTTTTCCATGTATTTGGAGTTTGTTCCTCATGTGAGTGTTTATTTATTACAAACTTTGTTTGGTTTAAAGTCCTCAGCTTCATTGGCTGGGGCACTGTTTTAACCTTAGGGTGAATGCAATTTGTTCTCCATGTATATGGAGTTTGTTCCTCATGTGAGGTTTATTTATTACCAACTTTCTTTGATTTAAGGTCGTCAGCTTCATTGGCTGGTACGTTGTTTTAACCTTAGGGTTAATGCAATTTGTTCTCCATGTATTTGGAGTTTGTTCCACATATGAGGTTTATTTATTACCAACTTTGTTAGTTTAAGATCCTCACATTCATTGGCCGGGCACTGTTTTAACCTTAGGGTTAAAGCAATTTGTTCTCCATGTATTTGCAGTTTGTTCCTCATGTGAGGTTTATTTATTACCAACTTTGTTTGATTTAAGGTCCTCAGCTTCATTGGCTGGTAATACGTTGTTTTTACCTTCGGCTTAAAGCAATTTTTTCTCCATGTATTTGGAGTGTTAAAGCAACTTGTTCTCGATGTATTTGGAGAACTTTTCTGGGACACTGTTTTTGGCTGGCGCACTGTATTTGGAGAAATTAGCTGGGGTGCTGTATTTGGAGAAATTAGCTGGGCACTGTTTTAACCTTATGGTTAAAGCAATTTGTTCTCCATGTATTTGGAGTGTGTTCCTCATGTGAGGATTATTTATTAGTAAATTTGTTTGGTTTAAGGTCCTCAGCTTCATTGGCTGGGGCACTGTTTTAACCTTGGGGATAAGCAGTTGTTCTCCATGTACATGTATTTGGAGTTTGTTCCTCATGCGAGGTTTATTTATTACCAACTTTGTTTAGTTTAAGGTCCTCAGCTTCATTGGCTGGGGCACTGTTTTAAACTTAGGGTAAAGCAATTTGTTTTCCATGTATTTGGAGTCTGTTCCACATGTGAGGTTTCTTTATTACCAACTTTGTTTGGTTTAAGGTCCCTCAGTTTCATTGGCTGGGGCACTGTTTTAACCTTAGGGTTAAAGCAATTTGTTCTCCATGTACATGTATTTGGAGTTTGTTCCTCATGCGAAGTTTATTTATTACCAACTTTGTTTGCTTTAAAGGGCATATGACCCGTAAATTGAGATGAATTTTTTATTGATTTATTTGAAAGAACCAATAAAACGATAAAGATTGGCTTTTTTACAGTTCTTTCATATCTTATCTCGTTCTCGAGTTATTCGAGGTTGTGTAATATGACCTATGACGTCACAAGTTGTACCCGCCATTATGACCAATTTGAAAATGAAGCATATCTTCAAAACTATTGAATGAAATTTCTCGAAACTTTGCATAAGTATACAGTTCACTAAATTGAATTTCCCCATGTCAACGCTATCGTTACCACAGTGACAGATTATTTCCCAGATTCCTTTCTTTTTGAACCAAAAAATTATATTTTCTAGCATGCGCTGCAAAGATTATGATTTGAAGTTTTTCTGTTTTCTTGGCAATGCTATTGAAAATATACTTCACTTTTCCACAGTCAAAAATTGTTTTATAAATGACAGAAAACAAAGAAGTTTTTTAAAAGATGAAACGGAGCCTGATAACTAATCTGTTACTATGGCAACGATACAGTAGACATGGGATATTCAATTTAGCGAACTGTATACTTATGGAAAGTTTCAAGCAATTTTATGCAATAGTTTTGAAGATATGCTTCATTTTCAGATTGGTCATAACGGTGGGTACACCTTGTGACGTCATAGGTCATATTATACAACCTCGAATAACTTGAGAACGAGATAAGATATGAAAGAACTGGAAAAAGCCATTCTTTACCATTTTATGCGTTCTTTGAAATAAATCAATAAAAATGTCATCTCAATTTACGGTTCATATGCCACTGTTTTAACCTTGGCGTTAAGCAATTGTTATTCGTGTACATGTATTATGAGTTTGTTCCTCATGCGAGGTTTATTTATTACAAACTTTGTTTAGTTTAAGATCCTCCCTTCATTGGCTAGGGCACTGTTTTAACCTTAGGGTTAAAGCAAAATGTTCTCCATGTATTTGGAGAACTTGGCTGGGGAACTGTTTTTGGCTAGAGCACTGTTTTTGGCTGGGGCACTGTATTTGGAGAAATTGGCTGGGGCACTGTTTTAACCTTAGGGTTAAAGCAATTTGTTCTCCATGTATTTGGAGAACTTGGCTGGGGCACTGTATTTGAAGAACTTCGCTGGGACACTGTATTTGAAGAACTTGGCTGGGGCACTGTATTTGGAGAAATTGGCTGCAGGGCACTGTTTTAACCTTAGGGTTAAAGCAATTTGTTCTCCATGTATTTGGAGCTTGTTCCTCATATGAGGTTTATTTTTTACCAACTTTGTTTGGTTTAAGGTCCCCAGCTTCATTGGCTGGTGCGTTGTTTTAACCTTAGGGTTAAAGGAAATTGTTCTCCATGTATTTGGAGAACTTGGCTGGGGCACTGTTTTTGGCTGGAGCACTGGTTTTGGCTGGGGCACTGTATTTGGAGAAATTGGCTGGGGCACTGTTTTAACCTTAGGGTTAAAGCAATTTGTTCTCCATGTATTTGGAGTTTGTTCCCCATGTGAGGTTTATTTATTACCAACTTTGTTAGGTTTAAGGTCCTCATCTTCATTGGCTGGGGCACTGTTTTAACCGTGGGGATAAGCAATTGTTCTCGATGTACACGTATTTGGAGTTTGTTCCTCATGCGAGGTTTATTTATTACAAACTTTGTTTAGTTCAAGCTCCTCAGCTTCATTGGCTGGGGCACTGTTTTAACCTTAGGGTTAAAGCAATTTGTTCTCCATGTATTTGGAGAACTTGGCTGCGGCACTGTATTTGGAGAAATTGGCTGCGGCAATGTTTTAACCTGAGGATTAAGCAATTTATTCTCCATCTATTTGGAGAAATTGGCTGGGGCACTGTATTTGGGGAAATTGGCTGGGGCACTGTATTTGGAGAAATTGGCTAGGGCACTGTACTTGGAGATAATTGCCTGTGGCACTGTTTTAACCTTTGCGTTAAAGCAGTTTGTTCTCCGTGTATTTTGAGTTTGTTCCTCATGTGAGGTTTATTTATTACCAACTTGTTTGATTTAAGGTCCTCGCCTTCATTGGCTGGGGCACTGTTTGTACTATTGACTTCTTATCCATAAAATCCGATATTGTGCGTGCAATAAAAGTAATTTTCAATATAATTAACTTGTGTATCATTAATATTGCATAAAGACCATTGCAATTGTTTGCCAAAGAAATAAAGTGAGAATAAAGTTAATATGGAAAAAGGTCTTGTATTAAATTATCAAATGTATTTGATTGCACTATAGAATTCATTGCCATCAAATCCGGTATTGCAATAACAATAAAAGTAATTTTCAGTGTAATTAACTTGTTTTAGCATTAATATGGCATAAAATACCATTGCAATTATTTTGCTCAATAAATAAAGTGAGAATATCCTTTTATTGAAAGTGCCTTATTTTAAATTATCAAATGTACTTAATTGTACTACTGAATTGGTTGCAATCTAATCCGGTATTGCACTCACAATAAAAGTAATTTTCAGTAGAATTATCTTGTGTAGAATTAATATGGCACAAAGATACATTGTAATTGTTTGCTAAAGGAATTAAGTTAGAATAAAGTAATTGTTGAAAAAGCTTTCTATTAAATTATCAAATATACTTACTTGTACTATTGACTTCTTTTCCATCAAAAGTCTTGTATTAAATTATCAAATGTATTTAATTGCACTATAGAATTCATTGCCATTAAATCCGGTATTGCAATAACAATAAAAGTAATTTTCAGTGTAATTGACTTGTGTCGCATTAATATGGCATAAAATACCACTGCAATTGTTTGCTCAATAAATAAAGTGAGAATATCCTTATTATTGAAAATATATTATTTTAAATTATAAATGTACTTAATTGTACAACTGAATTCCTTGCAAACTAATCCGTAATTGCACTCACAATAAAAAATAATTTTCAGTAGAATAAACTTTTGTAGAAATAACATGGTACAAAGAACCATTGTAATTGTTTCCTAAAGGAATTAAGTTAGAATAAAGTAATTATTGAAAAAGCCTTCTATTAAAATATCAAATATACTTACTTGTACTATAGAATTGTTGCCATCAAATCCGGTATTGCTATGACAATAAAAGCAATTTACAGAGGTTTATTTATTACCAATTTTGTTTGGTTTAAGGTCGTCAGCTTCATTGGCTGGTGCGTTGTTTTAACGTTAGGATTAAAGCAATTTAGTTCTACATGTATTTGGAGAACTTGGCTGGGGCAGTGTTTTAACATTAGGGTTAAAGCAATTTGTTCTACATGTATTTGGAGTTTGTTCCTCATGTAAGGTTTATTTATCACCAACTTTGTTTAGTTTACGGTCCTCGCCTGCATTGGCTGTGGCACTCTTATAACCTTAGGGTTAAAGCAATTCGTTCTCAATGTATTTGGAGTTTGTTCCTCATGTGAGGTTTATTTATTACCAACTTGTTTGGTTTAACGTCCTCAGCTTCATTGGCTGCGGCACTGTTTTAACCTTAGCGTTAAAGCAATTTGGTCTCCACATGTACTTGGAGTTTGTTCCCTCATGCGAGGTTTATTTATTACCAACTTTGTAGGTTTAAGGTCCTCACCTTCATTAGCTGGGGGCACTGTTTTAACCTTAGGGTTATAAGCAATTTGTTCTCCATGTACATGTATTTGGAGTTTGTTCCTCATGCGAGGTTTATTTATTACAAACTTTGTTTAGTTTACGCTCCTCAACTTCATTGGCTGGGGCACTGTTTTAACCTCGGGGTTAAACAATTTGTTTTCCATGTATTTGGAGAACTTGGCTGGGCACTGTTTTTGGCTGGGGCACTGTATTTGGATAAATTGGCTGGGGCACTGTTTTAACATTATGGTTTAAAGAAATGTATTCTCGTGTATTTGGAGTTTGTTCCTAATGCGAGGTTTATTTATTACCAACTTTGTTTAGTTTAAGGTGCTCAGCTTCATTGGCTGGGGCACTGTTTTACCTTAGGTTTATAGCAATTTGTTCTCTATGTATTTGGAGTGTAAAAGCAATTTGTTCTCCAAGTATTTAGAGAACTTGACTGGGGCACCGTTTTTGGCTGGAGCACTGCATTTGGAGAAATTAGCTGGGGCACTGTTTTAACCTTAGGGTTAAAGAAATTTGTTCTCCGTATATTTGGAGTTTGTTCCTCATGCGAGGTTTATTTATTACCAACTTTGTTTAGTTTAAGGTCCTCAGCTTCATTGGCTGGGGCACTGTTTTAACCTTAGGGTTAAAGCAATTTGTTCTCCATGTATTTGGAGAAATTGGCTGGGGCACTGTTTTAACCTTAGCGTTAAAGAAATTTGTTCTCCATGTATTTGGAGTTTGTTCCTCATGCGAGGTTTATTTATTACCAACTTTGTTTGGTTTAAAATCCTCAGCTTCATTGGTTGGTGCGTTGTTTTAAGCTTAGGGTGAATGCAATTTGTTCTCCATGTATTTGGAGTTTGTTCCTCATGTGAGGTTTATTTATTACCAACTTCCTTTGGTTTAAGGTCCTCAGCTTCATTGCCTAGCGCACTGTTTTAACCTTAGGGTTAACAATTTCTTCTCCATGTATTTGGAGTTTGTTCCTCATGTGAGGTTTATTTATTTACCAACTCTGTTTGGTTTAAGGTCCTCACCTTTCATTGGCTGGGGCACTGTTTTAACCTATGGTTAAAGCAATTTGGCATAAAATACCATTGTATTGTTTGCTCAATAAATAAAGTGAGAATATCGTTATTATTGAAAATGATTATTTTAAATTATCAAACGTACTTAATTGTACTACTGAATTCGTTTGCAATCTAATCCCGTATTGCACTGACAATAAAAGAAATTTTCAGTAGAATTAACTTGTGTAGAATTAATATGGCACAAAGAACCATTGTAATTGCTTGCCAAAGGTATTCAGTAAGAATAAAGTAATTATTGAAAAAGCCTTATATTAAATTATCAAATATACTTACTTGTGCTATTGACTTCTTTTCCTTCAAATCCGGTATTGCAGGCACAATAAAAGTAATTTTCAATATAATTAACTTGTGTATCATTAATATTGTATAAAAACCAATGCAATTGTTTGCTTAAGAAATAAAGTGAGAATAACGTTAGTATGGAAAAAGCCTTCTATTAAATTATCAAATATACTTACTTGTACTATAGAATTCATTGCCATCAAATCACGTATTGCAATGGACAATAAAAGCATTTTACAGAGGTTTATTGATTACCAATTTTGTTTGGTTTAAGCTCCTCAGCTTTCATTGGCTGGTGCGTTGTTTTAACCTTAGGATTAAAGCAATTTGTTCTCCATGTATTTGGAGAACTTGGCTGGGGCAGTGTTTTAACATTAGGGTTAAACAATTTGTTCTCCATCTATTTGGAGTTTGTTCGTCATGTAAGGTTTATTTATCACCAACTTTGTTTAGTTTACGGTCCTCACCTGCATTGGCTGTGGCACTCTTTTAACCTTGGCGTTAAGCAATTGTTCTTCGTGCACATGTATTTGGAGTTTGTCCCTAATGTGAGGTTTAATTATTACCAACTTTGTTTAGTTTAAGGTCCTCAGCTTCATTGGCTGGGGCACTGTTTTAACCTTAGGTTTAAAGCAATTTGTTCTCCATGTATTTGGAGAAATTGGCTGGGGCACTGTTTTAACCTTAGCGTTTAAAGCAATTTGTTTTCCATGTATTTGGAGTTTGTTCCTCATGTGAGGTTTATTTATTACAAACTTTGTTAGGTTTTAAGTCCTCAGTTTCATTCGGCTAGGGCACTGTTTTAACCTTAGGGTTAAGCAATTGTTTCTCCATGTATTTGGAGATTGTTCCTCATGTGAGGTTTATTTATTACCAACTTTGTTTGGTTTTCAAAGTCCTCGGCTTCATTGGCTGGTGCGTTGTTTTAACCTTAGGGTGAATGCAATTTGTTCTCCATGTATATGGAGTTTGTTCCCTCATGTGAGGTTTATTTATTACCAACTTTCTTTGGTTTTAGGTCCTCAGCTTCATTGGCTGGCGCACTGTTTTAACCTTAGGGTTAAGCAATTGTTCTTCGTGTACATGTATTTGGAGTTTGTTCCTCATGCGAAGTTTATTTATTACCAACTTTGTTTGGTTTAAGGTCACTCACCTTTCATTGGCTGGGGCACTGTTTTAACCTTAGGATTAAATTAATTTGTTCTCCACGCATTTGGAGTTTGTTGCGCATCGTGAAGTTTCTTTATTACCAACTTTGTTTGTTTACGCTCCTCTCCTTCATTGGCTGCGGCACTGTTTTAAACCTTAGGATTAAAGCAATTTGTTCTCCATGTACATGTATTTGGAGTTTGTTCCTCTTTATTACCAACTTTCTTTCGTTTTAGGTCCTCAGGTTCATTGACTGGGGCAATGTTTTAAACTTTGGGTTAACCAATTTGTTCTCCATGTATTTGGAGTTTGTTGCTCATGTGAGGTTTATTTATTACCAACTTTGTTTAGTTTAAGGTCCTCAGCTTCATTGGCTGTTGCACGGGTTTAATACTGAGGGTAAAACAATTTGTTTTCCATGTATTTGGAGTTTGTTACCAACTTTGTTCAGTTTAAGGTCCTCACCTTCATTGGCAGTTGCACTGTTTTAAACTTAGCGTTTAAAGAAACACATTTTCCATATATTTGGAGTTTGTTCCTCTTGTGGAGGTTTATTTTTTACCAATTTTGTTCAGTTTAAGGTTCTCGCCTTCATTGGTTGCTGCACTGTTTTAAACTTAGGGTAAAGCAATTTGTTTTCCATGTACTTAGAGTTTGTTCCGCATGCGAAGTTTATTTATTACCAACTTTGTTTAGTTTAAGGTCCTCAGCTTCATTGGCTGGGGCACAGTTTTAACCTTAGGGTTAAAGCAATTTGTTCTCCATGTATTTGGAGAAATTGGCTAGGGCACTGTTTTAACCTTAGGGTTAAAGCAATTTGTTTTCCATGTATTTGGAGTTTGTTCTTCGTGTGAAGTTTATTTATCACCAACTTTGTTTAGTTTCAGGTCCTCAGCTTCATTGGCTGGGGCACTGTTTTTACCTTAGGCTTAAAGCAATTTGTTCTCCATGTATTTGGAGTGTTAAAGCAATTTGTTCTCCATGTATTTGGAGAACTTTTCTGGGACACTGTTTTTGGCTGAAGCACTGTATTTGGAGAAATTAGCTGGGGTACTGTATTTGGAGAAATTAGCTGGGCACTGTTTCAACCTTATGGTTAAAGCAATTTGTTCTCCATGTATTTGGAGTTTGTTCCTCATGTGAGGTTTATTTATTAGTAAATTTGTTTGGTTTAAGGTCCTCAGCTTCATTGCCTGGGGCACTGTTTTAACCTTAGGGTTAAAGCAATTTGTTCTCCATGTATTTGGAGAACTTGGCTGGGGCACTGTATTTGAAGAACTTCGCTGGGACACTGTATTTGAAGAACTTGGCTGGGGCACTGTACTTGGAGAAATTGGCTGCAGGGCACTGTTTTAACCTTAGGGTTAAAGCAATTTGTTCTCCATGTATTTGGAGCTTGTTCCTCATATGAGGTTTATTTTTTACCAACTTTGTTTGGTTTAAGGTCCCAGCTTCATTGGCTGGTGCGTTGTTTTAACCTTAGGGTTAAAGGAAATTGTTCTCCATGTATTTGGAGAACTTGGCTGGGGCACTGTTTTTGGCTGGAGCACTGGTTTTGGCTGGGGCACTGTATTTGGAGAAATTGGCTGGGGCACTGTTTTAACCTTAGGGTTTAAAGCAATTTGTTCTCCATGTATTTGGAGTTTGTTCCCCATGTGAGGTTTATTTATTACCAACTTTGTTAGGTTTAAGGTCCTCATCTTCATTGGCTGGGGCACTGTTTTAAACCGTGGGGATAAGCAATTGTTCTCGATGTACACGTATTTGGAGTTTGTTCCTCATGCGAGGTTTATTTATTACAAACTTTGTTTAGTTCAAGCTCCTCAGCTTCATTGGCTGGGGTACTGTTTTAACCTTAGGGTTAAAGCAATTTGTTCTCCGTGTATTTCGAGAACTTGGCTGCGGCACTGTATTTGGAGAAATTGGCTGCGGCACTGTTTTTAACCTTAGGTTTAACCAATTTATTCTCCATGTGTTTGGAGATTTTTCCTCATATGAAGTTTATTTATTACCAACTTTGTTTGGTTTAAGGTCCTCAGCTTCATTGGCGGGTGCGTTGTTTCAACCTTAGGGTTAATGAAAATTGTTCTCCATGTATTTGGAGTTTGTTCCTCATGTGAGGTTTATTTATTACCAAATTTGTTTAGATTACGGTCCTCACCTTCATTGGGTGGGGCACTGTTTTAACCTTAGTGTTAAAGAACATTGTTCTCCATGTATTCGGAGAAACTTGGCCTGGGCACTGTTTTTGGCTCGGGCACTGTTTTTGGCTGGGGCGGTGTTTTTGGCAGGGGCTCTGTATTTGGAGAAATTGGCTGGGGTACTGTTTTAACCTGAGGATTAAGCAATTTATTCTCCATCTATTTGGAGAAATTGGCTGGGGCACTGTATTTGGGGAAATTGGCTGGGGCACTGTACTTGGAGAAATTGCCTGTGGCACTGTTTTAACCTTTGTGTTAAAGCAGTTTGTTCTCCGTGTATTTTGAGTTTGTTCCTCATGTGAGGTTTATTTATTACCAACTTGTTTGATTTAAGGTCCTCGCCTTCATTGGCTGGGGCACTGTTTGTACTATTGACTTCTTTTCCATAAAATCCGGTATTGCACGCACAATAAAAGTAATTTTCAATATAATTAACTTGTGTATCATTAATATTGCATAAAGACCATTGCAATTGTTTGCCAAATAAATAAAGTGAGAATAAAGTTAATATGGAAAAAGGTCTTGTATTAAATTATCAAATGTATTTGATTGCACTATATAATTCATTGCCATCAAATCCGGTATTGCAATAACAATAAAAGTAATTTTCAGTGTAATTAACTTGTGTAGCATTAATATGGCATAAAATACCATTGCAATTATTTTGCTCAATAAATAAAGTGAGAATATCCTTTTATTGAAAATACCTTATTTTAAATTATCAAATGTACTTAATTGTACTACTGAATTGGTTGCAATCTAATCCGGTATTGCACTCACAATAAAAGTAATTTTCAGTAGAATTATCTTGTGTAGAATTAATATGGCACAAAGATACATTGTAATTGTTTGCTAAAGGAATTAAGTTAGAATAAAGTAATTGTTGAAAAAGCTTTCTATTAAATTATCAAATATACTTACTTGTACTATTGACTTCTTTTCCATCAAAAGTCTTGTATTAAATTATCAAATGTATTTAATTGCACTATAGAATTCATTGCCATTAAATCCGGTATTGCAATAACAATAAAAGTAATTTTCAGTGTAATTGACTTGTGTCGCATTAATATGGCATAAAATACCACTGCAATTGTTTGCTCAATAAATAAAGTGAGAATATCCTTATTATTGAAAATATCTTATTTTAAATTATAAATGTACTTAATTGTACAACTGAATTCCTTGCAAACTAATCCGTGATTGCACTCACAATAAAAAATAATTTTCAGTAGAATAAACTTTTGTAGAAATAACATGGTACAAAGAACCATTGTAATTGTTTCCTAAAGGAATTAAGTTAGAATAAAGTAATTATTGAAAAAGCCTTCTATTAAATTATCAAATATACTTACTTGTACTATAGAATTGTTGCCATCAAATCCGGTATTGCAATGACAATAAAAGCAATTTACAGAGGTTTATTTATTACCAACTTTGTTTAGTTTAAGGTCCTCAGCTTCATTGGCTGGGGCACAGTTTTAACCTTAGGGTTAAAGCAATTTGTTCTCCATGTATTTGGAGAAATTGGCTAGGGCACTGTTTTAACCTTAGGGTTAAAGCAATTTGTTTTCCATGTATTTGGAGTTTGTTCTTCGTGTGAAGTTTATTTATCACCAACTTTGTTTAGTTTCAGGTCCTCAGCTTCATTGGCTGGGGCACTGTTTTTACCTTAGGCTTAAAGCAATTTGTTTCTCCATGTATTTGGAGTGTTAAAGCAATTTGTTCTCCATGTATTTGGAGAACTTTTCTGGGACACTGTTTTTGGCTGAAGCACTGTATTTGGAGAAATTAGCTGGGGTACTGTATTTGGAGAAATTAGCTGGGCACTGTTTCAACCTTATGGTTAAAGCAATTTGTTCTCCATGTATTTGGAGTTTGTTCCTCATGTGAGGTTTATTTATTAGTAAATTTGTTTGGTTTAAGGTCCTCAGCTTCATTGCCTGGGGCACTGTTTTAACCTTAGGGTTAAAGCAATTTGTTCTCCATGTATTTGGAGAACTTGGCTGGGGCACTGTATTTGAAGAACTTCGCTGGGACACTGTATTTGAAGAACTTGGCTGGGGCACTGTACTTGGAGAAATTGGCTGCAGGGCACTGTTTTAACCTTAGGGTTAAAGCAATTTGTTCTCCATGTATTTGGAGCTTGTTCCTCATATGAGGTTTATTTTTTACCAACTTTGTTTGGTTTAAGGTCCCCAGCTTCATTGGCTGGTGCGTTGTTTTAACCTTAGGGTTAAAGGAAATTGTTCTCCATGTATTTGGAGAACTTGGCTGGGGCACTGTTTTTGGCTGGAGCACTGGTTTTGGCTGGGGCACTGTATTTGGAGAAATTGGCTGGGGCACTGTTTTAACCTTAGGGTTAAAGCAATTTGTTCTCCATGTATTTGGAGTTTGTTCCCCATGTGAGGTTTATTTATTACCAACTTTGTTAGGTTTAAGGTCCTCATCTTCATTGGCTGGGGCACTGTTTTAACCGTGGGGATAAGCAATTGTTCTCGATGTACACGTATTTGGAGTTTGTTCCTCATGCGAGGTTTATTTATTACAAACTTTGTTTAGTTCAAGCTCCTCAGCTTCATTGGCTGGGGTACTGTTTTAACCTTAGGGTTAAAGCAATTTGTTCTCCGTGTATTTCGAGAACTTGGCTGCGGCACTGTATTTGGAGAAATTGGCTGCGGCACTGTTTTAACCTTAGGTTTAACCAATTTATTCTCCATGTGTTTGGAGATTTTTCCTCATATGAAGTTTATTTATTACCAACTTTGTTTGGTTTAAGGTCCTCAGCTTCATTGGCGGGTGCGTTGTTTTCAACCTTAGGGTTAATGAAAATTGTTCTCCATGTATTTGGAGTTTGTTCCTCATGTGAGGTTTATTTATTACCAAATTTGTTTAGATTACGGTCCTCACCTTCATTGGGTGGGGCACTGTTTTAACCTTAGTGTTAAAGAACATTGTTCTCCATGTATTCGGAGAACTTGGCCTGGGCACTGTTTTTGGCTCGGGCACTGTTTTTGGCTGGGGCGGTGTTTTTGGCAGGGGCTCTGTATTTGGAGAAATTGGCTGGGGTACTGTTTTAACCTGAGGATTAAGCAATTTATTCTCCATCTATTTGGAGAAATTGGCTGGGGCACTGTATTTGGGGAAATTGGCTGGGGCACTGTACTTGGAGAAATTGCCTGTGGCACTGTTTTAACCTTTGTGTTAAAGCAGTTTGTTCTCCGTGTATTTTGAGTTTGTTCCTCATGTGAGGTTTATTTATTACCAACTTGTTTGATTTAAGGTCCTCGCCTTCATTGGCTGGGGCACTGTTTGTACTATTGACTTCTTTTCCATAAAATCCGGAATTGCACGCACAATAAAAGTAATTTTCAATATAATTAACTTGTGTATCATTAATATTGCATAAAGACCATTGCAATTGTTTGCCAAATAAATAAAGTGAGAATAAAGTTAATATGGAAAAAGGTCTTGTATTAAATTATCAAATGTATTTGATTGCACTATATAATTCATTGCCATCAAATCCGGTATTGCAATAACAATAAAAGTAATTTTCAGTGTAATTAACTTGTGTAGCATTAATATGGCATAAAATACCATTGCAATTATTTTGCTCAATAAATAAAGTGAGAATATCCTTTTATTGAAAATACCTTATTTTAAATTATCAAATGTACTTAATTGTACTACTGAATTGGTTGCAATCTAATCCGGTATTGCACTCACAATAAAAGTAATTTTCAGTAGAATTATCTTGTGTAGAATTAATATGGCACAAAGATATATTGTAATTGTTTGCTAAAGGAATTAAGTTAGAATAAAGTAATTGTTGAAAAAGCTTTCTATTAAATTATCAAATATACTTACTTGTACTATTGACTTCTTTTCCATCAAAAGTCTTGTATTAAATTATCAAATGTATTTAATTGCACTATAGAATTCATTGCCATTAAATCCGGTATTGCAATAACAATAAAAGTAATTTTCAGTGTAATTGACTTGTGTCGCATTAATATGGCATAAAATACCACTGCAATTGTTTGCTCAATAAATAAAGTGAGAATATCCTTATTATTGAAAATATCTTATTTTAAATTATAAATGTACTTAATTGTACAACTGAATTCCTTGCAAACTAATCCGTGATTGCACTCACAATAAAAAATAATTTTCAGTAGAATAAACTTTTGTAGAAATAACATGGTACAAAGAACCATTGTAATTGTTTCCTAAAGGAATTAAGTTAGAATAAAGTAATTATTGAAAAAGCCTTCTATTAAATTATCAAATATACTTACTTGTACTATAGAATTGTTGCCATCAAATCCGGTATTGCAATGACAATAAAAGCAATTTACAGAGGTTTATTTATTACCAATTTTGTTTGGTTTAAGGTCGTCAGCTTCATTGGCTGGTGCGTTGTTTTAACGTTAGGATTAAAGCAATTTGTTCTACATGTATTTGGAGAACTTGGCTGGGGCAGTGTTTTAACATTAGGGTTTTAAAGCAATTTGTTCTACATGTATTTGGAGTTTGTTCCTCATGTAAGGTTTATTTATCACCAACTTTGTTTAGTTTACGGTCCTCGCCTGCATTGGCTGTGGCACTCTTATAACCTTAGGGTTAAAGCAATTCGTTCTCCATGTATTTGGAGTTTGTTCCTCATGTGAGGTTTATTTATTACCAACTTGCTTGGTTTAACGTCCTCAGCTTCATTGGCTGCGGCACTGTTTTAACCTTAGCGTTAAAGCAATTTGTTCTCCACATGTACTTGGAGTTTGTTCCTCATGCGAGGTTTATTTATTACCAACTTTGTTTGGTTTAAGGTCCTCACCTTCATTAGCTGGGGGCACTGTTTTAACCTTAGGGTTTAAAGCAATTTGTTCTCCATGTACATGTATTTGGAGTTTGTTCCTCATGCGAGGTTTATTTATTACAAACTTTGTTTAGTTTACGCTCCTCAACTTCATTGGCTGGGGCACTGTTTTAACCTCGGGGTTAAACAATTGTTTTCCATGTATTTGGAGAACTTGGCTGGGCACTGTTTTTGGCTGGGGCACTGTATTTGGATAAATTGGCTGGGGCACTGTTTTAACATTATGGTTAAAGAAATGTATTCTCCGTGTATTTGGAGTTTGTTCCTAATGCGAGGTTTATTTATTACCAACTTTGTTTAGTTTAAGGTGCTCAGCTTCATTGGCTGGGGCACTGTTTTACCTTAGGTTTATAGCAATTTGTTCTCTATGTATTTGGAGTGTTAAAGCAATTTGTTCTCCAAGTATTTAGATAACTTGACTGGGGTACCGTTTTTGGCTGGAGCACTGCATTTGGAGAAATTAGCTGGGGCACTGTTTTAACCTTAGGGTTAAAGACATTTGTTCTCCGTGTGTTTGGAGTTTGTTCCTCATGCGAGGTTTATTTATTACCAACTTTGTTTAGTTTAAGGTCCTCACCTTCATTGGCTGGGGCACTGTTTTAACCTTAGCGTTAAAGCAATTTGTTCTCCATGTATTTGGAGTTTGTTCCTCATGCGAGGTTTATTTATTACCAACTTTGTTTGGTTTAAGGTCCTCAGCTTCATTGGTTGGTGCGTTGTTTTAAGCTTAGCGTGAATGCAATTTGTTCTCCATGTATTTGGAGTTTGTTCCTCATGTGAGGTTTATTTATTACCAACTTCCTTTGGTTTAAGGTCCTCAGCTTCATTGCCTAGCGCACTGTTTTAACCTTAGGGTTAACAATTTCTTCTCCATGTATTTGGAGTTTGTTCCTCATGTGAGGTTTATTTATTACCAACTCTGTTTGGTTTAAGGTCCTCACCTTCATTGGCTGGGGCACTGTTTTAACCTTAGGGTTAAAGCAATTTGTTCTCCATGTATTTGGAGAAATTGGCTGGGGCACTGTTTTAACCTTAGGGTTAAAGCAATTTGTTTTCCTGTATTTGGAGTTTGTTCCTCATGTGAGGTTTATTTATTGCCAACTTTGTTTGGTTTAAGGTCCTCGGCTTCATTGGCTGGTGCGTTGTTTTAACCTTAGGGTTAAGCAATTGTTCTTCGTGCACATGTATTTGGAGTTTGTTCCTCATGCGAAGTTTATTTAAAACCAACTTTGTTTGGTTTAATGTCCCCACCTTCATTGGCTGGTGCACTGTTTTAAACTTAGGGTAAAGCAATTTGTTCTCATGTATTTGGAGTTTGTTCCTCGTGTGAGTTTAAAACAGCTTTGTTTTAACACAATTTTTTTTGTTTTAAGTCCTCAGCTTCATTGGCTGGGGCACTGTTTTAACCTATGGTTAAAGCAATTTGGCATAAAATACCATTGTATTGTTTGCTCAATAAATAAAGTGAGAATATCGTTATTATTGAAAATGATTATTTTAAATTATCAAATGTACTTAATTGTACTACTGAATTCGTTGCAATCTAATCCCCTATTGCACTGACAATAAAAGAAATTTTCAGTAGAATTAACTTGTGTAGAATTAATATGGCACAAAGAACCATTGTAATTGCTTGCCAAAGGTATTCAGTAAGAATAAATAATTATTAAAAAAGCCTTATATTATATTATCAAATATACTTACTTGTGCTATTGACTTCTTTTCCTTCAAATCCGGTATTGCAGGCACAATAAAAGTAATTTTCAATATAATTAACTTGTGTATCATTAATATTGTATAAAAACCAATGCAATTGTTTGCTTAAGAAATAAAGTGAGAATAACGTTAGTATGGAAAAAGCCTTCTATTAAATTATCAAATATACTTACTTGTACTATAGAATTCATTGCCATCAAATCACGTATTGCAATGACAATAAAAGCAATTTACAGAGGTTTATTGATTACCAATTTTGTTTGGTTTAAGCTCCTCAGCTTCATTGGCTGGTGCGTTGTTTTAAACTTAGGATTAAAGCAATTTGTTCTCCATGTATTTGGAGAACTTGGCTGGGGCAGTGTTTTAACATTAGGGTTAAACAATTTGTTCTCCATCTATTTGGAGTTTGTTCGTCATGTAAGGTTTATTTATCACCAACTTTGTTTAGTTTACGGTCCTCACCTGCATTGGCTGTGGCACTCTTTTAACCTTGGCGTTAAGCAATTGTTCTTCGTGCACATGTATTTGGAGTTTGTCCCTAATGTGAGGTTTATTTATTACCAACTTTGTTTAGTTTAAGGTCCTCAGCTTCATTGGCTGGGGCACTGTTTTAACCTTAGGGTTAAAGCAATTTGTTCTCCATGTATTTGGAGAAATTGGCTGGGGCACTGTTTTAACCTTAGCGTTAAAGCAATTTGTTTTCCATGTATTTGGAGTTTGTTCCTCATGTGAGGTTTATTTATTACAAACTTTGTTTGGTTTAAAGTCCTCGGCTTCATTGGCTGGTGCGTTGTTTTAACCTTAGGGTGAATGCAATTTGTTCTCCATGTATATGGAGTTTGTTCCTCATGTGAGGTTTATTTATTACCAACTTTCTTTGGTTTTAGGTCCTCAGCTTCATTGGCTGGCGCACTGTTTTAACCTTAGGGTTAAGCAATTGTTCTTCGTGTACATGTATTTGGAGTTTGTTCCTCATGCGAAGTTTATTTATTACCAACTTTGTTTGGTTTAAGGTCCTCACCTTCATTGGCTGGGGCACTGTTTTAACCTTAGGATTAAATTAATTTGTTCTCCACGCATTTGGAGTTTGTTGCGCATGTGAAGTTTCTTTATTACCAACTTTGTTTGTTTACGCTCCTCACCTTCATTGGCTGCGGCACTGTTTTAACCTTAGGATTAAAGCAATTTGTTCTCCGTGTACATGTATTTGGAGTTTGTTCCTCTTTATTACCAACTTTCTTTCGTTTTAGGTCCTCAGGTTCATTGACTGGGGCAATGTTTTAAACTTGGGGTTAACCAATTTGTTCTCCATGTATTTGGAGTTTGTTGCTCATGTGAGGTTTATTTATTACCAACTTTGTTTAGTTTAAGGTCCTCAGCTTCATTGGCTGTTGCACGGGTTTAAACTGAGGGTAAAACAATTTGTTTTCCATGTATTTGGAGTTTGTTACCAACTTTGTTCAGTTTAAGGTCCTCACCTTCATTGGCAGTTGCACTGTTTTAAACTTAGCGTTAAAGAAACACATTTTCCATATATTTGGAGTTTGTTCCTCTTGTGAGGTTTATTTATTACCAATTTTGTTCAGTTTAAGGTTCTCGCCTTCATTGGTTGCTGCACTGTTTTAAACTTAGGGTAAAGCAATTTGTTTTCCATGTACTTAGAGTTTGTTCCTCGTGTGAAGTTTATTTATCACCAACTTTGTTTAGTTTAAGGTCCTCAGCTTCATTGGCTGGGGCACTGTTTTTACCTTAGGCTTAAAGCAATTTGTTCTCCATGTATTTGGAGTGTTAAAGCAATTTGTTCTCCATGTATTTGGAGAACTTTTCTGGGACACTGTTTTTGGCTGAAGCACTGTATTTGGAGAAATTAGCTGGGGTACTGTATTTGGAGAAATTAGCTGGGCACTGTTTTAACGTTATGGTTAATGCAATTTGTTCTCCATGTATTTGGAGTTTGTTCCTAATGTGAGGTTTATTTATTAGTAAATTTGTTTGGTTTAAGGTCCTCAGCTTCATTGGCTGGGGCACTGTTTTAATCTTGGGAATAAGCAGTTGTTCTCCATGTACATGTATTTGGAGTTTGTTCCTCATGCGAGGTTTATTTATTACCAACTTCATTGGCTGGGGCACTGTTTTAACCTTAGGGTTAATGCAATTTGTTCTCAATGTATTTGGAGAACTTGGCTGGGGCACTGTTTTTGGCTGGAGCAGTGTGTTTGGAGAAATTAGCTGGGGCGCTGTATTTGGAGAAATTAGCTTGGTCACTGTTTTAACCTTAGGGTTAAAGCAATTTGTTCTCCATGTATTTGGAGAACTTGGCGGGGGCACTGTTTTTGGCTCGGGCACTGTTTTTGGCTCGGGCGCTGTTTTTGGTGGAGCACTGTATTTGGAGAAATTAGCTGGGGCACTGTTTTAACCTTAGGGTTAAAGCAATTTGTTCTCCATGTATTTGGAGTTTGTTCCTCATGTGAGGTTTATTTATTACCAACTTTGTTTAGTTTAAGGTCCTCAGCTTCATTGGCTGGGGCACTATCTTAACCTTAGGGTTAAAGCAATATGTTCTCCATGTATTTGTAGTTTGTTCCGCATGTGAATTTTCTTCATTACCAACTTTGTTTAGTTTACGGTCCTCACCTGCATTGGCTGTGGCACTGTTTTAACCTTAGTGTTAAAGCAATTCGTTCTCCATGTACATGTACTTAGAGTTTGTTCCTCATGCGAAGTTTATTTATTACCAACTTTGTTTAGTTTAAGGTCCTCAGCTTCATTGGCTGGGGCACTGTTTTAACCTTAGGGTTAAAGCAATTTGTTCTCCATGTATTTGGAGAAATTGGCTGGGGCACTGTTTTAACCTTAGGGTTAAAGCAATTTGTTTTCCATGTATTTGGAGTTTGTTTCCTCATGTGAGGTTTATTTATTACAAACTTTGTTTGGTTTAAAGTCCTCAGCTTCATTGGCTGGGGCACTGTTTTAACCTTAGGGTGAATGCAATTTGTTCTCCATGTATATGGAGTTTGTTCCTCATGTGAGGTTTATTTATTACCAACTTTCTTTGGTTTTAGGTCCTCAGCTTCATTGGCTGGCATACTGTTTTAACCTTAGGGTTAAGCAATTGTTCTTCGTGTACATGTATTTGGAGTTTGTTCCTCATGCGAAGTTTATTTATTACCAACTTTGTTCAGTTTAAGGTCCTCACCTTCATTGGCAGTTGCACTGTTTTAAACTTAGCGTTAAAGAAACACATTTTCCATATATTTGGAGTTTGTTCCTCTTGTGAGGTTTATTTATTACCAATTTTGTTCAGTTTAAGGTTCTCGCCTTCATTGGTTGCTGCACTGTTTTAAACTTAGGGTAAAGCAATTTGTTTTCCATGTACTTAGAGTTTGTTCCGCATGCGAATTTTATTTATTACCAACTTTGTTTAGTTTAAGGTCCTCAGCTTCATTGGCTGGGGCACTGTTTTAACCTTAGGGTTAAAGCAATTTGTTCTCCATGTATTTGGAGAAATTGGCTAGGGCACTGTTTTAACCTTAGGGTTAAAGCAATTTGTTTTCCATGTATTTGGAGTTTGTTCCTCGTGTGAAGTTTATTTATCACCAACTTTGTTTAGTTTAAGGTCCTCAGCTTCATTGGCTGGGGCACTGTTTTAACCTTAGGGTGAATGCAATTTGTTCTCCATGTATATGGAGTTTGTTCCTCATGTGAGGTTTATTTATTACCAACTTTCTTTGGTTTTAGGTCCTCAGCTTCATTGGCTGGCGCACTGTTTTAACCTTAGGGTTAAGCAATTGTTCTTCGTGTACATGTATTTGGAGTTTGTTCCTCATGCGAAGTTTATTTATTACCAACTTTGTTTGGTTTAAGGTCCTCACCTTCATTGGCTGGGGCACTGTTTTAACCTTAGGATTAAATTAATTTGTTCTCCACGCATTTAGAGTTTGTTGCGCATGTTAAGTTTCTTTATTACCAACTTTGTTTGTTTACGCTCCTCACCTTCATTGGGTAGGGCACTGTTTTAACCTTAGGATTAAAGCAATTTGTTCTCCATGTACATGTATTTGGAGTTTGTTCCTCTTTATTACCAACTTTCTTTCGTTTTAGGTCCTCAGCTTCATTGGCTGGGGCAATGTTTTAAACTTGGGGTTAAGCAATTTGTTCTCCATGCATTTGGAGTTTGTTGCTCATGTGAGGTTTATTTATTACCAACTTTGTTTAGTTTAAGGTCCTCAGCTTCATTGGCTGTTGCACGGGTTTAAACTGAGGGTAAAACAATTTGTTTTCCATGTATTTGGAGTTTGTTACCAACTTTGTTCAGTTTAAGGTCCTCACCTTCATTGGCAGGTGCACTGTTTTAAACGTAGCGTTAAAGAAAAACATTTTCCATATATTTGGAGTTTGTTCCTCTTGTGAGGTTTATTTATTACCAATTTTGTTCAGTTTAAGGTTCTAGCCTTCATTGGTTGGTGCACTGTTTTAAACTTAGGGTAAAGCAATTTGTTTTCCATGTATTTGGAGTTTCTTCCTCGTGTGAGGTTTATTTATTACCAACTTTGTTTCGTTTAAGGTCCTCAGCTTCATTGGCTGGCGCACTGTTTTAACCTTAGGGTTAAGCAATTGTTCTTCGTGTACATGTATTTGGAGTTTGTTCCTCATGCGAAGTTTATTTATTACCAACTTTGTTTGGTTTAAGGTCCTCACCTTCATTGGCTGGGGCACTGTTTTAACCTTAGGATTAAATTAATTTGTTCTCCACGCATTTGGAGTTTGTTGCGCATGTTAAGTTTCTTTATTACCAACTTTGTTTGTCGGCACTTCCCTAAACTTGTTCTTATTTGTGTTGATGTTTTGGGCTACAGAGCAAGCATTTCTATTGTTTTGGTGTTAAATCGTCGATACGAGACCTCAAGAGGTCCACTTACTTTAACATTGTCGGTTAAACAAAGCATATAAGCTGCATATGCTCAAATGGGAGTCAAAATTCATTTGATCTTCGAACGCTGTTTACCTTTGTTTTGATCAATCGGAACGACATGCGAGCGTATGGTTTGTTCCGGCTAGATTTCGGAACAGACCCGGTTTGTTCCTTTCGTAAAAGGAACATATCAAAGAGGAACAAGTCGTTCTCATTTTCAACGTGAGAACGATTTGTTCCGCTCCACCAAATAGGAACAGATCGATCGGTTCCCCATTTAGGAACTATGGCAGCCGGCACTTGGGGAACAAATCGTTCCGCATCAGCAAAGGGTGTTCCTAAATTATTCTAAATAGGACCTGTTTGTTCCCCTTGAGAAGCAACGTTTCGCCCAGTTTCTAATCTTAGGCTAGTAAGTATTGATTTACCAAATATTTAATATAAATGTATAGGTAATAGATATTCCTCGTTCTTTAAAAAAACACCGCTTAATAAAATTCTGAAAGGAAACAGAAATTTAATGAGGTTTTACTGAGAACGAAAACTATATGTATATATAACATTCGTTTTTTAAAAACCTTGCATTAAATACCTGTCTTGATTCAGAAAATTATGTTTTTTAAAGACCACGTCATATATATAATTGGTTGTTTGCAACAACTTCGTCTATCTCTTTTGATAGTTGGTGATGAACTAACTCATGGCCTCCTCTTCTGTAGGTTAATGCATAGTACTTGGTGTCATGTGCGTGTTGTGACCCACGGGCTACCGTAGTTCGGTAGCCCGTGCTTTTGATACGGTAGCCCGTCGGTAGCCCGTCCATTTTATAAGGTTTATATCTAGTAGCCCGTTAGCCCGTGTTTATGAATAGCAATTAACTTTCGAATAATTTGCATATAAGATTATATATTCTGTCCCACTGGCTACCATTGTTCGGTAGCCCGTGCTTTTCACACGGTAGCCCGTTCATTTTACAAGGTTTATATCTAGTAGCCCGTTAGCCCGTGTTTATGAATAGCAATTAACTTTCGAATAATTTGCATATACGATTATATATTCTGTCCCACTGGCTACCATTGTTCGGTAGCCCGTGCTTTTCACACGGTAGCCCGTCGGTAGCCCGTTCATTTTACAAGGTTTATATCTAGTAGCGCGGTAGCCCGTGTTTATGAATAGCAATTAACTTTCCTCTTATTTTATTTTAAGAGAATTTACAATGAGGCATATAGACAGATTATTTTTCACTTTATGTTTACGCAATAAACAAGTTGAATTCTGAAACGATGTCACATCGTAAATTTAGCGCGTTATTTATTATGACAGATATACAGGCGGTAGCTAGTATTTTACTCCTGTTTTACTTCAAATTAATTTCAAAGCAACTGCTCTCACTCGAAGGGTTTTTGCTTCTCTCCGCTCGTGGAAATGGAAGACTGGGTTGCGAAGGATGGATGACCAGCGTGGTCCAAATATTGTCAACCCCCTTCTTATGTAATCATCTTCTTGTTTGGTAAACTTCACCGGTATTTTACGCTTTGGGGATGCTGTCTTTTCAACGCAACTGCGCTCATCTATAGCATTACGTTTCCATTCTTTGGAATCGCTTTCTTCTTCCGAGTACTCGTCTTTCAATTGCTCCACGCAACTGTCCATCGCTTTGCCTTCTTTTCCACGCAGTTTTTCCATACACCTGCGTCCTCGTATGGCCACCTCTCGAGATCGTAGTTTCTGGTAATGCACTCTGGCCACGTTCGAACTGTGTTTCTGATCTTCTGAAATGACCTGTTGTTCTTCGACATTTAACATCGTGGCACTTTCCGTCTCTATAATTTGTCTGTATCTTGTAGGATGAATGTACTTTCCTATTGCTTGAAACACTAACACGCTCAAAAGGTCGGTGAGTTTTTGAAATTGCGCACCGTTTCGGTTTACGAGCAGGTAATGACATTGCGGTTCAAGTAAGGGTCTGACGAAACGTACGTAGTCGTCGACGATACCCAAACTTATTTCGTCAAAATATAATGAATCAAATCCATATTTTTTGGCCGTTTTAAATCTAGTTTGGTCGACCATGCCGCCGTTGCTCTTCGCACTTTCAAACATCCCAAGCGTCAAGTGTTGATAGGTCATCGGCCGACAACCCTTTATTTTAACAAACATTAACACTGCAAGGAATCGCGTGGCAAATGTTAAATCGCTTGGCGTTAGAATATTCGAATTTTTCCTGCACTCTTCTAAAATCTTCTTGTAGCGATCTATGTGAAATGGAACTACCATCTGCAACTCGCCTAGGGACGCCCAGCTTCTGCGCGATTCCAATGTTTCGATATCCAGGTCGGTTGTCCAGTGGGATCGCATTTGCTTGCTCAAACACTTCTTGGCTCGTTTGATGTACACTTCAGTCACGGAAAAGTTTTGAAGCACGGAGCCAGGTGGTGAGTTGAATTTACGAAAGTCAAGTAGGTCCCAAATAGCTGTTACGTAGCCGAGTCGGCCGGATTGGCCCATCTGCCATCCAGATTCAAGATAGTCGAGGAAATCTGTCAGTAGTTTAGAAGAGCCCAGGAAATAATCGACAATTTGAACGCTCGACAACACTGTCGATTCTTCTTCGCCCGACTGTTCGCAACAAAATTTGAGGAATTTTAAAGCTCGCGTGACCGAAATTTCCGCTTGCTTTAACGCCTTTCCTCCTCCCGTTGTACTTTGTAGCCAAAGGGAGAAAGAACGAGCGAATTCGTTTTCTGATGAGCAACAAGGCACGGGTACTCTACTTCTGTTCGATTTAACCAGGTCTACGTGCTCCACCGTGTGAACAACGATTTTTGGTTTTTCGTCGAAATACGCGTACCAAGGATGTTTCGCTTTGACGTGCTTTCGACAGCCTCGGCGACTAGCGAACCCTTGGGTGGTCGCAGTTAGGAACTGGGCAATGATCTAGGCCGTCTTCATGTTTCTGCAGCTGCAGTCGTCTTGGTTTGTTAAAAGCGCAGTCCAGAGACTTCCAATCAACGGTGGCGTGTGGACGAGCCATCGAAAGGCAACGTGTCCACGTATACTAGCGAGCCATCGACGTACGTCGTTGTTTATTATATTTTTCTTTTACTGCCGCCTGCACGGTATATTTATATCCTAAACGCCTCTCTGGGATTAGTTTGATAAACAAAATGGTCAAACTTCTCACAGTGTATTTTATAAATGTAGGCATAAGGCATTCTTTCTTTACACGTGCATTTGTTAATACAATCGGAACAAAGAGTTCCTTTAACCATTTACAGTATGTATACAATAGAAAAGTATTTCCCGCGAAGGAATGCGAACGGATTTGCATACAATGTTAAAAACGCATTGATTATTCCGCAAAATGAGACGGCAAGTTCAGTGCTTTAAATCACATGAATCGTGAAAAAGGATTATTTTAAAGAACGAGGGGTATGTGACACGCACGTTATTTTAAATCAATAACGAAAGTGAATTGATATGTAGCCACGAGCTACCGGGCTACTAGATGAAAACCTTGTAAAATGGACGGACTATACCGTATTAAAAGCACGGGATACCGAACTGCGGTAGCCCGTCGAACAGAACATACACACCACACCAAATATCAATGAGAATAGCATATTAATTAGCTGATGCAAATTATTCGAAAGTTAATTGCTATTCATAAACACGGGCTACCGGGCTACTAGATATAAACCTTGTAAAATGAACGGGCTACCGACGGGCTACCGTGTGAAAAGCACGGGCTACCGAACAATGGTAGCCAGTGGGACAGAATATATATTGCAAATTATTCGAAAGTTAATTGCTATTCATAAACACGGGCTACCGGGCTACTATAGATATAAACCTTGTAAAATGAACGGGCTACCGACGGGCTACCGTATCAAAAGCACGGGCTACCGAACTACGGTAGCCCGTGAGTCACAACACATACATAACACCAAGTACTATGCAGTTAATTACCAACTATCAAGAGATATAGACGAAGTTGTTGCAAACAATCAATTGTATGTGATGTGATGAGTCGTTCTTTAAAAAAACCCTAATTTTCCGAATCAAGACAGATATTTAACGCGGGGTTTTTAAAAATCGAATGTTATCACATATATTTTTCGTTCTTGTTAAAACTTCACTAAATTACTGTTTTCTTTCAGAATTGTATTAAGCGGGGTATTTTAAAGAACGAGGAATATATATATTACCTATACATTTATATTAAATATTTGGTAAATCAATACTTGACTAATATTCAATTTCGTTCAAATTAAAGTAAACTTTATTAATATTCATAACCACGGGCTATCGGACTTTTAGATGAAACTTTGTTAAACGGACGGGCTACCGAACAATGCTAACCCGTCGTTGAGAATATAATCAATAAAATAGTTAGTAATATTCAGGCGGGTAATCACACACACACACACACGTTTTCTTGACGTTTCAACTATTTTTTGGACCTTTCGCCTTTTCGATTTAAGAAATCTAATAACAAAACTGGACATGTAGGACAAAACAAAGTTAACATGTTTACAGAAATTTTAACATGAAAAAAGCAGTTTCACCAAGGCCTCCAACTTTTAATCTTGGTCCAATATGTTTGAGAGCTCAAATATGGACGACGGGGTTGTCCTTCATTGTCCACATCTTCGTCTGTCTCCTCCTCCACTGCTGTTTCCCTGACTGCTATCATCGCCTTTGAAATGGGGCAGGAACAAGGTAGCACTTGCACATTTACCATCTTACGTACACGTTGGGCGTGGTTGTAGGTGTGCGGATACTCCCTCACTAACGCGTGCACATCAAAAACCTGACGCTTTTCTCCGATCACCAGCATCCACGCGTCTATGTATGGGTCCGCTTTTGTCGAAAAATCCTTTTCGCGCTTTGGAGCTTTCCTGCGCCGCTCCAAAAACGATCTGGCGTGCACTCGCGATAAATCTTTATACGGGTCAAAAGCAATTTCGATCAAGTATGCCACTTTAGCCAAATAGATGCCATTGTTTAGTTCCCACACAGACGGATTTGTAGGCTTGGGCAATTGCGGCACCTTCATTGTTGCTTGGTGTGCAGCATCTGTTTCCTCATCATCATCATCATCATCACTACCATCGTTACCATCATCATTACCACCATCGTTACCATCATCATTACCATCATCGTTACCATCGTCATTAGCACCATCGTTATCATCATCATTATTACCATCATCATTACCATCATCGTTATCATCATCATTATTATCATCGTTATCATCATTATTACCATCATCAGCATTATCATCGTGATGATCATCATCATAATAACTACCATCATTATTACCATCATCATTATCACTATGATCATCATCATCACCACCACCATTATCATTATTACCATCATCATTATCACTATGATCATCATCATCACCACCACCATTATCATTATTACCATCATCATTATCACTATGATCATCATCATCACCACCACCATTATCATTATTACCATCATCATTATCACTATGATCATCATCATCACCACCACCATTATCATTATTACCATCATCATTATCACTATGATCATCATCATCACCACCACCATTATCACCACCATGATTATCATCATCATCATCATCATCATCATCATCAGAATTGGTTATGATCCTCAACCGTCTTTTCTTGGCCAAACTTCTGTAGTTTGCTTCCACTGCGAAACTGTCATGTATGGGATCGGCTGCAGTGCGCATTATTGGAATATCTTCCTCGAGGTCGGCACGAACAATCTGTCGTAGTGCGGATGATTGGAATAGGTTCACGCCCTCTTCGTTTACGATTGTGTTGGCAGTAGCGCGCCCTGGTTGGTACCACAATTCCTCTCGATCCACTACGTCGATGTTGGCTTCGATTTCGCTAACGATCCACGCTACACAATCCATGGCGTGGTCGTACATCCATCTGTCCGCGCCTGGCACGGTTTGCGACAAAGACGTGGTCTCAAAGACTGTAATGGGTCGCTTTATGTTTTGATCTTCTGCTCCAAAGTTTGGCACATTGTTCGTTGTTATATAATACGGGCTGTTGTTGAATACGCATCTGGGAGGTTCGTGCTTGACAGCTGTGACCATCCAGCCTCCTTGCAACATAGTCTTCGCAAGATCAGACTGCATCGTGTCAACCGACCATTCATCTAGGAGCACGAGTTGGGTGTGTTCCGTGATCATGGCTGCGGAAAACTGCCGTTCGCTCGTGACAGAAGCAATGTTCCCGGCCGGGATCAGTCGGTGAAATATGGACGCCCAAGATATTTTCCCAGAATCCTTTGGGCCAGCCACGACCAACTTGCGCACTTTGTGCGGCATTTTGGATGCCATCAGACATTGATAGAATTTATTTAGGAAATTTGCTCTCGTTTCTCTGTCAGGAAAAGAGTTGAGGATTCCTTCTCGAAAGAACCCAGGTGTTGGTGGCGTGGTACAATCGTAGGGTACGAATGCTCGGGGTGATGTGCGTCCATGGTTTGTATCTGGAATAGGGATTCGTGAAAAACGTCGGGTGGACACTTGGAAACAGTAACCTTCACTGACTTCAATGAGGTCCAGGTCTATCGTCAGTTGCTGAATAATCTCGCAAGCAGGGTGCGAAAGAATTTTACTCAGGGATTCATGTGTTTAAGAACATCGTTCCTGATGGCATCATTGGTCAAGAGCTTCTGCAGGTAACTATCGACGTCCATCATTTTGGCGAAAGTAATTTGTGCCTGCGCGGGCTTCGCGTAGACGTAGCCGAGATGAAGGGCGTGGTTGGAAATGTGCATAATTATTTGTATTCTTCGCAGCGTCTCGGTGATTTCGCTCGTCGATGTAACGTCTGACGTGGCTGGATGATATTTCACGAGGTTGTTAAACTGCAGCCGCATTCCATCAGCCGCAAGATTAGTTCTGGCCACATGCAGTTTCAGGGCAAACTCACTCTCGTCAACCACTACGGCGCGACATGGACAGTTGGGGTAATGGTTTGGTTGACTTGGTGTCTGCAAGGCTCCCACTTCCGCCGACGTTTCAGAAGACACGGCAGTATAACAATGTGCGTTGGATTCATCGCACATTTGTTGCACCATTTCATTTTTATGGTCTTTTACCACTTGAAAAAGTTGCCTTGCAGCGTTCTCCATCGTTTCGCATTGCGATCCTCCCCTTGATCTGGTGCGGATATTAGCAACGTTGACATCCACGTCCTGGTTGTGCAGCTTGGAAAATAGCACGTCTTCGTTGCATGTCGATGTGGGCCTATAGACTATAAAATAGGCAACGCCTGGATACATAGTATCTTGTTGTTGCTCGTTGGACGTTTTCGCGTTGCACGATACAGCCGTAAGACACGAAAAAAAGAACTGGACTCGATATTTGAAATATTTGAAATCACATCGTCCAGTTCCAGTCTTTTCGAACACAGTTGTCGTTTGGCCAATTCTAAATCGACATTTTGAACTCTCCACACAGTTCTAATAGAAACCGCTTGAAGTTCTTTTGTAATCTGTTTAAAAAGGAAAATGAGTTACTCATATGTTTACTGACAAATAATCGTGGGAAATGCTGAAAATATATTAATCAACTCACCCAGCTTAACACATTTGCTCTGAGAGAATTCTGCAGTGTCTTCGAGTTCAGTTGTTTTGCAGGACGTCTTCGAGACATCTGTTCGAATCGTGTGATAACCGCCTTGATGTAAAATGCGAGCTTGCCAACGGCATTTGGTTGCAGTTTTATAAATAAGTTGTAATTTGCATAACCTCTATCGGCATGCATAATAAACGCGGCGTAAAGGTCGAAATCTGCGACTTTTTTACGCTCCTCACCTTCATTGGGTAGGGCACTGTTTTAACATTAGGATTAAAGCAATTTGTTCTCCATGTACATGTATTTGGAGTTTGTTCCTCTTTATTACCAACTTTCTTTCGTTTTAGGTCCTCAGCTTCATTGGCTGGGGCAATGTTTTAAACTTGGGGTTAAGCAATTTGTTCTCCATGCATTTGGAGTTTGTTGCTCATGTGAGGTTTATTTATTACCAACTTTGTTTAGTTTAAGGTCCTCAGCTTCATTGGCTGTTGCACGGGTTTAAACTGAGGGTAAAACAATTTGTTTTCCATGTATTCGGAGTTTGTTACCAACTTTGTTCAGTTTAAGGTCCTCACCTTCATTGGCAGGTGCACTGTTTTAAACTTAGCGTTAAAGAAAAACATTTTCCATATATTTGGAGTTTGTTCCTCTTGTGAGGTTTATTTATTACCAATTTTGTTCAGTTTAAGGTTCTCGCCTTCATTGGTTGGTGCACTGTTTTAAACTTAGGGTAAAGCAATTTGTTTTTCCATGTATTTGGAGTTTCTTCCTCGTGTGAGGTTTATTTATTACCAACTTTGTTTCGTTTAAGGTCCTCATCTTCATTGGCTGGGGCACTGTTTTAACCTTGGGGTTAAACAATTTGTTCTCCATTTATTTGGAGAAATTGGCTGGGGCACTGTTTTAACATTAGGTTTAAAGAAATGTGTTATCCATGTATTTGGAGTTTGTTCCTCATGAGGTTTATTTATCACCAACTTTATTTAGTTTAACGTCCGCAGCTTCATTGGCTTGGGCACTGTTTTAACCTTAGGGTTAAAGCAATTTGTTCTCCATGTATTTGGAGTTTGTTCCTCGTGTGAAGTTTATTTATCACCAACTTTATTTAGTTTAAGGTCCTCAGCTTCATTGGCTGGGACACCGTTTTTACCTTAGGCTTAAAGCAATTTGTTCTCCATGTATTTGGAGTGTTAAAGCAATTTGTTCTCCATGTATTTGGAGAATTTTCTGGGACACAGTTTTTGGCTGGAGCACTGTATTTGGAGAAATTAGCTGGGCACTGTTTTAACCTTATGGTTAAAGCAATTTGTTCTCCATGTATTTGGAGTTTGTTCCTCATGTGAGGTTTATTTATTAGTAAATTTCTTTGGTTTAAGGTCCTCAGCTTCATTGGCTGGGGCACTGTTTTAACCTTGGGGATAAGCAGTTGTTCTCCATGTACATGTATTTGGAGTTTGTTCCTCATGCGAGTTTTATTTATTACCAACTTTGTTTAGTTTAGGTCCTCAGCGTCATTGGATGGGGCACTGTTTTAACCTTTGGGATAAGCAATTGTTCTCCATGTACATGCATTTGGAGTTTGTTCCTCATGCGATGTTTATTTATTACCAACTTCATTGGCTGGGACACTGTTTTAACCTTAGGGTTAATGCAATTTGTTCTCAATGTATTTGGAGAACTTGGCTGGGGCACTGTTTTTGGCTGGAGCAGTGTGTTTGGAGAAATTAGCTGGGGCACTGTATTTGGAGAAATTAGCTGGGTCACTGTTTTAACCTTAGGGTTAAAGCAATTTGTTCTCCATGTATTTGGAGAACTTGGCTGGGGCACTGTTTTTGGCTCGGGCACTGTTTTTTTGGCTCGGGCGCTGTTTTTGGTGGAGCACTGTATTTGGAGAAATTAGCTGGGACACTGTTTTAACCTTAGGGTTAAAGCAATTTGTTTTCCATGTATTTGGAGTTTGTTCCTCATGTGAGGTTTATTTATTACCAACTTTGTTTAGTTTAAGGTCCTCAGCTTCATTGGCTGGGGCACTATCTTAACCTTAGGGTTAAAGCAATATGTTCTCCATGTATTTGTAGTTTGTTCCGCATGTGAATTTTCTTCATTACCAACTTTGTTTAGTTTACGGTCCTCACCTGCATTGGCTGTGGCACTGTTTTAACCTTAGTGTTAAAGCAATTCGTTCTCCATGTACATGTACTTAGAGTTTGTTCCTCACGCGAAGTTTATTTATTACCAACTTTGTTTAGTTTAAGGTCCTCAGCTTCATTGGCTGGGGCACTGTTTTAACCTTAGGGTTAAAGCAATTTGTTCTCCATGTATTTGGAGAAATTGGCTGGGGCACTGTTTTAACCTTAGGGTTAAAGCAATTTGTTTTCCATGTATTTGGAGTTTGTTCCTCATGTGAGGTTTATTTATTACAAACTTTGTTTGGTTTAAAGTCCTCAGCTTCATTGGCTGGGGCACTGTTTTAACCTTAGGGTGAATGCAATTTGTTCTACATGTATATGGATTTGTTCCTCATGTGAGGTTTATTTATTACCAACTTTCTTTGGATTTAGGTCCTCAGCTTCATTGGCTGGCGCACTGTTTTAACCTTAGGGTTAAGCAATTGTTCTTCGTGTACATGTATTTGGAGTTTGTTCCTCATGCGAAGTTTATTTATTACCAACTTTGTTTGGTTTAAGGTCCTCACCTTCATTGGCTGGGGCAGTGTTTTAATCTTAGGATTAAAGCAATTTGTTCTCCATGTACATGTATTTGGAGCTTGTTCCTCATGTGAAGTTTCTTTATTACCAACTTTGTTTAGTTTACGGTCCTCATCTGCATTGGCTGTGACACTGTTTTAACCTCAGGATTAAAGCAATTTGTTCTCCATGTATTTGGAGTTTGTTCCTCATGTGAAGTTTCTTTATTACCAACTTTGTTTAGTTAACGGTCCTCATCTGCATTGGCTGTGGCACTGTTTTAACCTTAGGGTTAATGCAATTTGTTCTCCATGTATTTGGAATTTTTTCCTCATGTGAGATTTGTTTATTACCAACTTTGTTTGGTTTAAGGTCCTCATCTTCATTGGCTGGTGCACTGGTTTAAACTTAGGTAAAGCAATTTGTTTTCCATGTATTTGGAGTTTTCTCATGTTAGGTTAAAACAGCTTTGTTTTAACACAACTTTGTTTGGTTTAAGGTCCTCAGCTTCATTGGCTGGGGCACTGTTTTAACCTTATGGTTAAAGAAATTTGTTCTCCATGTATTTAGAGTTTGTTCCTTATGCGATGTTAAAACAGATTTGTTTTAACACAACTTTGGTTTATGGTCCTCAGTTTCATTGGCTGGGGCACTGTTTTAATCTTTGGGTTAAGCAATTGTTCTACATGTATTTGGAATTTATTCCTCATGTGAGGTTTATTTATTACCAACTTTGTTTGGTTTAAGTTTCTCAGTGTCATTGGCTGGCGCACTGTTTTAACCTTTGGGTTAAAGCAATTTGTTCTCCATGTATTTGGAGTTTGTTCCTCATGTGTGGTTTATTTATTACAACATTTATTTGGTTTAAGGTCCTCAGCTTCATTGGCTGGGAACTTTTTTAACCTTATGGTTGAAGCAATTTTTCTCCGTGTATTTGGAGTTTGCTCCTTATATGAGGTTAAAACAGCAGCCTTGTTTTAACACAACTTTGTTTGGTTTAAGGTCTTCAGCTTTATTGGCTGGGGCACTGTTTTAAACTTAGGGTTAAGCAATTGTTTTCCACGTATTTGGAATTAGTTCCTCATGTGAGATTTATTTATTACCAACTTTCTTTAGTTTAAGGTCCTCACCTTTATTGGCTGGGGCACTGTTTTAACCTTGTGGTTAAAGCAATTTGTTCCCCATGTATTTGGAGTTTGCTCCTCATGTGAGGTAAAAACAGCTTTGTTTTAACACAACTTTGTTTGGTTAAAGGTCCTCAGCTTCATTGGTTGGAGTACTGTTTTAATCTTTGGGTTAAGCAATTGTTCTACATGTATTTCGAATTTGTTCCTCATGCAAAGTTTATTTATCACCAACTTTGTTTGATTTAAGGTCCTCACCTTCATTGCCTGGGGCACTGTTTTAACCTTGGGGTAAAGCAATTTGTTCTCCAAGTATTTGGAGGTTTCTGCTCATGTTAGGTTAAAACAGCTTTGTTTTAACACAACTTTGTTTGGTTTAAGGTCCTCAGCTTCATTGGTTGGAGTACTGTTTTAATCTTTGGGTTAAGCAATTGTTCTACATGTATTTCGAATTTGTTCTTCATGCAAAGTTTATTTATCACCAACTTTGTTTGGTTTAAGGTCCTCACCTTTATTGGCTGGGGCACTGTTTTAACCTTGTGGTTAAAGCAATTTGTTCCCCATGTATTTGGAGTTTGCTCCTCATGTGAGGTAAAAACAGCTTTGTTTTAACACAACTTTGTTTGGTTAAAGGTCCTCAGCTTCATTGGTTGGAGTACTGTTTTAATCTTTGGGTTAAGCAATTGTTCTACATGTATTTCGAATTTGTTCCTCATGCAAAGTTTATTTATCACCAACTTTGTTTGATTTAAGGTCCTCACCTTCATTGCCTGGGGCACTGTTTTAACCTTGGGGTAAAGCAATTTGTTCTCCAAGTATTTGGAGGTTTCTGCTCATGTTAGGTTAAAACAGCTTTGTTTTAACACAACTTTGTTTGGTTTAAGGTCCTCAGCTTCATTGGTTGGAGTACTGTTTTAATCTTTGGGTTAAGCAATTGTTCTACATGTATTTCGAATTTGTTCTTCATGCAAAGTTTATTTATCACCAACTTTGTTTGGTTTAAGGTTCTCAGCTTCATTGGCTGGGGCACTGTTTTAACCTTATGGTTAAAGCAATTTGTTCTCCATGTATTTGTATAAAAACAAATGCAATTGTTTGCTTAAGAAATAAAGTGAGAATAACGTTAGTATGGAAAAAGTCTTGTATTAAATTATCAAATGCATTTAATTGTACTATATAATTCATTGCCATCACATCCGCCATTGCAATAACAATAAAAGTAATTTTCAGTGTAATGAACTTGTGAAGCATTAATATGGCATAAAATACCATTGCAATTGCTTGCTCAATAAATAAAGTGAAAATATCCTTATTATTGAAAATATCTTATTTTAAATTATCAAATGTACATATTCGTTGCAATCTAATCTGGTATTGCACTCACAATAAAAGTAATTTTCAGTAGAATTAACTTGTGTAGAATTAATATGGCACAAAGAGCCATTGTAGTTGTTTGCTAAAGGAATTAAGCTAGAATAAAGTAATTATTGAAAAAGCTTTCTATTAAATTATCCAATATACTTACTTGTACTATTGAATTCTTTTCCATCAAATCCAGTATTGCAGGCACAATAAAAGTAATTTTCAATATAATTAACTTGTGCATCATTAATATTGCATAAAAACCAATGCAATTGTTTGCTAAATAAATAAAGTGAGAATACGGTTAGTATGGAAAAAGCCTTCCATTAAATTATCAAATATACTTACTTGTACTATAGAATTCATTGCCATCAAATCCGGTATTGCAATGACAATAAAAGCAATTTACAGAGGTTTATTTATTACCAATTTTGTTTGGTTTAGCTCCTCAGCTTCATTGGCTGGTGCGTAGTTTTAACCTTAGGATTAAAGCAATTTGTTCTCCATGTATTTGGAGAACTTGGCTGGGGGCAGTGTTTTAACATTAGGGTTGAAATTGTTCAATCCTAATGTTAATTGTTGTTCTCCATCTATTTGGAGTTTGTTCCTCATGTAAGGTTTATTTATCACCAACTTTGTTTAGTTAACGGTCCTCACCTGCATTGGCTGTGGCACTCTTTTAACCTTGGCGTTAAGCAATTGTTCTCCATGTACATGTATTTGGAGCTTGTTCCTCATGCGAAGTTTATTTATTACCAACTTTGTTTGGTTTAAGGTCCTCACCTTCATTGGCTCGGGCACTGTTTTAACCTTGGGGTTAAACAATTTGTTTTCCATGTATTTGGAGAAATTGGCTGGGCACTGTTTTTGGCTGGGGCACTGTATTTGGAGAAATTGGCTGGGGCACTGTATTTTGAGAAATTATCTGGGGCACTGTATTTGGAGAAATTGGCTGGGGCACTGTTTTAACATCAGGGTTAAAGAAATTTGTTCTCCGTTTATTTGGAATTTGTTCCTCATTTGAGGTTTATTTATCACCAACTTTGTTTAGTTTAAGGTCTTCAGTTTCATTGGCTGGGGTACTGTTTTAACCTTAGGTTTAAAGCAATTTGTTCTCCATGTATTTGGAGTGTTAAAGCAATTTGTTCTGCATGTATTTAGAGAACTTGGCTGGGGCACCGTTTTTGGCTGCAGCACTGTATTTGGAGAAATTAGCTGGGGCACTGTATTTGGAGAAATTAACTGGGGCACTGTTTTAACCTTAGGGTTAAAGTAATTTGTTCTCCATGTATTTGGAGAACTTGGCTGGGGGCAGTGTTTTAACATTAGGGTTAATCAATTTGTTCTCCATCTATTTGGAGTTTGTTCCTCATGTAAGGTTTATTTATCACCAACTTTGTTTAGTTTACGGTCCTCACCTGCATTGACTGTGGCACTCTTTTAACCTTGGCGTTAAGCAATTGTTCTTCGTGTACATGTATTTGGAGTTTGTTTCTCATGCGAAGTTTATTTATCACCAACTTTGTTTGGTTTAAGGTCCTCACCTTCATTGCCTCGGGCACTGTTTTAACCTTGGGGTTAAACAATTTGTTTTCCATGTATTTGGAGAACTTGGCTGTTTTTGGCTGGGGCACTGTATTTGGAGAAATTGGCTGGGGCACTGTATTTGGAGAAATTGGCTGGGGCACTGTATTTGGAGAAATTGGCTGGGGCACTGTTTTAACATTAGGGTTAAAGAAATTTGTTCTCCGTGTATTTGGAGTTTGTTCCTCATTTGAGGTTTATTTATCACCAACTTTGTTTAGTTTAAGGTCTTCAGTTTCATTGGCTGGGGTACTGTTTTAACCTTAGGTTTAAAGCAATTTGTTCTCCATGTATTTGGAGTGTTAAAGCAATTCGTTCTGCATGTATTTAGAGAACTTGGCTGGGGCACCGTTTTTGGCTGCAGCACTGTATTTGGAGAAATTAGCTGGGGCACTGTATTTGGAGAAATTAGCATGGGCACTGTTTTAACCTTAGGGTTAAAGCAATTTGTTCTCCATGTATTTGGAGAAATTGGCTGGGGCTCTGTTTTAACCTTAGGGTTAAAGCAGTTTGTTTTCCATGTATTTGGAGTTTGTTCCTCATGTGAGGTTTATTTATTACAAACTTTGTTTGGTTTAAAGTTCTCAGCTTCATTGGCTGGGGCACTGTTTTAACCTTATGGTTAAGCAATTGTTCTCCATGTATATGGAGTTTGTTCCTCATGTGAGGTTTATTTATTACCAACTTTCTTTGGTTTTAGGTCCTCAGCTTCATTGGCTGGCGCACTGTTTTAACCTTAGGGTTAAGCAATTTCTTCTCCATGTATTTGGAGTTTGTCCCTCATGTGAGGTTTATTTATTACCAACTTTGTTTAGTTTAAGGTCCTCAGCTTCATTGGCTGGGGCACTGATTTAACCTTAGGGTTAAAGCAATTTGTTTTCCATTTGTTTCCATTTGTTTTAACACAACTTTGTTTGGTTTAAGGTTCTCAGTATTGCACGCACAATAAAAGTAATTTGCAATATAATTAACTTGTGGATCATTAATATTGCATAAAAACCAATGCAATTGTTTGCTAAATAAATAAATTGAGAATACGGTTGGTATGGAAAAAGCCTTCCATTAAATTATCAAATATACTTACTTGTACTATAGAATTCATTGCCATCAAATCCGGTATTGCAATGACAATAAAAGCAATTTACAGAGGTTTATTTATTACCAATTTTGTTTGGTTTAAGCTCCTCAGCTTCATTGGCCGGTGCGTTGTTTTAACCTTAGGATTAAAGCAATTTGTTCTCCATGTATCTGGAGAACTTGGCTGGGGCACCTATTTTGGCTGCAGCACTGTATTTGGAGAAATTAGCTGGGGCACTGTATTTGGAGAAATTAGCTGGGGCACTGTTTTAACCTTAGGGTTAAAGCAATTTGTTCTCCATGTATTTGGAGTTTGTTCCTGATGCGAGTTTTATTTATTACCAACTTTGTTTATTTTAAGGTCCTCAGCTTCATTGGCTGCGGCACTGTTTTAACCTTAGGGTTAAAGCAATTTGTTCTCCATGTATTTGGAGAAATTGGCTGGGGCTCTGTTTTAACCTTAGGGTTAAAGCAATTTGTTTTCCATGTATTTGGAGTTTGTTCCTCATGTGAGGTTTATTTATTACAAACTTTGTTTGGTTTAAAGTTCTCAGCTTCATTGGCTAGGGCACTGTTTTAACCTTACGGTTAAGCAATTGTTCTCCATGTATTTGGAGATTGTTCCTCATGTGAGGTTTATTTATTACCAACTTTGTTTCGTTTAAGGTCTCAGCTTCATTGGCTGGGTCGTTGTTTTAACCTTAGGGTAAATGCAATTTGTTCTCCATGTATATGGAGTTTGTTCCTCATGTGAGGTTTATTTATTACCAACTTTCTTTGGTTTTAGGTCCTCAGCTTCATTGGCTGGCGCACTGTTTTAACCTTAGGGTTAAGCAATTTCTTCTCCATGTATTTGGAGTTTGTCCCTCATGTGAGGTTTATTTATTACCAACTTTGTTTAGTTTAAGGTCCTCAGCTTTATTGGCTGGGGCACTGTTTTAAACCTCAGGGTTAACCAATTTGTTCTTCATGTATTTGGAGAACTTGGCTGGGGCACTGTTTTTGGATGGGGCACTGTATTTGGTGAAATTGGCAGGGCACTGTTTTAACATTAGGATTAAAGAAATTTGTTCTCCATGTATTTGAAGTTTGTTCCTGATATGAGGTTTATTTATAACCAAATTTGTTTCGTTTAAGGTCCTCATCTTCATTGGCTGGGGCACTGGTTTAATCTTAGGGTTAAAGCAATTTGTTCTCCATGTATTTGGAGTTTGTTGCAAATAAGTTTATTCATTACCAACTTTGTTTGGTTTAAGGTCCTCCATCCAATCCATTTGCTGGGGCATTTTTTTTAACCTTAGTATTAAAGGAATTGGTTCTCCATGTATTTGAAGAACTTTGCTGGGGTACTGTTTTTGGAGAAATTAGCAGGGGCACTGTTTTAACCTTGGGGTTGAAGCAATTTGTTCTCCTTGTATTTGGAGAATTTGGCTGGGGCACTTATTTGGCGGGGGCACTGTTTTGGATGGGGCACTGTATTTGGTTTTAACATTAGGGTTAAACCAATTTGCTCTCTATGTATTTCGAGTTTGTTCCTCATGTGAGGTTAAAAAAGCTTTGTTTTAACACAACTTTGTTTGGTTTAAGGTCCTCAGCTTCATTGGCTGGGGTACTGTTTTAATCTTTGGGTTAAGCAATTGTTCTACATGTATTTGGAATTTGTTCCTCATGCGAAGTTTATTTATCACCAACTTTGTCTGGTATAAGGTCCTCACCTTCATTGGCTGGGGCACTGTTTTAACCTTGGGGTTAAACAATTTGTTCTCCATGTATTTGGAGAAATTAGCTGGGGCACTGTATTTGGAGAAATTAGCAGAGGCACTGTTTTAACCTTAGGGTTAAAGCAATTTGTTCTCCATGTATTTGGAGTTTGTTCCTCGTGTGAAGTTTATTTATCACCAACTTTGTTTAGTCTAAGGTCCTGAGCTTCATTGGCTGGGGCACTGTTTTTACCTTAGGGTTAACCAATTGTTCTTCGTGTACATGTATTTGGAGTTTGTTCCTCATGCGAAGTTTATTTATTACCAACTTTGTTTGGTTTAAGGTCCTTACCTTCATTGGCTGGGGCACTGTTTTAACCTTAGGATTAAATTAATTTGTTCTCCACGCATTTGGAGTTTGTTGCGCATGTGAAGTTTCTTTATTACCAACTTTGTTTGTTTACGTTCCTCACCTTCATTGGCTAGGGCACTGTTTTAACCTTAGGATTAAAGCAATTTGTTCTCCATGTACATGTATTTGGAGTTTGTTCCTCTATATTACCAACTTTCTTTCGTTTTAGGTCCTCAGGTTCATTGGCTGGGGCAATGTTTTAAACTTGGGGTTAACCAATTTGTTCTCCATGTATTTGGAGTTTGTTGCTCATGTGAGGTTTATTTATTACCAACTTTGTTTAGTTTAAGGTCCTCAGCTTCATTGGCTGTTGCACGGGTTTAAACTGAGGGTAAAACAATTTGTTTTCCATGTATTTGGAGTTTGTTCCTCTTGTGAGGTTTATTTATTACCAACTTTGTTTCGTTTAAGGTCCTCATCTTCATTGGCTGGGGCACTGTTTTAACCTTGGGGTTAACAATTTGTTCTCCATTTATTTGGAGAAATTGGCTGGGGCACTGTTTTAACCTTGGGGTTAAACAATTTGTTCTCCATGTATTTGGAGAAATTAGCTGTGGCACTGTATTTGGAGAAATTAGCAGGGGCACTGTTTTAACCTTAGGGTTAAAGCAATTTGTTCTCCATGTATTTGGAGTTTGTTCCTCATGCGAGGTTTATTTATTACCAACTTTGTTTAGTTTAAGGTCCTCAGCTTTATTGGCTGGGTCACTGTTTTAACCTTGGCGATAAGCAATTGTTCTCCATGTACATGCATTTGGAGTTTGTTCCTCGTGCGAGGTTTATTTATTACCAACTTTGTTTAGTTTAAGGTCGTCAGCTTCTTTGGCTGGGACACTGTTTTAACCTTAGGGTTAATGCAATTTGTTCTCCATGTATTTGGAGAACTTGGCTAGGGCACTGTATTTGGAGAAATTAGCTGGGGCACTGTATTTGGAGAAATTAGCTGGGGCACTGTATTTGGAGAAATTAGCTGGGGCACTGTATTTGGAGAAATTAGCTGGGGCACTGTTTTAACCTAAGGATTAAAGCAATTTGTTCTCCATGTATTTGGAGAAATTGGCTGGGGCTCTGTTTTAACCTTAGGGTTAAAGCAATTTGTTTTCCATGTATTTGGAGTTTGTTCCTCATGTGAGGTTTATTTATTACAAACTTTGTTTGGTTTAAAGTTCTCAGCTTCATTGGCTAGGGCACTGTTTTAACCTTACGGTTAAGCAATTGTTCTCCATGTATTTGGAGATTGTTCCTCATGTGAGGTTTATTTATTACCAACTTTGTTTCGTTTAAGGTCCTCAGCTTCATTGGCTGGGTCGTTGTTTTAACCTTAGGGTGAATGCAATTTGTTCTCCATGTATATGGAGTTTGTTCCTCATGTGAGGTTTATTCATTACCAACTTTCTTTGGTTTTAGGTCCTCAGCTTCATTGGCTGGCGCACTGTTTTAACCTTAGGGTTAAGCAATTTCTTCTCCATGTATTTGGAGTTTGTCCCTCATGTAAGGTTTATTTATTACCAACTTTGTTTAGTTTAAGGTCCTCAGCTTTATTGGCTGGGGCACTGTTTTAACCTCAGGGTTAACCAATTTGTTCTTCATGTATTTGGAGAACTTGGCTGGGGCACTGTTTTTGGATGGGGCACTGTATTTGGTGAAATTGGCAGGGCACTGTTTTAACATTAGGGTTAAAGAAATGTGTTCTCCATGTATTTGAAGTTTGTTCCTGATGTGAGGTTTATTTATAACCAAATTTGTTTCGTTTAAGGTCCTCATCTTCATTGGCTGGGGCACTGGTTTAATCTTAGGGTTAAAGCAATTTGTTCTCCATGTATTTGGAGTTTGTTGCAAATAAGTTTATTCATAACCAACTTTGTTTGGTTTAAGGTCCTCCATCCAATCCATTTGCTGGGGCATTTTTTTTAATCTTAGTGTTAAAGGAATTGGTTCTCCATGTATTTGAAGAACTTTGCTGGGGTACTGTTTTTGGAGAAATTAGCAGGGGCACTGTTTTAACCTTGGGGTTGAAGCAATTTGTTCTCCTTGTATTTGGAGAATTTGGCTGGGGCACTTATTTGGCGGGGGCACTGTTTTGGATGGGGCACTGTATTTGGTTTTAACATTAGGGTTAAACCAATTTGCTCTCTATGTATTTCGAGTTTGTTCCTCATGTGAGGTTAAAACAGCTTTGTTTTAACACAACTTTGTTTGGTTTAAGGTCCTCAGCTTCATTGGCTGGGGTACTGTTTTAATCTTTGGGTTAAGCAATTGTTCTACATGTATTTGGAATTTGTTCCTCATGCGACGTTTATTTATCACCAACTTTTTCTGGTTTAAGGTCCTCACCTTCATTGGCTGGGGCACTGTTTTAACCTTGGGGTTAAACAATTTGTTCTCCATGTATTTGGAGAAATTAGCTGGGGCACTGTATTTGGAGAAATTAGCAGGGGCACTGTTTTAACCTTATGGATAAAGCAATTTGTTCTCCATGTATTTGGAGTTTGTTCCTCATGCGAGGTTTATTTATTACCAACTTTGTTTAGTTTAAGGTCCTCAGCTTCATTGGCTGGGTCACTGTTTTAACCTTGGCGATAAGCAATTGTTCTCCATGTACATGCATTTGGAGTTTGTTCCTCATGCGAGGTTTATTTATTACCAACTTTGTTTAGTTTAAGGTCCTCAGCTTCTTTGGCTGGGACACTGTTTTAACCTTAGGGTTAATGCAATTTGTTCTCCATGTATTTGGAGAACTTGGCTAGGGCACTGTTCTTGGCCGGGGCACTGTATTTGGAGAAATTAGGTGGGGCAATGTATTTGGAGAAATTAGCTGGGGCACTGTATTTGGAGAAATTAGCTGGGGCACTGTATTTGGAGAAATTAGCTGGGGCACTGTTTTAACCTTAGGATTAAAGCAATTTGTTCTCCATGTATTTGGAGAACTTGGCTGGGGCACTGTTTTTGGTTCGAGCACTGTTTTTTGGCTCGGGCACTGTTTTTTTGGCTCGGGCACTGTTTTTGGTGGAGCACTGTATTTGGAGAAATTAGCTGGGGCACTGTATTTGGAGAAATTAGCTGAGGCACCGTTTTTGGAGTTTGTTCCTCATGTGAGGTTTATTTATTACAAACTTTGCTTGGTTTAAAGTCCTCAGCTTCATTGGCTAGGGCACTGTTTTAACCTTATGGTCATGGCGGTCGGTCATGCATTTCAGTGCTCTGTCTCCTCAGTATTATTCCTTCAAATTTTGATGCTTTTTATGAGATATCAACATGTGAAGAACGCAACAAATAACTTTATCAATGAACAAACTCCTGTAGATACAAGCCCTGGCATGGAGATTTTTGAAGCCTTCTTGGAATATTAACATCAAGACTGCCACATCGCCAATACGCTCGACTCGAAAGTTCAACAACTTTGGTGGATATCTCACAGCGCTACTGCTTTTGTGTGGCGATATTGCTAGTCACCCTGGACCTAGACAAACCGATAGACCCACAAACATTCCTTTAAAATGTTTATCTGTTAACGCTAGGAGCCTAAAAAGTTTTCACTGGATCGAATCGACCAACACTATGGCGTATAATATGGAACGTTTTCAAGATTTAGTCTATAGCGAAGACTCTGATATTGTTTGCGTCAGTGAAACGTGGCTCAATGATGACTTTGTCGATTCAGAAATTTTACATTCTGAATATACAGTGTTCAGAAAAGATCGCAGTGAACGGGTTGGCGGTGGTGTACTTATCGCAGTAAAGACTAGATCCTTCAAGTCAGTTCGTCAATATTCCTTTGATATAATAGACACGCAGCATTTGGAGATTATCATTGCTGAACTGACTACAGCTTCTAACCAGAAAGTTGCTGTATGTTCCTGTTATCGACCTCCTAACTCTGATCTGTGCTGGATAGAAAACTTCGGTACTATTTTTGACGAAATTTGCGATCAATATAAACATATAATAGTCGTAGGTGACTTTAACTTACCTGGCATCCCATGGGACTCTTTGGCTGATGTAAAAGGTGTTAATGAGGTCGCTTTTGTTGAAATGCTTAACGACCATTTCCTTCTGCAGTTAATCAATGTGCCCACTCGCGAAAACAATGTGCTTGACCTTGTCATCTGTAGCGTGCCTGATTATGTCTGTGTTACGGACATAATACCTCCAGACAAAGCCGCTATTTTCACAGACCACCATATCGTCACGCTAGAGATTGCCACTTTTATAAAAGCGCCAGTGAAGTCTAACAGGACAGTGTATGATTATAAAAAAGCCGACTTTAATGGTCTACGCAGTGCGCTCTGTGCAATTAACCTCTCTCTCCTGTCGGGAAATGAAGACGTCGAAACCGATTGGCAAAGGTGGAAAGATTTTGTCCTGGCCTCAGTCAAAGACTATGTACCATCAAAAAAGCTAAAAGGCCGAAATTCACTTTATTGGATGGATGGGTCGATCCTAACTATCATTAAAAAAAAAGAATACATTCGCCAAAAATTAAGGAGATCTCCAGCAAACTCGAGCCTACAAAAAAAGTTTATGTCGCTCCGTTCTGAAGTGAAACGTAAGCTCCAAACTAACCGTGAAAAATTATTTGGTTCTCTTTCCTCGGAACTATCATGCAATCCTAAGCGTTTTTGGTCGGTTCTTAAACAAAAATCTAAGATCCGTACTATACCGGAGATGATATCCAGGGCCACCGAACCCACTGAGTCGGCTGATAAGCCCGAGACAATTGCAAACTTATTTAATCATTATTTTGTATCAGTCTTTACCACGGTCTGCCCACCATACGATGCCACTAGCACTATTGATCCCGGGACCTCCCTTCTTTGACAGAACTCATACTGACAGAACAGTAAGTTCTACTTGTATTGGAATCAATTGATACTAGTAAGGCCACTGGGGCAGATGAAATACCTGGTAAACTGCTTAAAGAAACCGCCGTGGAAATAGCACCGTCCTTATGTTCTCTTTTTAATAAGTCTCTTGCTACAGGAAAAATCCCAGAGGAATGGAAACTTGCTAATGTGGTTCCAGTTTTAAAAAAAAGGCAATAAGGTTCATGTCGAGAATTATAGACCCATATCCTTGTTGCCAATAGTCTCAAAGATCTTTGAACGATGTGTTCTAAATAATAGCAAGAGTCGCCTGCATGAACTCGTTAATGCCTGTCAGCACGGCTTTCTTGCAGGCAAGTCATGCGCAACTAACCTTCTAGAAGCTCTGGATTACATGGGTTCTATTCTCGATAGTGGCGGCCAGATTGATGTTATATATCTTGACATGAGTAAAGCCTTTGATAAGGTCAGCCACGAGTTGCTTCTTCGCAAGTTACAGGAGTGCGGGTTTGGAGGTAGTTTACTGCAATGATTTAAAGCCTACCTGACGGGTCGACGACAACGGGTCACAGTCCTCGGAGCTACATCTGAAACGCTACCTGTTATGTCAGGCGTGCCACAAGGATCAATTCTTGGCCCGGCGTTATTTCTATTGTATGTAAACGACCTTCCGGATACCGTGAAGTCAAGCACAGTAACTATGTTTGCTGATGACACCAAAATCTTCAAGACAATTCAATCTGAAGACGATGCAAACCTACTCCAACAGGACCTGTCTAACCTGGTATCGTGGTCTACTTCCTCTGGTCTCCCCTTTAACGGAAAAAAATGTCGATCTCAATCTATCACCCGTAAAATCAAGCCGGTGATAGTTACGTATAAAATGAACGGTATTGACCTGGAGTCAGCAAAATCCGAGCGGAACCTAGGCGTTTGGCTCTCCACGGACCTTACGTGGTCAAAACAAGTTTTGGTACAAAGTTCTCGTGCCACCAAATTACTGGGGTATGTTAGACGTAATACGCGATACATCCGAAGTGTAGACGTGAGGAAGTAGTAATATATGTATATATATATATTAACAATGTGTAAGGGATTGGCACTAGCTCTTAACCAATGAGAATGCAGTATTGATTTGAATTGACCAAAAAGAGAAAAGGGTATCGCAGTATTTCCAGGGTGGTGCCCCAAAATGAGTCAAGCTGTGAGCTAGTTAATAACTAATAGTTCAGGAGGGGAAGTCAATTCAAATCAATACTTATTGCAATTTGATCATTGGTTTTCCAATCCCTTACACATTGTTAAGAGTGATGGTAGTTGTTGCTTGATAGTTGTCCCTGATCGTCGGGAAGGAAACATGGCCGCCACGCGCAGTGAAGTTAAAAAATATATATTTTGGAAAAAATATTAAAAAGGTTAATGGTGGAAAAAATATATATTTGAAAAAATATATAATAAGATATATGTGAATTAGTAGTATTTTAAAAATAAATATGAAAAACAAAAAAATATGAATTGTGAATTTGAAAAAAAAGTATTTTAAAATAAAAAAATAAAAATGGTTGAAATATTTTTAAAAATAGAACGTAGAATTGTATTTTATAAAAAAAAAAGGAATTGTAAAAAAGTATTTTTAAAAAAAAAAAGAAAAACAAAAAAATATGAATTGTGAATTTGAAAAAAAAGTATTTTAAAATAAAAAAATTAAAATATATAAAAAAGGTTGAAATATTTTTAAAAATAGAACGTAGAATTGTATTTTATAAAAAAAAAAGGAATTGTAAAAAAGTATTTTTAAAAAAAAAATAAGAAAATGAGCGCGCGCGACGGAGATGTTACCTCAACGACGACCAGAGCTTCAATGAGGTGTAAGATGATATACCGGAAGTAAATAGGGTATTATTTTTTTGTAAAAGGTTTTGGGAAAAGACGTTTCCGGAAGTAGATTACAGTTAGTATAAAAGGTGAAATAACCACACCCACTTCACTTCACTTCTGGTGTTCATCGAGGACACATCTCTCTCTTGCTCTCTCTGTCTTTTATTTTTTTTTTATAAAATACTTTTGCAAATAACTTTTACATTTTTTTTTATAAAATCATTTTTACTTTTTATATTTTTAAAAAAATAATTACTTTTTTGTTTTGCTCCTACTACTGTTGTGTGTATGCTCGCTTGAAAGTCGTACTCTCAAAAAGTGCGAAGCGCTTGAACCCTCCAATGAGCTGTAGTATTTATTACTAACCAGCATTGGTGCGCATTCAACCCGCAGTACTCATGTAAATCGCGACTGGTTTAGACTTTATTGTCTGGTCTTCCTCTCTAAAAAAGAGGTTGATGTCAGGTGGGACTAGTCCATAGCGACATTTAGCTCACCGCCAGATCGATCGATTGCTTGTTGTACGTTATGGGTTTTTGGATGTTAGCATGTGGTGAAAGAGCTAGCTAAAGTATAACACCTAGTTTCACAGGAGTATTTTTTATTTTTACTTTTTTAAGACAAAAATATATACAAAAGCACACACAATATATCGAAAGTGCTTGTACATTATGTTATTGGATCTACCTCTATATTAAAGTGTATATTTTGTATATATATATATTTTTTTTAAAATAAACACATAACAACCCTCTAGTAATAAATTTGGGAAGAATGGGTTATTCTTCCCATTTCCACACACTAGGACAATTCCCACCCTATAAAAATAAAAATATATATCATTTTAAAAAAACAACAACCCAAAAATCTTCATCGTATCTTTTTCCCAAAAAAACGGTTTCACTATCAACCAAAGGTGAAGGTCATTCAAGGTGACTAATGCAAAGCAAGTACTGGCGTCTTTTGCTAGATGGATTTAAAGAGCTGTGATAGAACAGGAACAGAATATTTAGTAACAGATTTTTAGTGTTTCAAATAAATGATAACCAGTATTTGTCTGATTATCAATTATTTGAAACACGAAAATTCTGCGACTAAATTATCTGTTCCTGTTCCATCACTGCTCTCTAACCCCATCTAGCATCTGCGACAGCACTTATTCAACTCATAATTCAATGCGTTATATAGATTTTTTGTTTTTTATTTTATAAATAAAATAAAAACCGGAAGTCAATCAGCGGGTGAGATACGTATATAAGAGTGGGTTTTAAAGGGTTTTAAAGAGTATCATGTTTAAGGATTGTGAATATCAAACTCGTGAAAGAACACGTGTAAATATTCAAGGTAAGAATATGAATTTGTATGATTTTTAGTCTTTTATTAAAATTTTATAGGGTTATTTTTTCAAGTTTTTCTGAAGTATTATGAATAGTATTGTAATGATCGTATTTTTATTTGATTTTTTGATGAAAAATCAAGCTAAGAGAAAAAGCGCTTTATCCACTCGACCCATTTTGGAAAGACGTGTGAAAAAAAGAAAAGTGGAAGAAAAAAACATTGCTTTTTTATATATTTTAAAAGTTGTACCGTATTTTCAACGCTTTAGAAATCCAAAGATTGGTTTTATCTATTGGATGTTTGGTCTTTTGAATTACTATTGTGGTGAAATTATTGGTTGTTTACAGCTTGAAACAGATGTATTTGCAAAATTTTACACGGGATTTTGTTTGTTACGATTAAACGATCCAGTCGTAAAAGACATGAAACTTTATAAATGTTGGACCGTTGAACAAGGAGGAAAAGCAAAATACATTGTTCCATATATTGACAGTAGTGAAAAATATGTTTTACATAGATATTGTAACGAGCTCATATTATCAAAGAACCCCCGTTTATTATCTTCATTATTTAGTTTAGATAATATCTACTTAGATAGTTTCTATATTACTATAACAAGAGCACAATATTTTTATGATGATAATTATCATTTTGTCCCCTATTGTTTCACCTTCACAGGAAATGAATCGTTTACCGATTCCCTTTGGGGTGGGTAGAAAATTTATATTTAACATGCTTTATAAAATAGGTAGAGACGTTGAATACCCTCTTTTAATTGATCTTTCGCTTTATTTATTAACTGTTGCACCTTATTTTTTATTAGCGTGTCTAGCTAATAATTCTCAAACTTTTAGATATAATATATTTTGCATAGCAGCATGTTTTATTTTTTATTGTCCAAAACATAATCCTCATGGTAGAATTGAAAATAATAATTTAACGGATATTGATCTTAATCACATTGTATATAATTTTAGTGCTTCTAGTGATAGAAATCATCATTGTAGGTATAAAAATTGTAAGCAAAAATCAATGTGAACATTTTTTTGATATAGTATTTTCTGAAACGCAAATAATTCATTCATTCCCTGTAACTATAGATTCATCTGATACATTTGGAATGAATTATGACAAATATGGGTTAGAATTATTAGATTATAATTTATTAACACCCTATTTTAAAATATATTTTGATCAAGCTAATATACATCAATATCTAGAAGCTTATCTGATGGGGTATTTACAAAGATATAATTATATTTTTGATTATAGACATTTTAAAATAAAATTATATGATGTTGTGACATTATAGCAAATAATCTTGTAATAAAAGTGTAAAAACAAAAAGGAAATGTAAATAAAGGATTTTCTGATAAAATTGTTTTTTTTGAAGTTTTAAAATCTGTAATTGTTAATCTTGTCCAATATTGAATTAGTTCAATTTCTTTATCCCCAACAGGTTTTCCATCGAAAAAAAAATGAATTAAACAATAAAACGCAATGATATGTCCTGTTTCATAACGTTCCATTTGTTTATAAACCAATTCCATTTGTTGACTATCGATTTGTAAAACAATGTTTTTCAACATATTCTCTTGACTTGTAATACATTTTTGTATTAAGGGTTTCAATTTTTTGTATTTAATATTATTTCTTGCAAGTTCTTCGAGAATGATATCCATTTTTATTTGTAAATAAAAAACAAATTTCACACACCATACACATATATATATATATATATACAAACGGTTTATTTTCTATACATTTTTTTAAAAATTCCTTTTTTTAAAAATACTTTCATTACGTGTTTTTTCTATTTTCTTAAATGTTTTCCGATAGTTTCTTTCTAATAATCTAATTCCTATTCTATTATTTTTATATACATTAAATTTTCTTATTATTCTATCTTTTTCTCTAAATATAAATTTTAATTGTCTATACGAATCTAAATCTCTAACAATGATATCATTATCCTCATCACTATTAATATTTATATACATTACTGTTTCAACACCTGTTAACTTGTGTTTTTTTTTATATATTAATTGTTTTTTAAATTGTTTGATCCTATCTGGTTCTTCTTCATCTTCAATACCTATTTCCTGCAGCATAGGTTGGGGTGGAGATAAATGTATAGCATTTGTTGGTGATGAGGGAGGAAAAGATGAGATTAACTGTTGCATCAATAGATTGTCAGGAATTAAATTATCAAAGTCAAGGGTGTTTGATAAATCAAATAATGTTGACGCTTCTTCTTGTATTGTGAAGTTTTCGCTTGGTGTTTGTAATGGGAGCACGTTTTCTTCGATGATATTTATTGATGGTAAGTCTTCGTCGAGGAACGTTTCGGGAATATTTATCGCTGGTACTTGTAAGACATCGACGACAATATGCTTTTGAGGAGGAGGAGGTAGATCGGGTATTGGTATTTCCTCTAGGGGGGTAAGCGGATAGGGTGATAATGGTCGTGGTGAGGGTGTTGTAGACTCAATGATTCTACAAACATCGGCGATTAATTTTACCTCTTCTTCTTCATCGTCAGACTCTGACTCCGATGATATATCTGAGATGTAAAGCCCCCACTGCTTTTGTAAAATGTCGTTGCGTAGTTGCGCCATTTGGGAAAAACTTTTCCCTTCGCCATAGCTCGATGCTGTTTCACGCATATTCTTTTCTTCGTCTTTGTACGGGATGTGTTTGGGTTTACCATGTCTGATCCTAGCCATTTGATTTTAAAAATGTTTGAAAACCGAGGTTCTTATATATATTTTATAAAATAGTAAAGTGATTTCATTGGTTTATTTTCAGCGTGTTTCATTGGTTTAAAGGGTTAAGGTCTTTCAAGGGTTTTTGAGAGAGGGTCATATTTTATTTTTAGAAAAATGTTATCCCGATTCGGTCAAGGTCATTAATGAATGTGAAGTATTTTGTTATTAACATTCACGGTCAAGGTTAAATGTTGGATTTTTATTTTTAGACTAAAATACGTAGATGTATAATATAAAGTTAAAGACTGTTGTGATTCCATTTCGTTTTTATATTATAAAAATAAAATCTGAAACACTATTTTTCGTTAGAACGATGTTGAGTCATGTTGACAGATGTTTTTGTCGTCGGTTATCGGGCAATATCATTTCATAAAATATATTTATTTGTCTGTGCGAATTCGTGTTGTTATATAAATGTTTGGGTATAAAAGAGAGATACTAAACGTTAAACATCAGTATTTTTGAAAAAGATGTATTCGCCAAAGCGAAAGACTTGGACTTTTGGTAGTCGTACTAAACAACAGGGTGTTCAAATGCTTATTGCAGCGCGAACTATTGGTACATCATTGTGTGTCTTTAACATGGAAGAAATATCGTCCTTTGAATGTAGTTGCCCCACTGAAAATAGTCGTGGATATCTTCAAGGGAAGGTCATTTTTAAAGATCCGTGTTATGAAGATAAAGTGTGGAAATGGCTTTTAATACCCGCAGAAATTTGTAGATCATTTATCGGCGATATATATCACTACGCGGGTCGCACTTATGAGCCTTCAACGCTAATTCAATATGGACGTCGACGCGCTTTAACAGGGAAATGTTGGGATGAGGATAGATGCTGTAAATTAGCCGATTATAAGCAGCAGCTTTATTATTCCCGAAAAAAAGACTCAAACAACAATGGGTAGAATAAAAAGACAAATAGTATTTAAAATGATAGTAGATTTTTCTGTACAAAAGGTTTATTATTAAAAAATGTTTTTTATTGTCCAAGAGTTTTTCTTTTTTTTTCTTCTATTACACCGTCCAGACATTGATGCATCAACGCACCCCACGCATCTATTTCTTTAGCCCTTTTTCTTTTGTCGGCCCTTGTTAGCGGTGCTTGCGGTTCGGTCTCTTCCCTTGGTCTCTCTTTCATGAGGAACACACAAAAGTTACCACCATCGTAATATCCCTTCACATCTTTAATCTGAATTTCCCGATCCATCTTTTTAATCTTTTCTGGTACTTTTTACGGGTATAACCTTCCTCTATGGGATATGATTGCTTTTAGGGGTGTAGACCCTTGGGTTGGGTTTTTATATTTGTTTATAGGGAGGGTACAATGATTTTAACCAATGAGCTTTCACGAGTTTAAAATCTACCCAATCATATTTGTTGAAATTGTTTGATTGACAGTTGTTGAATTATTTAACCAATCAGCTTTCAATAGCTTAAAATCTAACCAATCATATTTGTTGAAATTTTTTGATTGACGGATTGTGGAACACCAATCACAACTTAATACTATTAACCAATCGACAAATTTTGAATAAATGATATAGTTTTATTAGGAGGAAAAATAGTATAAATATTCGGATAAAAACATTTAAAAAATTTAGTTATGAGTTTATACCATGAGTTAACGCGTTTGGATTGCCCCTATAACTCTATTAAAGATAATTCTTTTTTAAAAGAATCAGCGACCCATTATTTGAAAAAAATTACACATGTGATTGATTGTGAGGCTTTTTATTTAAATCATCGATGGATTTATCGCGAGGTATCGGTGATTTGTTTAGAAAATGGATATTTTGAATCTTTCCAATGCTACGATTCATCATTACCTGATTTTAAAGATTTGAATTATTTAGAAAGAAAAACTATTATTTGTCAGAAACGTTTACACGGATTGTATTATGTGAATAAAAAACAACACAACTATTTGGATCAAAAAGAAATGGTTGATCGACTGAAAGGGATATATGGGTCACACTCTTATGTTTTTGGATATAAAGGTGGAACTTTGGAGTCTATATTATGTGCAAAACTTAAGTTATCATGTGTCAATTTGGAACATTTTAATATTGAAAAATATTCTACATTAATTGAAAAGTATAATATTAAAGAAAAATGCTGTAAATATCATGAAACACAGAATCCTCATTGTTCGTTGTATGAAATAATTTTGTTTAGTGTTCAAATTATGGAAAAAATAAATAGAGTATGGAAACAACAATATTTTTTATCACTCTATAAAAGTTTGAAACATTGAACATTAATGTAGTGTTTCAAGAATGGATGTATTGGTCGGTCAAATGGATCCTTCACGATATACGGATGGGTATATTACATGTAGATATATTTGGGATTTTATCGACAGTTTTAGTTCGAATGAAGATGGAATTGAAGCGTACCATGTAGTATTGAAGATTTCAGATACCTATGCTTCTATTATTTACAAGATTAAAATATATTTTTATTTGAAAGAAGAAACCGATGGGAGGTGTTTTTTTGTAATTCAGCTGTTTCAAGATAAAGAAGAAAGACTTGTTCCTGATTGTATATTAAAACATTTTCAATGTTTATTTTCAACGTATATGGAACATAATTTACTAAACTTCTGTTTTCCTTATTCTAAAGAAACAATTAACGTTTGGTTAAATGACAATTTTCCTGAACAATTTCATTGTTATGATATTCTTACTTCTTATTTTATTTTTTGTATATTTAATGATTATCTATATTGGAGACAAAGACCCATTAATTGTGTAGAAATTGCTTGTACAATACGTAGTTTTTATTTGACAGCAATGACAAATTTTAACATTCTTAATAATGAAAAATTCACACTTAAACGTTGTGAATTGGTTGATGTAAAATAAAAAAATGGAATAATAAATATTTGTGGTGACAAAAAAGAAAAGATAAAGAATATTTTTATTTATTTTTTAATATTAATACATTCTTATTTTCTCTAAATATCCACCATATGTACGATGTCGTGGTTGTACTATTCCTCCTTTTTGAGTTTTATTTTTTAGTGTTTTTAAGATTCCAAAACCTTTATTAATTTCGTTGATGATATATTTTTACCTAACGCATTAGTTATTTTAATACCCCCACGTTGTTTTTTAGTTCCTCTAAATCCACCACCTCTTTGTTTTTTTTTCCCTTTAAATCCTTTACCTAATAATTTTACATATCTTCTACATCTCCTACACCCCATTATGATTTATCGTTTTTTTCTTTTCCAATAGTTCGAACCATAATCAGCAAAAATTTCTTCATGGGGTTTTATACGTTTTGAACTTTCTAAAAAGTATTTATTATTATTTTTTTTATAAGTAAAGTAGGAATTATTTTTATATTTTGATCCTCTTTTTCCATTATTTGCAAAACGAGCTGCAGAATAAGTACTTAAATCAGAATCCAAACAATTGTTGGGAGTATCACAAATACTATAGTTGGCGTTTACATCTACACCGTATTTTCGATTTAATTCTGTTTGATTTGTTTTTCGACCCGTGTATTGGATTATTGGTTTTTTTGGATTAAATTGATTTTTCCACGCGAACAATCCCTTTCCAGCATTTGGAATATTTGATTTTTTTACACGTAAGTTATCTTCTTTAGCTAAATGGATCCAACATTTTGGGGTATGAGCGGTACGTTTACGACATCTTATTCTTTTTACAGTATTACTTTTACATTGAAGAACATCCCGTATACTTTGTGATTTATTAACACCACGTGAGTTATTATTTCGTTTTCTTATCGCTAATTTCGTTCTAACCATAATTAAATATTGTTTTAATTCCAAGATAGGTCGTATTATTTTTTTTAATAAAATTTATAATACACTCAATTTTATATATAATAGATGATGATAATTGATATATATTTTTTTTTAAATCTTCTAATCTTTCTTGTATTACTAAATAATTAATATAAATGATTTCCTCATTATCTTCTGTAAAATTTAATAGACATTCACGAAATATTTCAGGTGAAAATAAAACACAAGCATCATTATCTAAAACTTCATAGGCTATATAAGGTTCGTTATTTTTATTTTTTAAATATAATTCTATATGTATAGTTTCACACATTTTTTTTAGAAAAAATGGGTAATTAAAATGGGTATTAAAATGGGTAATAAAATGGGTATTAAAATGGTATTAAAATGGGTATTAAAATGGGTAATTAAAATGGGTAAGTAAAAATGGGTACTGGAGATAAACCGTTGGTGTCCCTTAACTGTATTAGTGTAAAAGAGGCAAATCATATTAATATAGGCGATCTTGTTGATGGAGAGGAAAACCAAAAAAATAAAAAAACCTCATGTATTTCTTGTTTTAGAAGAAGAAAAGAACAAAACCATGGAGAATCAACAGAAGAAATTTAAATATAATAACAAAGAAATTGAACGTTTAGTAAGTTTGTTTGAAAGTGAAAAAAAAAAAAACCTCAAACAAATGAGGATAATATTATTAGTGTTGAGAAAATTAATGAAAAAGAAAATGAAAAATTTAAAGTGAACGAACAAACTTTTTCAATTTCTATTGCTCGTAAATCGGGTGTTAATTTTATAGCTTTTATACAATCGTTGACGTTACGTTTTACTTATTTGATTAATTATGCACGTACAAGTGTAAAAAATAATGATGACTATGTGCGATTTATCTTTAGTCATGCCCCTAAGGGTTTTTTCTCTACAGCTGTAATGAAATTAAGTGATGTTAATGTAAAATATTTTTTAAATATTTTTGAAAAACATATGCAAAGTAATCAAGAAATGATAGCGAACGGGTGGAAATGTACTGTAGTTATTCAAACTTTTCCATCGGGATTATCAGCTAATAATTTATCAAGTAACAAAAAAAAAAATCCTTTAATTAGAAGAAAAAAAATTTACAATAGATTAAATAAAGCAAATGAAAATGATAGTGGTGGGGGTAAAGTAAATAAATCTATAACAAAATATGATCGTAAATTTCGCACTGGAGTTTTTTATATTATCCGTACTAAGTTAACGCAAGCAATTAAAAATTGTTGTTTTGCATTATCTATTTTAGTAGGTCTATCGTTTTTGTATAAAGATCATAGGTATGAGTCAATGACTAAACAAACTAGTAAAAGTATTGATGAATTATTTAGTATTGAAGAAATACGTGATGTGTATAAAAAATCGGGTATACCCGAGGGTGATGAAGTTAAAGTTAAACAATTTTCGATTGTGTACGAAAAATTTCTTAACTCTTTCCTTACGGCTGAAAAACATCAAAAATTGAACGACCACGTTGTTCTATTGATATCTCTTGAAATAACCATAACTGTTGCGAAAGCTATACATTTTCTGGAAGCCCAATAAACCGGCTTTTACTTGTGCTTTTAAATTTCCCGAACAAAACACATTATGTTAATATAAATTAGCATTAATTATCATAAATCAGGTTGAAAAATTTACATTTTTCTAGAAAAGGCCATCTTGCACGCCCGCGTAGCATCTTGAAAACTGGAAATGCCACCAATCGCAGAGTTGTTTATGAAATCAAATCAAACTTGGCGTGTGCGTGCATTTCATGTTCCTGGCGCTTGTCGAATTTCAATTTTTAATCTTGCGTTACCGTTTGCCGTGTTTTTCGATTGACGACTTTGCGGGTCTTCAGTGACCCATTTTAACTGCGCCCGTAGGGAAAGAGTTAATATACAATGGTCGATATTTTTTCGCATCGATCAATTTTATATTTTCGCCTGAATTTTTCATCATCGTTATAAGTCGGCTAAACAACACACATATCAAATTTTTAACAAATTTGGTGAATTATTTCCTACATTTCTAAACACGGTGAATTTTGACCTTTTTGACCCACATGCATAGAACGTATTGTCTTTGTAGTGTATAGATAGCTTGCGTATATATTTAAAAGTATGAGCTCCCGTGCGGGTGGACCGGTGCGGGTGGGATCTCTGCAGAGACTCTGCTTCAGGTAACCCTTACATAATTCCTCTCATTGAGGGGGGTAGGGGGGAGCAGAGAAGGGAGTTCATTTTTTGTCACTGACCATTTTTTTGCTTTGTTAAACTGTATTTACTTTGATTATTTTCAATTCAACAGATAATAAACTGCTTTTCCTTTCACGCTTTTTCTTCGATTATTTTCAATTTACCTATTATTGCTTATTAACTCTTTCCTTACGGCTGAAAAACATCAAAAATTGAACGACCACGTTGTTCTATTGATATCTCTTGAAATAACCATAACTGTTGCGAAAGCTATACATTTTCTGGAAGCCCAATAAACCGGCTTTTACTTGTGCTTTTAAATTTCCCGAACAAAACACATTATGTTAATATAAATTAGCATTAATTATCATAAATCAGGTTGAAAAATTTACATTTTTCTAGAAAAGGCCATCTTGCACGCCCGCGTAGCATCTTGAAAACTGGAAATGCCACCAATCGCAGAGTTGTTTATGAAATCAAATCAAACTTGGCGTGTGCGTGCATTTCATGTTCCTGGCGCTTGTCGAATTTCAATTTTTAATCTTGCGTTACCGTGTGCCGTGTTTTTCGATTGACGACTTTGCTGGTCTTCAGTGACCCATTTTAACTGCGCCCGTAGGGAAAGAGTTAATGCCCAAGGTGTTGATTTGGTGGTGTATTCAGATCTCGATTTAGATAATATCATTTATGATTCACGTACAGATTCTGAAGGAAATCTTATTAAATTAACTAATAATATAGTATGTTTATGGTTAAATAATAAACATTATGATGTTGTTTTAAATATGAAGGATTTTCTAAAATACAACCCAATAAATTTTGTATTAAATGTATGAGTTATTTTTCATATGGGGAATTTATTGATTCACACGTGTTTCGAACTAATTTAACCTGTCAAAAATGTTATAAAAATAATTTATGCCCCAAAGATACAACAAAGATTCAATGTTCAAATTGTAATATATTGTTTTATAATCAAACATGTTATTTAAATCATTTAACCCATAAAAATTTTAAACCTGCTCAACAAAATTATTCACGTTTAACTCCTTGTCAATATATGTTTTTTTGTGAATCATGTTATAAAATATGTTCTAGATTTTCTTTTATTCAACGTTATAAAAGTGTAAAACATGATTGTTCTAAAAGATTTTGTTATCATTGTAATAGTTATCAGAAACAACCGCATTATTGTTTTATGAAAACAATATCTATTCCAAAAAATAAAAAACAACCACCTACATTATTATTTTTCGATTTTGAAACAAAAGTAGATGACAATAAAATGTTAGTTCCTTTTTATTGTATAGTACAAAAAGTATGCATGCAGTGTCAAGATATCCCTTTTAAAAAACAACAAATTCCGTTAATAACACAATCGTGTTTTATTGATGAAAATATTGAAGCTGTTAGTTGTTGCGGATATAGACAATTTCTTTTTGATAATAATAATAGCCCTGTTGTTGAAGATTTATGTAGTTTTATATTGGAACAAGAAGATTCTGTTTGGATTGCCCATAATGGCGCGAGATTTATACAATTTTTATTTTTAAATATTTATTAGAAAAATTAAAAATTATTCCAAAAACTATTATGAATGGTACTAAAATAATGAGTTTAGAAATATGCGAAAAGAATATTCTATTTTTAGATAGTTATTTTTTTTTAACGATGGCCTTATCAGCTATTCCTAAATGTATGGGTCTTCTCGAAGATGAAAAAGGCTTTCACCCCTATAAATTTACTGATTTAAAGTATAGAGGGGACATGATTGATAGGGAATATTTTGATATAGATAATATGAGGGATAAAGATAAATTTGAAAAATGGTATAATGCAAAAGAAAAAACTATATATATTTTTCGCGATGAAATATATTATTATTGTTGTGAGGATGTGAATATTTTAAGAAAAGGGTGTGTAAAATTTTCATCCATGATAAATTCGATTGCTTGTGTAGCACCTTTTTATGAAAAAAATTGTATGACTATTGCAAGTTTAGCATTAAAAATATTTCGACAAAACTTTTTAAAAGAAAAATGTGTGGGGATAATTCCTGCAGGAGGTTATCGCTGCAATGTAAATCAAAGTTTAATTGCGATTTGTTGGTTGTATGAAATTAATAAATATTTATCAGGACGATTAGAATATAAAGGTTCTGCTCAAGGAGAAAAAAAAATATTAGGACGGTTTGTTGACGGATTTTATGATAATACAGTTTATCAATTTCATGGATGTTTTTTTCACGGATGTTCTCGTTGTTTTGAAAAATATGAAATGAATACTTTAGTGAATGAAAAATTTGGAACATTATACTCGAAAACTCAACGTTTTACAAATGAATTGTTAAATGCAGGATATAAAGTTGTTGAAAAATGGGAATATGATTTTTTAAATGAAAAAATATATAGTTGTAGTGATATTATTGAATTGAAACAAAAAATTTTTGGATATACAATATTAACTCCCCGTGATGGATTATATGGGGGGCGAACTTCTTCTGTATGTTTATTTAGAGAGATAAAACAAAATGAACAAATTTATTATGTAGACTTTACATCGCTATATCCTTTTGTTCAAAAAGAATTTGTTTTCCCGGTTGGACATCCTAAAATTTTCGTTAATGAAGAGTGTGAGAATATAAATATAAAAGATATTTTCGGTTTGATTAAATGTCGTATATCACCTCCGCAAAATCTTTTTTTTGGTGTTTTACCCGTTAGAGTAGCTGGAAAATTATTATTTCCTTTATGTAATCAATGTGCTATCGATAAATGTGATAAATGTATACATAATGAAAACGATCGCTGTTTACAGGGGACATGGTGTAGTGTTGAAATTAATAAAGCTGTTGATAAGGGATATAAAATAATTCAAATCTATGAAATATATCATTATGATCGGCAAGAAAAAATCTTTGTTGCTTATGTAAACGATTTTTTAAAACTAAAACAAGAGGCGTCGGGTTTACCTACTGAATGTTTTAATAGTGATGGTAGTAAAAATAAAATTAAAATCAAACAGTATTGTCAAGATTATTTGAATCATGAACATATTAGTTTAGATAAAGACAAAATAGAAAAAAATCCCGGTTTAAGAACTATAGCGAAAACATTATTAAATTCCTTGTGGGGTAAATTTGCACAAAATGAAAATAACACGCAAGTTGCTTGTGAGGAATTATGAGGAATTATTAGTTTTAGCTAACGATAGGAGTAAAAAATTAACGACTTTAGATTTTATTAATGATACTCTTTTACGTTGTACGTATGAAAATGTAGATAAAGCTACAGTAGCTTTAAAAACGGGTAATATTGTTATCGCATGTTTTGTTACAGCTTATGCTCGGTTACAGTTATATGATGTAATTGAAAAATTAGGAAAACATGTTTTATATTTTGATACCGATTCGATTATTTATGTGAGTGATGAAAATACTTGTTCGATTAAAACCGGTAATTATTTAGGAGAATTAACCAATGAATTAAAAGAAAATGAATGGATTACTCGATTTTGTTCAACAGGTCCTAAATGTTATTCTTATATTACGAATTTAAACGAAGAAGTAGTGCATGTACAAGGATTTTCTTTAAAAAATAAAGCGAAAGATATCTTAAATTTTAAAACATTAAATAAATGTGTTGTAGATAAAGATCAAATCATTACAATTAGATATGAAAATAAAATATGTAAAGATAAATTAAATAATATTTTTATTAATACTGAAATTAAAAAATTTTCATTTACTTTTAATAAACGTATTGTTAAAGATAATTTTACTACAATCCCTTACGGATATTTAGAAGAAGAAGAAGAAGAAATGGACACATAGACTCGTTTTTTTTAACATTTTTTTTTAATTAATGTTTGAGTTTTCTCAAAAAATAAAAATTCCTCCCCAAACGTATCCACATAGTCCCACACTTTGTATTCGTCCTCGTGTTCATCTTCGCTCTCACTAAATCCATAATTGTCTATAATTTTGTAAATATTCTCATTGTTATTATCGGGAGGGTTAAATACCCCCTCCCATAACTTCTCTTCCTCGTCTTGAGGATCGTCTTTCATTTCGTTGTCATCATTATCATCACGGTCTTTGTCATTAGCGTCTTCATCATTATCATCATCATCATCCGTGTCTTCATCATCATCCGTGTCTTCATCATCATCCGTGTCTTCATCATCATCATCACTGGCTTCTTTATCACAGTCACTGTCATCACTGTCTTCATGGTCTTCAGGGTCTTCTTCCTCCACCATGGCCACGTCTTCAACGTGGTCGTTTATGGGGTGGAAAAATCGTGTGTCGAACTCATCGAAGTCCCACACGATTTCTCCCCCATCTTCCTTTTTCCACACGATTTGTTCCATGGTTTTTCTCTTTTGGGTTCTTCTTCTTCTTACTCACTTGACTACCTTTGATCGTTTTAGTTTTTACTGTATCGCGCTAGCGTTTATATAATCGCGCTCTGTTTATGCGTTACTATAGTGACGGGTAGTCAAGGTCGCTTGAGGGAGGGGTTATGCTGTTCAAAGAATTTCAGATATGTTCTAGCAAAAGTCCAAATTCATATCATGACCTTATAGGGTAATGTATAGTCACGGTCATTATATGTTTAAAAATATACACCACGCAAATATGTCAAGATCATTCGAGGGGGGTGGGGTATGATGTTCTAGCAAAAGTCCAAATTCATATCATGACCTTATATGGTTATGTATAGTCAAGGTCATTATATACCTAAAAATATACACCACGTAAATATAAAAGTCCAATGACTAGGGAAAGGGAAATCTATCAAAGTCCAAAATAAACTTTAAATTCTTATAAAAATATCTATATATTTCGTTTTGATTTTAGACGTGTAAAATGAATGCTGTTTCACTACCATTTCATCATCCGTTTATGTTAACAATGTGCGGTCCTAGTCAATGTGGAAAAACATTTTGGATTTTACAATTACTAAATTATATTGAGGCAATGATAACACCAACAATTACGAAAATTGTTTATCTTTATTCCATATATCAACCCTTATACGATAAAATGCATACGGTTTTGGAAGAGAAAAAAATGAATTTCGAATTTATTGACAGTAAGAAGGGTATACCCGATATTACTGATATACAAACAAATACAACTGATAATACATTAATTATTTTAGATGATCTTATGTTAGTAGGTACATCGTCAAAAGAAAATCTCGATAAAATTGATAATATTGCAACTCAAGATGTTCATCATCGTAATGTAAGCGTAATTTTTGCATGTCAAAACTTATCTTACGGTAATGGAAAGTTGCGAAATTTACGTATCAACAGTCATTATTATATCATGTTTAAAAATTTAAGTGATTGTAGAAATATGTATACAATATGTGATAATAAGAAAATAAATAGAAGTCAATTTGATAAAATATTAGCTGATATTAATAAACATCCCTATGGATATTTATTATTCGATAATTGTAATAAAGGATATGATAATTGTAGAATAAGAACAAATATATTTCCTAATGAAAAAACCCTTGTATATGATTTGTGTTAAAAAATAATAAATTTGTACAATAATTTTCACCAATTTATAAATAAAGAATACCCTTTTTTATTTTGTTGTTATCTTATTTGCTATATAAGTAAAAAATAATAAAGGGGAAAAACAAACAAAGATCCTAGTAAAACGTATAATAAGCGGTAAAAGAAGAAGAAAAAGGAAAAATGTTAGAGGGGTGGTATGGGGAAGCGTAAAAGGAACCAAAAAGGAGGGTTTCTACCTGCATTAGCTTTAGCACCTCTAGCACTGTCACTATTGAGTTCAATATTTTAAATAAAACAGACAATTGTGAATTGTATTGTAAATATGTTTAATTAAAATTTTGATTTATTAAAAGAACAACAACTTTGATTATTAGCTTTCTGTGTTTCTATTTTATTTTTACATTTTTTTTTATAAATATTAACTATTACATTTCCTAGTATAATTATTTTACGAGCTAATTTAATATCATTAAGTAATTTATTTTTATTTTTGCTTTTAAATAACAAATATTTTTGTGTTTGTTGTGTTTCGTTTTTACATTTATTATGTAAATAATAAAGACTCCAATTTCCACATACTACCGTTGCTCGGGATTGAAGGGGTATTTTTTGATCATACACAAATGTCAAATTATTTCTTTTAGCATAAGACAACCAATACGTTCGTTTGTAAAAACTAACTTTTTGTGCAAAACTATAAAAAAAATACATATGTTTGTTTTTATCAACCCAAATAGCTACCCAATGCTGTCCCTTATCTTTTGATTCGTCTGTATTCCAAATCCAACATGAAGGAAATTTAATTTGTTCAGGAAATACATCTGCAGGATATGTACCCAAAAAATATTTGTTTAAAAAAGTATTAGTATTCGCTATTTTATTAATATCGTCAGTATATAAAAATTTATTTAAAAAACATAAAACAGGAATCATCATTTTCTTCTTTTATCTCTATTGGTTAAAAAAGTATCGAACTCCGATTTAGAAAGTGGCGATCTAAAACTAGGTGATTGTGGTTGTTGAGTAATCGGAAAAGATAATGCGTCGTAATCGCGGTCATCATCGCTTCCATTTGTTTTATATTGTTGTCGAAGTTTTTGGTTTCTAATATAAGCAACAGGCATTTTCATTTTTTTGAATTCTTTTAAAACTTTAGAATGTTGTTTAGCTGTCAAATTATAATTTTGAATTTTCGATACGTTGTGTGTTAAATCATACATCATATCATCGTAATTAACTTCATAGTTATTTAATTTTATTATATTCCCTATTGTTTTAATATATTTTTTCTTTAAGAATTCTTTAATACGATCTTCACTTATGTTACCATATGTAGTTTTCCCCGCTGTCGCTTCTTCCGGTGGTTCTTGTTGTTGATCATTAGTAGATGCTTCAGCTTTTCTTTTTCTTTTTTATTTTCTTTTTAAAAAAGACACTATATTTTCTTCAGTTTGATTATTATTCTTATTTTTTAATTCTTGCTCCATTTTATCTTTACTTTCTAAAAATTGATATTCGTCTTTGTTTTTAATTCCTTGTAATAAATTTTTATTAACATGTTCTTTTTTTATTAATTCTAAGATTTCATTTAATTTATTAGGATCAACTAATTGTACTTTATTAATTCCACTCATTTTTTCTTCGTTTCTTTTATTATTAGTTTGTAGGCTTTTTCAAACACATGAATCAAACGATGATCTTCACTTAATATAACTTTTAAATCTGTTTTTTTTATTTTATTGCGTACAAAACGTTTAAGAATTGTTTTATTATCGTTTGAAATGGATACTAATATTTTATTATCTAAAATATTTTTTGATAAATCTTGAAGTTTTCTAATCAAATCATCATTAATTAATTTTTGTTTTGTAGCCATATTTGCTTTAATATATATTTTTAAACATGGTAAGAAATCTCTTTTCTTTTTATTTTCTTTTTCTTTTTTAATTTTATTTAAAAGCAACGAATTTAAAATTTTGGTTGTCGTTTCCTCATCATCATCATCTTCAGAAGAAGTCAAAGAATTATCACTATCACTATCATTATCTTCTTCTTCTTCTTCTTCTTCTTCTTCTTCCTCTTCTTCTTCTTCTTCTCCGAAGTCTTTTTCTTTTTCTTTTTCATCTTCTGCTTCTTTTTTTTTTTTTAATTCTTCTTTTTCTTCTTCATCCACAACATATTTTCTTTTATTATTTTTCTCCATTTTTATCCAAACTTTGATATTATAGGATATATAAATATATGTTCACGCTTTAAAGGAATTTGATTAATTATTTCATTTTTCTTTTCTTTTATGATGTATGGTTTTTTTCGATAATTTTTTTTTTTGTATTTTCATTTGATCTTTCATTTTTTTTTAATTCCTTAAGCTAATTGTTGTTCTTTACTTTTTTTTACTAAATATCATGTAATAATCGTGCAGGTGTTTTTAATCCTATTTTTATTTCATTTCGAAACTCTCTATATATAGTAATACTCTCTATATATAGTAATACTCCAGCAGTAGTATTTACTGAAAAATTAAAATCAATGTTTACATTTCCCGAGGGTCGTGAGGGTAATACACTAAGATGAGAATCTTTATTGCTTGTTAAATCAAAACCCAGCATTGCATAGCCAGTTTTAAACTCATTAAATGTAAACGGCATATGTTTATATTTTCGATTCAAAACATTCTGTAGGTTTGAATAAGCTTCTTCAGGAGATGTAATTGTCATAACAGTGTTATTATTTACCGTAACAGTAATATTCGAGTAGTCGGGCCATGTAAAGTTAAAAATATAATGTGCATATGATCCATTCCAATTAGCAAGGGGTATAAAAACTATAAATAATCTTGTAGGACACGAACCATTAAAAGCATCGACAACTTGATGCGATCTTCGACCTGCTAATATATTTTCACTAATACAGCGATAATTACTAGTATAATATTTAGCTTCCATATGTTTATCAACAAATCCAGTATTTAACGCTGCACGTAGTTGTTCATTGGGTTTAAAAACAGGTATTTTAATCTTTAGATCCTCTAAAGATAGTTCTGTATTTTCTAAACTTAAGTCAGCATCATCTGCACCCGATAATAAAATAGTTTTTAATACGCGGGTTAAACGTAATTCTATTTTAAATGCTGAAGGAATAATAATTTCCCCACCACCATCACTAAATAATGAGGTATCAATTGTATCAATTACAGTTTTGACATCATTTTTCAACACTCTTGCATACCCCCCAGTATTCTCAACGCCCGCTCCATCGTCAAACCCCGCTATACTATCCATATGACCCGCTGTATCAAGATGAGAATAATTAATATCTTTACATCCATCGCGTTTCGGATCATATTCACGCAATACATATTTAATAATTGAAACCATATGAGCCATATTTCCCGAAGTAGTAATTAAAGTATCGTTTATTTTTAATTCTTTTGTTTTCCACATTGTTCGAAGAGGTAACGGTAAAATTGATTTCCCCCCAGCAGCAACTGTACCCGCAATAGCCCCTGTTGTTTTATGTACTAATGACATTTTAGCAAAAATTTGGGCTTCGCTTGTTTTTAAGACCCCGACAGCGTTTCCGTGTCTTGTAAACGTAACCACATTTGCAGTCGCATCTTTAGGTGTTGGTACAATCTCACATTCAGAAAATTCAATAAATGTAGTATTGTAGGGTTTAGAAGTAAATAATTGTAAAGGTGCAGAAAATAATACATCATGTTGGTCAACCTCTTCCACAGTTTTTGAATTCATTTTTTTTTAAATGTTAATCTTTAATATCTTTCCGACTGTACCTAATATCTGGGGTAAAAACATTCCTAATGCCATTCCTGCACCAAAAGCACCACCCTTTTGTATTTTTTTTATTTTACCGTGTAATCTAGACTTTCTTTTTCTTTTTTTTTTATTATACTATTTCTTCGCCTCATTTTTATTTAAAAAATAACCAATACGACAAGTTTTTTTAAGAAAAATAATACATTTATTTTACTTTTAACTTAATTTATAGTTTTACAGTATTTTTTCTTTTTTAAAACAAAAAAAACAACAATTATTTTCTATTTTGTAAAATTGAACGTAATACATCTGGATCAATTTTTCTTTTTTTTGCACCTTTATTTGGTACTATTTTGTTTTGATAATCAGGGTTTAAAGTATGCGGTAGACCAATATTAGAAGTTAATAAAATAGCATCTTGAGTAGGTTTTTTTTGTTTTTTTTCACGTTTTACATAAAAATAATTAGAAGAATAATTTTTTCCTTTACATTTTCCAGTAAGTAATTTAAAATGATCGTCAGATGTTAAATTGTTATTCATTATTTTTCTTCAAATAATTTTATATTAATTATTATATTTTCTGCAATCAAAACGACGTCGTCGTCCCTACCATATGAAAGATGAAATTGAATGTATTCTTGAGCTTCTGCGATGTTTCTTTTAAGCAATACATTAGGAAATATTTCTCTTTCCATTTTTAAATGGTGTAATATTTGTTTATTCTCGTCTATATCATATTTAAATAAAATTCTTTTTTCAAACAATAACATTTGTTGTCCATCAAATTGTTTATCTTTTAATTTTGTGTTTTTTAACGTTAGTACACTACCATCTTTTCTTTTACGAGTTATTGGATTTTGATTTATTACAGGATCGATTGTAAAATTAATTTTTTTGAAATAATAAATGTGAAAAGATTTATTAATTCCTGCATGCTCAACACTGTCTAAAATCCAATAAATTTGTTTTTCATTTTTACTTTCAGCATATGTGTTAAAGGGATAACTAAAATCATAGTTTTCAACCTGTAGAACGTTCCTTACAGTTTTAAGATGAATTTTAAGCATAATGAATTAAACAATCTAACGAAACAGTTCCAGAATCAAAAGGAATCAAATTATCTGCACTGTCTTTAATTGTAATATTTAATTCGTTAATAACACTCTTTTTAAATTTTTTTAATATATTTGAAGATGTGAAACAAACTAATTCACCATTTCCTTTTCCTTGACCCGACCACTGAATAGGAACTGTTGTTAACAATTCAGAATATGAATCACCAACTAATGTTGCTTCTAATTCATCACAATATATAAACATTTTATTTAAACCATCTGATACATCGGGTAAATAATCGGCTTCTTTTTCAATAACATTTTCTTTTTCATTATTTAATTTGATTAATGAATTTTTAAAACCCAACATAAACGATAAAGTATCACTCATATTTAATTCAAAATTTATTTTTTCAACTTTTTCAGATAGACGCAATTTAGAACCTATACCCCCATCATGAGCATTTTTACTATTATATTGTATAAGCCAATATTCTATTCCAAAATTAACATTTAAATATACTTTTCCATTCTTTTCTAAACTCAAATCGACATCATATTCTTTTAAAATATTATTCATATAATCAAGTAAACGGTTTAAATCATAAATTCCTGTAGGAATATTATATTTCACACTCGTAAGAATAATCTGTTCGTTGTACTTTTTAACACCCAATTTATTCTTCATAAATTTCTGAAAATCGTATGTAAAAGTGAAATAACATGTTTTTTCATCAACATTTTTTGTAGTCAACGGATAACAATTTTTTTGTACATCTATATATGCATCTTTATTTAGAGCGTCAATAGGTTGAACAAGATGCATTGTAAATTTATTTGTTAAATTAGAAATTCCAGTTTTTGATATTGTATTACTTGCGATGTATAAACTCATTTTTATTTTAATAATTGTAATTCTTCACGATAAAAAATTCCTTCAATTTTTTCACCTTTTAAATCTTTTAATTGATATGTGACAGAATCGGTTATAAAAACTTTTTCAACTTTAAATATTTCGTTTGTCCAACGTCTAAGACTGCTTTTTTCAAAAATATTGTTTTTTACCCTTGCTATGCGTACACGAGTACCTTCAGTGACAATACTTTTTGTAGGAATGGGGTATTTCAATTCATCACGTAATATTTTATATTTTAATTTTTTTAATTTCTTTGTTCCTTTATAAATTTCAAACGGTGTTGAACCACCCAAAGATTTATGTGGAGAATTATTATAGCGTTCAATAATCACGGGTAAATAAGTATAATAATGAAAATTATCAGTCATTGTTAAAACTCTACGAACCATAGTTTTTAACGTACCGATAACACGTTCAACATGCGATGCTTTTATCTCGCGATTATAGGTGTGGAAAACTGTAAAATTATATTTTTTACTCAAACTTTTTCGAATATCTTGAAATTCTGTTCCTTCATCACATTGAATTTTACTGGGCGATTGTCCTTCTTCAATTAAAATAGATTCAAACTTGTTTTTAACATTATTACTTGATTTCTTTTTAAATAATTTTACCCAACAATAACGAGAAAACACATCAATACACACCAACCAATAACGAAATTGATTATTATAACGTGCTAAATCTTTATTTTCAGCTAAATCAATTTCCCATTGTTCATTAATATCTGTAACATGTATATTTAAACGTCTATATTTTTTTCTATTAAGATTATGAAGTTTATAGCTTGATAATTGTTCTTTTGTTAATGTTTCTCCTTTAAGTAATCTTGCAGCTTTTTCTATAAATTCTTTAGAGAACTTTTCTTTTCTTGTTTTTTTCATTTCTATACCCAAAAAAAAATATATTATTCTTTTTTTTCTATTGTCGTGTATATTTCCTCAAGTTCACAAAGTAAACTATCACAATTTTTAACAAAATCATACTGATCTGCAATATCTAATTCTTCATTTATAACCTCGTTATACATACATATTGTATCACGCATTGGTAATTGATGTATAAATCGGTAATAAAAAAGTTTACAAACAGCTTTTTCAGTGGGTTTAGAAAAAAGAAAACAAACCTCTTCATCATCATCATCATCATCAATGATTTTATCATTGTCCATTTTTTCCATTTTTTTTCACGTGGTAAATCAAAATCATTATTTTTCTTTTTCTTGAACGTTTTCTTTTTTTCAACTACACCCACATTTACAGCATGATTATATTTGCGCAATCCTTCAACAATAAGTGTCATGTCGTCATTTTTTTTAATATGAAATGATCCAAATTTATCGACCCAATTGTCATGGTTTTCAATCCGCATTTCCTCGTTCATAGGCTGGTTTTCAGCGCCACCATCATCGTCCTTGAACACCAGATCTTTTTCAGGTAAAAGATTTTCTTTTAATTGGTAGAGAATCTCCAATCCATCCCAAGCGTTAGAACGAATAACTAGACGTTCTTCTCCTTGTTTCCAATTTTTACTTTTTGCAACTTCAAGAAATACTTGATCGCCAACTTTCAATGAAATTTTACCCAATTGAGTTGTCAATTTACTTACATCTTCTTTTTTTATTTCTAATTTACTATTCATTAGAAAATTCAAACACTCCTGACTCGTAGGCCATACTTTCACAAGATATGCGTTTCCATTTTTTTTTACATTTGTTATAATTTTTCGTGAAAGATCATTATACGTTTGTAACACAAACGTATGATGTATATATTCCTGTGAATAAAGTTTCATTGAAGTTGTTGCAGCCATGGTAGTCTCTTTTTCGAATGTGATGGTAAAAAGCTAAAAGGATGTTGTATTTATACTTTTTTTTGAAAAACAATAACACATTTTTTTTAAAATATATATTTTATTATAATAATTCGTCTAATAACAACGTATCACGCTTTACATCAAATAAACTAATCTGTTTTTTTTGCATAATACCCAAAACTTTCCACAACTTTTTATGTTGTTTTTTGGTTTTTACTTTACAATCTATTTTTCTGTCTAAAAAAGCATGTAAAGCTTTCCCTATTCGTCCATTACCATCAGAAAAAGGATGAATGCTTTCAAAAATAAAATAGATTAATACAGAAATATTTTTTTGTAAATAATTTTCTATGTAAAATTCATTTAAATGTTTCATATATAAATCAATATAAAGAGGATCAACTCCTTCGTGTGTACCGACATATCGTTTTTTTTACTGAAATTACCAGCATCCATTAAATGACACATACATTTTTCATGAATATTTTTACAAAATTGACTTATTGTTAAGGATTTTACTGTTTTTTTCCATACACATTTTCCGAAAGATAAAGCAAAATCTCGCACATTTCATGTAAAAATCTTTTTCATTTTCGTCTTCTTCCATTCGTATAATATCATAAGCAAAAAATTTAAATTTTATAAATTCACTTAATTCCATTGTTTATTCTGTAAGATTTACCATATAACAGGGTTTCTTTTCTCTTCTCATAATATATTGGATCGGAACATTATGTGCTGTTGATATATGTATAATTCAGCAATTCCAACGTATATCGCAACAAGCATTTTACGTTACAACTTTTGATATTAATTGAATCTTCATAAATTCTTGTAAATGAAGTCAACAAACAAAAAACAAATAATATACAAATTTTTTGGAATGTAAAAACCATTTTTTTTTTAATAACGATGTTTAAAGTTTTTTTTTCAAATCTTTCTTTTTTATATTTTGTTTAACTACAATAAAACCCTTGTCCTTCTCTATTATTCGAACAGCTTTCCCGACTAATGAGCTTGCATCGTTATCAATATCGGTTATTATAGTTTTTCCACCAAATATTGTTTCGTCATAATTCATAACCTCAACTTTTACATTATATTTAGAATAATCCCTCATTATTCGATGTTTATTTTTATTACATTCAAGTAATTTTAATTGATATATAGGTCTTGAACCAGTTATAGATAATGGTGAAAGATGTTCCTGATCTTCCAAATATTTCGTGTCTTTTCGCTCATTCTTTGCACGTCGAAACCAAATTGCACCATGTTCATCATGTCTGCTCATTTTTCACTCCACATTTCAATTTTATATGTTGAATTGTTAATTTGAGCGTCTTTATATTTGAAGAGTGATAAATCCGTGGTTGAAAAACTTTTTACATATTCTTTAGATCCATTTTTTCTTTCCAAGAATAAATATATTTCAAACATTTGAAATGATTGACAAACGGGTATTGATGATTCAATTTTCTTACACGCTGATAATTGTATTTTCCCTGTATATTCTGGTTCACCTGTAACTTGTATTATTTGATTATAGCTCATAAATTTATATATATCATCATCGTTAAAATGATTAGATAGAGTCGTTATTAATTCACGAGCAGTCATTTTCAAAAACTAATAAAAAATTCACAACACACACGCTTTTTTATAGCATACAAAAAACAGTTTTTTTTATTTCTTATAAAAAATAATTACAAAAATATTTTTCTTAACAAGTTCATCTTCTAAGAGTTTGTGTGAAAGATCATTTATTTTTTTTCACCAACTTATACATTTCTTGATGTTCATAAATAAATTTTATAAACACCACATATTCCCCGACAAGATCCTCGTCCTTTTGAAGGGGTTGGTGGTAAGGATTGTATTGATGCAATATCGTTGTTTTAAAAAGCCATATATCTTTTTCTGGAGATAATCTGAATCTTGTAGCTGTTTTTACCAAATGATTAAGTCGGGATTCTATATTATCATCTTTAAAATAGCAATCATAGGCGGTATAAGCACATCCATATTTATAAAGTGTATGTTCACACCAATGCATCAACTTTAAATTGGAATCTTGATAATCATCTATCAAGAGTTTCAAAGATACATAAAAACAATCATCCTCATCAATTTCAGACATTTTTTTCACCAACTCTTTCGCAGGGTATCATTGCCTGTGAATAGTTTCCTTTATTTTTACCCCTTTATATAGAAGTGATGGTGAAGTGCCACTAAAAACCCAACACTCAGCAACATTTTCTTTTTTTTTAATTCCAATATATTTGAGTGGAGAAAATTTTCCATTAAAAACCCAACAATCATTCTTTTCAATTTTTGTTTCCATTATTCTATTTCTTTAAATTGTATAAACCGTCCTTTCAAATGTGTACAGTCATTTGTTACACGGGTATATATATACTGATCATCGCTACCCATTTCACATAAGTATACTAATAACTTATAACACGGTTTAAAAATATCTTTAAAATAATCTTCTTTTACACATGATAATAACATCATATTAGATTTTTTATAAATCTCTGCAAGATGTTCTGGGGAAACATAATTCGGATCATCCATTCCTTTTTTTTTAAATTCACTATCATTCATTTTTCAAAAAATCAAAACACACACTCTTTTTTATAGCAAACAAAACAGTTTTTTTATTTTTCTTAATATTTACATGGGTATAGATAAGAAATTAAAGGGTAACAAATAAATATTGTTCGGTAAGCCGTACATTTTTACCCAATAAACGTACCATTGGTAAATCAAATCTTATCGTATAATAACATCCATTACTTTCATCTTTAAAATATAAACGATACAATTGCAATTCTGTAATTATGCGTCTGGGTTCTGTTTTTGGAAGGGGTATAGAGTCTAATAAACGTAATTTTGCTTGTGGAGTACATACTTCTTTTTTATACTGAAATATATCCATTTCTTGGTACTGATTCATTTTCTCTTTGTTTCTTGACTTGTCTTTTTAAAATCTAACTGCAGTTCCAATCAGGTTTGTCTGATCATTTGATGAATAGGTATATATATATTTTGGAACCCCGTCGATTTTATCATTTTGTAATATTATTTTGTATAGAAAATAATCATCAAACACCCCTACGGTATTTATTTTTTCACATTTTAATAAAATTAAATCTCCATCTCCATCGCCAGCTAGAATTTTTATAAAATCTTGGGGGCGTATGAATGAGGGATTCTCCATCTCTCATAACAGCTGAATGTCTTTTTTTTATACGAATGTCGCAGTATTTATGTTGTTCTCTTTAAATTTCACCAACTTTCCAATATTCAACGTTTGATCAAAACGTGTGTAGGTATATAGTAACTTTTCATACTCCTTTTCACTCTCACAATGAAGTACTACTTTATAAAATTGAACACTATCTTCAGGTTGGAATATCGTAACTTTATCACATCTTATTAACCTTACATTTCCCAAACTTTTTACTACATCTTTAGGGGTACAGAACAACATATGATTGTCTTGTTTATTCATTTATCTTAAAACCTTCGCACGTAAAATCAATGAGCTCTCCAATTTTATCTGAATGATCGTCTTGCAAATAAGAATATATATACTTTTCACCATCCTTCATATCAGCTTTTAATAATATTTTATAAAAGACAGATTTACCCGCCTCATGATGTAGAAGTGGAACTTTTGTACACTCTAGTAAAACCACTTTAACATTTTTCATTTTTTTTACAAGATATTGAGGTGGACAGAGCAGGGGTGTGTTAGAAGACATTCTTCACTGTAGACAACCAGAAGTAGAACTGATTTCAAACAATAAAAACAGCTTCTATTTATTAATATCCCTAATGAGCGCATCCATGTTAACAAAATACCCTCCTTTTTGTTTTCTTTTTACTCCAGCCCCCATCATTGCTTTTGTCATCGCTATCCCGGGTTTTAAGATCCAATTAAGGAATCCTCCTTTTTGTTTTGTTTTTATTTTCCGACCCCTCCTTCGTATTTGTTTTCTTTTTCTACGTCCACCCCCTATTTGAAACCTATTCCTAGTGGGTAAATACAACCCCCCTTTTTTTCTACCCATTATAATTTTTTATAGGTGAAAAATAATTCCTACACAACAACGATCGGTTTTAATTTTTTGTTTCTCTAACAATGTTTATATAGGAAAAACCATTTGTTTTTTTAAAAAACATTTTTTATTTTCTTTTTGTAGGAAAAAACAATACAATCGCTTCTTAACCCTCTATTTTGTAAAAAAATAAAAAAAGAATTTTTGTTGTAATCAAAATTTTTTATTCAATATTATATCTTTGTTTCCATCTTTTTATTCTATCGCTACATTTACAGTTATACATCAATTTAGTAATTCTTCTCGAGTAAATTCTTTTACAAAATTCACAATAATGTTTGTTGACATTGCATTTGCTACATGTATAATGCATTACAAAATGTTCCCAGTATTGAACATGCATACCACAGAACGAACAAAACATCTTGTTTTAAGTATTAATTTTTTATTCAATATTATATCTTTGTTTCCATCTTTTTATTCTATCACTACATTTACAACTATACATCAATTTAGTAGTAAGTAATCTTGAGTAATATCTTTTACAAAATTCACAATATTGTCTGTTGACATAGCATTTTCTACATGTATAATACATTGCAAAATGTTCCCAGTGTTTTAACACCCATACAACAGTACGAACAAAACATCTTGTCTTAGGTATTATTTAACGTTTTTTTAAGATTGTTTTTGTAGTCAATTTTTTGTTACTTCTTCTTTCACAAGTCCCAAAACGGTTTTTTTAAGTTTGTTTTTTTGTCTCCACTCTCTATTATATTTTGCCAATTTCAAAGATCTTTCGCGACTCCACTTTTTCCCTATTTTTCCACGTCGTTTTCCATATCGAATAAATGTAGAGGGTTCATAGGTTCTACCCTTACGATGGTAGAAATCTTCAGTATAGGATCGTACAATCTCCCCACAGTGGGGTATTATCTTATCCCAAAAAAGACTATGGTCTGCTTCTTTAAGTATAACCACACCCTGAATATATCCATTACCTTTACTATCATTTCCAGTTTCACGACTGCATTCAAAAAACGAAATTTTATCCAATTTAATTTTACAAGAAGGAGTGCCAATTAATTTCGCTTCCTCAAACAATTTATAAGCCCTTTCTTCACTACGACAAAGAAACGACCAAGTCTTTCGTCGGGGCATGTACATCCTGAAGTAATACACAGTCCAAAATGATTTCACACACTCAGTTGATCCTTTTTTAATATCCTGATTTCACAAAAATTTATTTTTTTTCCAATTCCACATGAGCAATAAAATCTTAATTTGTACAAAAAAAAGGATTATCATATGTTCCATCTTCCATAAAAAAAATATGTGATCCATATGTGATCTCACACACGTCATTTTTCACAAATTAGGGATACATATAACAAGCAATTATACTTTTAACACCTTTTCCAATATGGTTCGATTGATCTATATGTGAATGAGTATATACATACTGACGACCAAGCACTGGTAAATCACATAGGAATAATAGTTTATAAAATTGATACTTGGTAGGAGCATAATTAGATCGTAGCAAAGGAACTTCTTCACAATTTACCAACACAATTTCAACATGTTCTAAAACTGTAATAAAATCATCATTGGGACAATACAAAGCTTCATCTTGACACGGTATTCGTTTTCTTTTTGTAAAATATGTTTTATTCTCCATAAATGTAAAAATATGATCCTTCATCATTTATCACAAATCCTTGTCTTTACTCAACAATCAAAAATTTAACACTCTCCAAGGCTGCCTTCGCATCATAACTAAATCCACTATTACATTTCGTAATGTGCACGTTGAATCAAAATATACTTGTTCTTGCAATTCAATCTCGGTATTTCTATCAATTATTGCAAGTAAATAATCTGAAGATACTTTCAGTTCCGTATTGAGATATGATTCTGGATTGAGATCTTTTACTACTAACGCTCGAAGATAAGGACCAAAATGAATAGGGCATTCCTCGGGCATATACATCACAGCATAAAACATAGAATTCTTGCATTCACGAGCTAAACAATCAGCCTTAAATATTTTAAGATGTAATAGATCTATTACTTCATCATCTGATTCTGCCATGATTCTGATGGAAAACACGATATAGTCGATTCTTTAAATACTATTTGCTGAAACCTGAGTGTACAATCACATTTATTTTTTAATTTGAAAAATTATTCCATCATTAATCCACGGTATCCCATCTTTATTAAGAGCTGTATCATCAGGGTCGTCTCGATGTTGGTAGACACATTATTTTTTCCTTCAGCTGTGTATAAAATCAAACGTCCTATTTGTTTATTCGGTTTTTTAAATCGTGATACTTCATAAAAAACCTCTTTATTATTTTCTTCATAATTACTCACAGAAAGATTTTCGAAGTACACGTTAACATGTTCAGGTTTTATCACAAATATATCAGCATCCATTATTTTTGAAACCTGAGTGTACAATCACATTTATTTTTTAATTTGAAAAATTATTCCATCATTAATCCACGGTAACCAATCTTTATTAAGAGCTGTATCATCAGGGTCATCTCGATGTTGGTACCAAACCTGTAACATATTCCTTTGTTTTTCAGCTGTGCGTACAAACAAACGACCAATTTGTTTATTCGGTTTTTTAAATCGAATTACTTCACAATAAATCTCATCAGCATTATTTTCTTTAAAATTAATCAAAGAAAGCTTTTTGAATAACACGTTAACATGTTCAGCTTTTATCACATATAGATTCACCCCATCCATTATTTTTATTATTGCTCCAGCCATTTCTTCTCTAAAAAATCATTTGTTGATGTTCTTATATAATGCTAACGTATCTACTTCCGGAAACGTCTTTTCCCAAAAAACCTTTTCCAAAAAAATAATACCCTATTTACTTCCGGTATATCATCTTACACCTCATTCAAGCTCTGGTCGTCATTGAGGTAACATCTCCGTCGCGCGCGCGCTCATTTCTTATTTTTTTTTTAAAAATACTTTTTTACAATTCCTTTTTTTTTTATAAAATACAATTCTACGTTCTATTTTTAAAAATATTTCAACCATTTTTATATTTTAATTTTTTTATTTTAAAATACTTTTTTTTTCAAATTCACAATTCATGTTTTTTGTTTTTCATATTTTTTTTTAAAATACTACTACTACTAATTCACATATATCTGATTATATATTTTTTCAAATATATATTTTTTCCACCATTAACCTTTTTTTTCCAAAATACATTTTTTTAACTTCACTGCGCGTGGCGGCCATGTTTCCTTCCCGACGATCAGGGACAACTATCAAGCAACAACTACCATGACTCTTAACAATGTGTAAGGGATTGGCACTTGACTCTTAACCAATGATCAAATTGCAATAAGTATTGATTTGAATTGACTTCCCCTCCTGAACTATTAGTTATTAACTAGCTCACAGCTTGACTCATTTTGGGGCACCACCCTGGAAATACTGCGATACCCTTTTCTCTGATTGGTCAATTCAAATCAATACTGCATTCTCATTGGTTAAGAGCTAGTGCCAATCCCTTACACATTGTTAATATATATATATACATATATTACTACTGAGGAGATCTATCTATCTTACCTTGGTGCGTTCTCATCTAGCATACGCAGTCCAGATTTGGTCGCCTCAAACTATCTTACTCATATCTAGGCTTGAAAAAGTACAAAGGCGTGCCACCAAGTATATTCTTAATCTACCGTTTAGATGCTGCGTTACTTATTCATCTCGGTTGCAGTCATTACGTCTTCTGCCAATAACGTATTGGCACGAATTTTTGGATATGATATTTTTCTTTAAGGTGATTTATGGTTTGGTAAGAGTTAATGATTATGCCTTACCTCGTATCCATCACCCTGCTAGACAAACCAGATCGAACAGTAAACAAAATACTCCGAAATTCATTCAAGCGAAGTGCAAGTCCTCTACATATCAACGATCCTTCACTGTACGGACAGTACGAATTTGGAATCCTTTAGCCAACGATCTCGATCTGAGTATGCCCAACTTAGTATCATTTAAACACGCTATGTTTAAATACTATTCTAAAGCTGTACAATCCACTTATGACCCTGAAGATCCTAGAACCTTTAAATCAATTTGCCTAAAATGTAACACTTCGCGCAATTTGACGCTACCGAAAACTTGTTGTTATTAACTTAAATTTTATGTATGTTCTAATGGGCCTGCAGTAATTGGCTACCTGCTGTTGCGGTTACCCTGCCTTGTAATGTCCTTTTGTCTGTTTCATGAAAATTCGTGGTGAAGTAATCATGTATAATTATGCATTATGTAATATTTTGTGGCGAAGCAAATAAATTAAAAAAAAAATAAGCAATTATTCTCCATGTATTTGGAGTTTGTTCCTCATGTGAGGTTTATTTATTACCAACTTTGTCTGATTTAAGATCCTCAGCTTCATTGGCTGGTGCGTTGTTTTAACCTTAGGGTTAATGAAATTTGTTCTCCATGTATTTGGAGTTTGTTCTTCATGCGAAGTATATTTATTACCAATTTTGTTTGGTTTAAGGTCCTCACCTTCATTGGCTGGGGCACTGTTTTAACCTTGGGGTTAAACAATTTCTTCTCCATGTACTTGAAGAACTTGGCTGGGGCACTGTTTTTGGCTGGGGCACTGTATTTGGATAAATTGGCTGGGGCACTGTTTTAACCTTAGGGTTAATGAAATTTGTTCTCCATGTATTTGGAGTTTGTTCTTCATGCGAAGTTTATTTATTACCAATTTTGTTTGGTTTAAGGTCCTCACGTTCATTGGCTGGGGCACTGTTTTAAACCTTGGGGTTTAAACAATTTGTTCTCCATGTATTTGAAGAACTTGGCTGGGGCACTGTTTTTGGCTGGGGCACTGTATTTGGAGAAATTGGCTGGCGCACTGTTTTAACATTAGGGTTAAAGAAATTTGTTCTCCATGTATTTGGAGTTTGTTCCTCATGTGTGGTTTATTTATTACCAAATTTGTTTAGTTTAAGTTCCTCAGCTTCATTGGCTGGGCACTGTTTTAACCTTATGGTTAAAGCAATTTGTTCTCCATGTATTTGGAGTTTGCTCTTTATATGAGGTTAAAACAGCTTTGTTTTAACACAACTTTGTTTGGTTTAAGGTCCTCAGCTTCATTGGCTGGGGCACTGTTTTAACCTTAGGGTTTAAAGCAATTTGTTCCCCATGTATTTGGAGTTTACTCCTCATGTGAGGTTAAAATAGCTTTGTTTTAACACAACTTTGTTTGTTTTAACACAACTTTGTTTGGTTTAAGGTCCTCAGCTTCATTGGCTGGTGCACTGTTTTAACCTTATGGTTAATCCAATTTGTTCTCTATGTATTTCGAGTTTGTTCCTCGTGTGAGGTTAAAACAGCTTTGTTTTAACACAACTTTGTTTGGTTTAAGGTCCTCAGCTACATTGGCTGGGATACTGTTTTAATCTTTGGGTTAAGCAATTGTTCTGCATGTATTTGGAATTTGTTCCTCATGCGAAGTTTATTTATCACCAACTTTGTTTGGTTTAAGGTCATCACCTTCATTGGCTGGGGCACTGTTTTAACCCTGGGGTTAAGAAATTTGTTCTCCATGTATTTTGAGAACTTGGCTGGGACACTGTTTTTGGCTGGAGCACTGTATTTGGTGAAATTGGCTAGGGCACTTTTTTAACATTAGGGTTAAAGCAATTTGTTCTCCATGTATTTGGAGTTTGTTCCAAATAAGTTTATTCATTACCAACTTTGTTTGGTTTAGGTTCCTCCAATTCATTTTCTGGGGCATTTTTTAACCTTGGCGTTAAAGCAATTAGTTCTCCATGTATTTGGAGAACTTGGCTGGGGCACTGTTTTTGGCTGGAGCACTGTATTTGGAGAAATTAGCTGGGGCACTGTTTTTGGCTCGGGCCCTACTGTTTTTTGGCTCGGGCACTGTTTTTTGGCTCGGGCACTGTTTTTGGTGCACTGTTTTAAACTTATGGTTAAAGCAATTTGTTCTCCATGTATTTGGAGTTTGTTCCTCATGTGAGGTTAAAACAGCTTTGTTTTAGCACAACTTTGTTTGGTTTAAGGTCCTCAGCTTCATTGACTGGTGCACTGTTTTAAACCTTATGGTTAAACCAATGTGTTCTCTATGTATTTTGAGTTTGTTCCTCATGTGAGGTTAAAATAGCTTTGTTTTAACACAACTTTGTTTGGTTTAAGGTCCTCAGCTTCATTGGCTGGGTACTGTTTTAATCTTTGGGTTAAGCAATTGTTCTCCATGTATTTGGAGTTTGTTCCTCATGTGAGGTTTATTTATTACAAACTTTGTTTGGTTTAAAGTCCTCAGCTTCATTGGCTAGTGCACTGTTTTAACCTTATGGTTAAGCAATTGTTCTCCATGTATTTGGAGTTTGTTCCTCATGTGAGGTTTATTTATTACCAATTTTGTTTGGTTTAAGGGCCTCAACTTCATTGGCTGGGGCACTGTTTTAACCTTGGGGTTAAACAATTTGTTCTCCATGTATTTGAAGAACTTGGCTGGGGCACTGTTTTTGGCTGGGGCATTGTTTTAACATTAGGGTTAAAGAAATTTGTTCTCCATGTATTTGGAGTTTGTTCCTCATGTGAGGTTTATTTATCACCAACTTTGTTTAGTTCACTGTTTTAACCTTAGGGTTAAAGCAATTTGTTCTCCATGTATGCGGAGTTTTAAAGCAATTTGTTCTCCATATATGTGGAGAACTTGTCTGGGGCACTGTTTTTGGCTGGGGCACTGTTTTTGGCTGGGGCATCGTTTTAATATTAGGGTTAAAGAAATTTGTTGTCCATGTATTTGGAGTGTTAAAGCAATTTGTTCTCCATGTATTTGGAGAAATTAGCTATGGCACTGTATTTGGAGAAATTAGCTATGGCACTGAATTTGGAGAAATTACCTGGGGCACTGTATTTGGAGAAATTAGCTGGGGCACTGTTTTAAACTTGGGGTTAAGAAATTTGTTCTTCATGTATTTGGAGAACTTGGCTGGGACACTGTTTTTGGCTGGTGCACTGTATTTGGTGAAATTGGCTAGGGCACTGTTTTAACATTAGTGTTAACACAATTTGTTCTCCATGCATTTGAAGTTTGTTCCAAATAAGTTTATTGATTACTAACTTTGTTTGGTTTAGGTTCCTCAAATTCATTTGCTGGGGCATTTTTCAACCTTAGGGTTAAAGCAATTTGTTCTCCATGTATTTGGAGAACTTTGCTGGGGCACTGTTTTTGACTGGAGCACTGTATTTGGAGAAATTAGCTGGGGTACTGTTTTTGGCTCGGGCACTGTTTTTTGTGGAGCACTGTATTTGGAGAAATTAGCTAGGGCACTGTTTTAACCTTTGGGTTAAAGCAATTTGTTCTCCATGTATTTGGAGTTTTCTCCTCATGCGAGGTTAAACAGCTTTGTTGTAACGCAACTTTGTTTTTTTAAGGTCCTCAGCTTCATTGGCTGGCGCACTTTTTTAACCTTAGGGTTAAAGCAATTTGTTCCCAGTGTATTTGGAGTTTGTTCCTCATGTGAGGTTTATTTATTACAAACTTTGTTTGATATAAGATACTCAGCTTCATTGGCTGGTGCGTTGCTTTAACCTTAGGGTTAATGAAATTTGTTCTCCGTGTATTTGGAGTTTGTTCCTCATGCGAAGTTTATTTATTACCAATTTTGTTTGGTTTAAGGTCCTCACGTTCATTGGCTGGGGCACTGTTTTAACCTTGGAGTTAAACAATTTGTTCTCCATGTATTTGAAGAAATTGGCTGGGGAACTGTTTTTGGCTGGGCACTGTATTTGGAGAAATTGGCTGCGGCACTGTTTTAACATTAGGGTTAAAGAAATTTGTTCTCCATGTATTTGGAGTTTGTTCCTCATGCGAAGTTTATTTATTACCAACTTTGTTTAGTTTAAGGTCCTCACCTTCATTGGCTGGGGCACTGTTTTAACCTTAGGCTTAAAGCAATTTGTTCTCCATGTATTTGGAGAACTTGACTGGAGCACTGTATTTGGAGAAATTAGCTGGGGCACCGTATTTGGAGAAATTAGCTTGGGCACTGTTTTAACCTTAGGGTTAAAGCATTTTGTTCTCCATGTATGCGTTGTTTTAAAGCAATTTGTTCTCCATGTATTTGGAGAACTTGGCTGGGGCACTGTTTTTGGCTGGGGCACTGTATTTGGTGAAATTGGCTGGAGCACTGTTTTAATATTAGGGTTAAAGCAATTTGTTCTCCATGTATTTGGAGAACTTGGCTGGGACACTGTTTTCGGCTGGAGCACTGTATTTGGAGAAATTAGCTGGGGCACTGTATTTGGAGAAATTAGCAGGGGCACCGTTACAACCTTAGGGTTAAAGCAATTTGTTCTCCGTGTATTTGGAGAACCTGGCTGGGGCACTGTTTTTGGCTGGAGCATTGTATTTGGAGAAATTAGCTGGGGCACTGTATTTGGAGAAATTAGCTGGGGCACAGTTTTAACCTTAGGGTTAAAGCAATTTGTTTCCCATGTATTTGGAGTTTGCTCCTCATATGAGGTTAAAACAGATTTGTTTTAACACAACTTTGTTTTGTTTAAGGTCCTCAGCTTCATTGGCTGGTGCACTATTTTAACCTTATGGTTAATCCAATTTGTTCTCTATGTATTTCGAGATTTTCCTCGTGTGAGGTTAAAACATCTTGGTTTTAACACAACTTTGTTTGGTTTAAGGTCCTCAGCTTCATTGGCTGGGACACTGTTTTAATCTTTGCGTTAAGCAATTGTTCTACATGTATTTGGAATTTTTTCCTCATGTGAGGTTTATTTATTACCAACTTTGTTTGGTTTAAGTTTCTCAGTGTCTTTGGCTGGCGCACTGTTTTAACCTTTGGGTTAAAGCTATTTGTTCTCCATGTATTTGGAGTTTGTTCCTCATGTGTGGTTTATTTATTACCAAATTTGTTTAGTTTAAGTTCCTCAGCTTCATTGGCTGGGCACTGTTTTAACCTGATGGTTAAAGCAATTTGTTCTCCAGGTATTTGGAGTTTGCTCTTTATATGAGGTTAAAACAGCTTTGTTTTAACACAACTTTGTTTGGTTTAAGGTCCTCAGCTTCATTGGCTGGGGCACTGTTTTAACCTTAGGGTTAAACAATTGTTCTCCACGTGTTTGGAATTTGTTCGTCATGTGAGGTTTATTTATTACCAACTTTGTTTAGTTTAAGGTCCTCGCCTTTATTGGCTGGGGCACTGTTTTAACTTTATGGTTAAAGCAATTTGTTCCCCATGTATTTGGAGTTTGCTCCTCATGTGAGGTTAAAACAGCTTTGTTTTAACACAACTTTGTTTGGTTTAAGGTCCTCAGCTTCATTGGCTGGTGCACTGTTTTAACTTTATGGTTAATCCAATTTGTTCTCTATGTATTTCGAGTTTGTTCCTCGTTTGAGGTTAAAACAGCTTTGTTTTAACACAACTTTGTTTGGTTTAAGGTCCTCAGCTACATTGGCTGGGGTACTGTTTTAATCTTTGGGTTAAGCAATTGTTCTGCATGTATTTGGAATTTGTTCCTCATGCGAAGTTTATTTATCACCAACTTTGTTTGGTTTAAGGTCCTCACCTTCATTGGCTGGGGCACTGTTTTAACCTTGGGGTTAAGAAATTTGTTCTCCATGTATTTTGAGAACTTGGCTGGGACACTGTTTTTGGCTGGAGCACTGTATTTGGTGAAATTGGCTAGGGCACTTTTTTAACATTAGGGTTAAAGCAATTTGTTCTCCATGTATTTGGAGTTTGTTCCAAATAACTTTATTCATTACCAACTTTGTTTGGTTTAGGTTCCTCCAATTCATTTGCTGGGGCATTTTTTAACCTTAGGGTTAAAGCAATTTGTTCTCCATGTATTTGGAGAACTTGACTGGGGCACTGTTTTTGGCTGGAGCACTGTATTTGGAGAAATTAGCTGGGGCACTGTTTTTTGGCTCGGGCACTGTTTTTGGTGCACTGTTTTAAACTTATGGTTAAAGCAATTTGTTCTCCATGTATTTGGAGTTTGTTCCTCATGTGAGGTTAAAACAGCTTTGTTTTAGCACAACTTTGTTTGGTTTAAGGTCCTCAGCTTCATTGACTGGTGCACTGTTTTAACCTTATGGTTAAACCAATTTGTTCTCTACGTATTTCGAGTTTGTTTCTCATCTGAGGTTAAAACAGCTTTGTTTTAACACAACTTTGTTTGGTTTAAGGTCCTCAGCTTCATTGGCTGGGATACTGTTTTAATCTTTGGGTTAAGCAATTGTTCTACATGTATTTGGAATTTGTTCCTCATGCGAAGTTTATTTATCACCAACTTTGTTTGGTTTAAGGTCCTCACATTCATTGGCTGGGGCACTGTTTTAACCTTGGGGATAAGCAATTGTTCTCCATGTACATGTATTTGGAGTTTGTTCCTCATGCGAAGTTTATTTGTTACCAATTTTGTTTCGTTTAAGGTCCTCATCTTCATTGGCTGGGGCACTGTTTTAACCTTGTGGTTAAACAATTTGTTCTCCATGTATTTAGAGAACTTGGCTGGGGCACTGTTTTTGGCTGGGGCACTGTATTTAGAGAAATTAGCTGGAGCACTGTATTTAGAGAAATTAGCTGGGACACTGTATTTGGGGAAATTAGCTGGGGTACTGTTTCAACCTGAGGGTTAAGCAATATGTTCTCCATGTATTTTGGGGCACTGTTTTTGGCTGGGGCACAGTATTTAGTGAAATTGGCTGAGGCACTGTTTTAACATTAAGTTTAAAGAAATGTGTTCTCCATGTATTTGGAGTTTGTTCCTCGTGTGAGGTTTATTTATCACCAACTTTGTTTTAGTTTAACAGCTTCATTGGCTTGGGCACTGTTTTAACCTAAGGGTTAAAGCAATTTGTTCTCCATGTATTTGGAGTTTGTTCCTCGTGTGACGTTTATTTTTCACCAACTTTGTTTGATTTAAGATACTCCCTTCATTAGCTGGGGCACTCTTTTAACCTTAGGCTTAAAGCAATTTGTTCTCCATGTATTTGGATAACTTGGCTGGGGCACTGTTTTTGGCTGGAGCGCTGTATTTGGAGAAATTAGCTGGGGCACCATATTTGGAGAAATTAGCTTGGGCACTGTTTTAACCTCAGGGTTAAAGCATTTTGTTCTTCATGTATGCGGAGTTCTAAAGCAATTTGTTCTCCGTGTATTTGGAGAACTTTTCTGGGGCACTATTTTTGGCTGGGGCACTGTATTTGGTGAAATTGGCTGGAGCACTGTTTTAACATTAGGGTTAAAGAAATTTGTTCTCCATGTATTTGGAGTGTTAAAGCAATTTGTTCTCCATGTATTTGGAGAACTTTGCTGGGACACTGTTTTTGGCTGGAGCACTGTATTTGGAGAATTAGCTGGGGTACTGCATTTGCAGAAATTAGCTGGGGCACTGTTTTAACCTTATGGTTAAAGCAGTTGTTCTCCATGTACATGTATTTGGAGTTTGTTCCTCATGCGAGGTTTATTTATTACAAACTTTGTTTAGTTTAAGGTCCTCAGCTTCATTGGCTGGGTCACTGTTTTAAACCTTGGGGATAAGCAATTGTTCTCCATGTACATGCATTTGGAGTTTGTTCCTCATGCGAGGTTTATTTATTACCAACTTTGTTTAGTTTAAGGTCCTCAGCTTCTTATGCTGGGACACTGTTTTAACCTTAGCGTTAATGCAATTTGTTCTCCATGTATTTGGAGAACTTGGCTGGGGCACTATTTTGGCCGGGGCACTGTATTTGGAGAAATTAGCTGGGGTACTGTTTTAACCTTATGGTTAAAGCAGTTGTTCTCCATGTACATGTATTTGGAGTTTGTTCCTCATGCGAGGTTTATTTATTTCCAACTTTGTTTAGTTTAAGGTCCTCAGCTTCATTGGCTGGGTCACTGTTTTAACCTTGGCGATAAGCAATTGTTCTCCATGTACATGCATTTGGAGTTTGTTCCTCATGCGAGGTTTATCTATTACCAACTTTGTTTAGTTTAAGGTCCTCAGTTTCTTTGGCTGGGACACTGTTTTAACCTTAGCGTTAATGCAATTTGTTCTCCATGTATTTGGAGAACTTGGCTGGGGCACTATTTTTGGCCGGGGCACTGTATTTGGAGAAATTAGCTGGGGTAGTGTTTTAACCTTATGGTTAAAGCAGTTGTTCTCCATGTACATGTATTTGGAGTTTGTTCCTCATGCGAGGTTTATTTATTTCCAACTTTGTTTAGTTTAAGGTCCTCAGCTTCATTGGCTGGGTCACTGTTTTAACCTTGGCGATAAGCAATTGTTCTCCATGTACATGCATTTGGAGTTTGTTCCTCATGCGAGGTTTATTTATTACCAACTTTGTTTTGTTTAAGGTCCTCAGCTTCTTTGGCTGGGACACTGTTTTAACCTTAGGGTTAATGCAATTTGTTCTCCATGTATTTGGAGAACTTGGCGGGGGCACTGTTTTTGGTTCGAGCACTGTTTTTTGGCTCGGGCACTGTTTTTTTTTGGCTCGGGCACTGTTTTTGGTGGAGCACTGTATTTGGAGAAATTAGCTGGGGCACTGTATTTGGAGAAATTAGCTGGGGCACTGTTTTCCATGTATTTGGAGAACTTCGCTCGGGCACTGTTTTTGGCTGGGGCACTGTATTTGGTGAAATTGGCTGGGGCATCGTTTTAATATTAGGGTTAAAGAAATTTGTTGTCCATGTATTTGCACTGTTAAAGCAATTTGTTCTCCATGTATTTGGAGAACTTGGCTGGGACACTGTTTTTGGCTGGAGCACTGTATTTGGAGAAATTAGCTATGGCACTGTATTTGGAGAAATTAGCTATGGCACTGTATTTGGAGAAATTAGCTGGGGCACTGTTTTAACCTTAGTATTAAAGCAATTTGTTCTCCATGTATTTGGAGTTTGTTCCTCATGTGAGGTTTATTTATTACAAACTTTGCTTGGTTTAAAGTCCTCAGCTTCATTGGCTAGGGCACTGTTTTAACCTTAGGGTTAATGAAATTTGTTCTCCATGTATTTGGAGTTCGTTCTTCATGTGAAGTTTATTTATTACCAATTTTGTTTGGTTTAAGGTCCTCACCTTCATTGGCTGGGGCACTGTTTTGACCTTGGGGTTAAACAATTTCTTCTCCATGTATTTGAAGAACTTGGCTGGGGCACTGTATTTGGAGAAATTGGCTGGGGCACTGTTTTAACATTAGGATTAAAGAAATTTGTTCTCCATGTATTTGGAGTTTGTTCCTCATGTGAGGTTTATTTATTACAAACTTTGTTTGATTTAAGATCCTCAGCTTCATTGGCTGGTGCGTTGTTTTAACCTTAGGGTTAATGAAATTTGTTCTCCATGTATTTGGAGTTTGTTCTTCATGCGAAGTTTATTTATTATCAATTTTGTTTGGTTTAAGGTCCTCACGTTCATTGGCTGGGGCACTGTTTTAACCTTGGGGTTAAACAATTTGTTCTCCATGTATTTGAAGAACTTGGCTGGGGCACTGTTTTTGGCTGGGGCACTGTATTGGGAGAAATTGGCTGGGGCACTGTTTTAACATTAGGGTTAAAGAAATTTGTTCTCCATGTATTTGGAGTTTGTTCCTCATGTGAGGTTTATTTATCACCAACTTTGTTTAGTTCACTGTTTTAACCTTAGGGTTAAAGCAATTTGTTCTCCATGTATGCGGAGTTTTAAAGCAATTTGTTCTCCATGTATTTGGGGCACAGTATTTAGTGAAATTGGCTGAGGCACTGTTTTAACATTAAGTTTAAAGAAATGTGTTCTCCATGTATTTGGAGTTTGTTCCTCGTGTGAGGTTTATTTATCACCAACTTTGTTTTAGTTTAACAGCTTCATTGGCTTGGGCACTGTTTTAACCTAAGGGTTAAAGCAATTTGTTCTCCATGTATTTGGAGTTTGTTCCTCGTGTGACGTTTATTTTTCACCAACTTTGTTTGATTTAAGATACTCCCTTCATTAGCTGGGGCACTCTTTTAACCTTAGGCTTAAAGCAATTTGTTCTCCATGTATTTGGATAACTTGGCTGGGGCACTGTTTTTGGCTGGAGCGCTGTATTTGGAGAAATTAGCTGGGGCACCATATTTGGAGAAATTAGCTTGGGCACTGTTTTAACCTCAGGGTTAAAGCATTTTGTTCTTCATGTATGCGGAGTTCTAAAGCAATTTGTTCTCCGTGTATTTGGAGAACTTTTCTGGGGCACTATTTTTGGCTGGGGCACTGTATTTGGTGAAATTGGCTGGAGCACTGTTTTAACATTAGGGTTAAAGAAATTTGTTCTCCATGTATTTGGAGTGTTAAAGCAATTTGTTCTCCATGTATTTGGAGAACTTTGCTGGGACACTGTTTTTGGCTGGAGCACTGTATTTGGAGAATTAGCTGGGGTACTGCATTTGCAGAAATTAGCTGGGGCACTGTTTTAACCTTATGGTTAAAGCAGTTGTTCTCCATGTACATGTATTTGGAGTTTGTTCCTCATGCGAGGTTTATTTATTACAAACTTTGTTTAGTTTAAGGTCCTCAGCTTCATTGGCTGGGTCACTGTTTTAAACCTTGGGGATAAGCAATTGTTCTCCATGTACATGCATTTGGAGTTTGTTCCTCATGCGAGGTTTATTTATTACCAACTTTGTTTAGTTTAAGGTCCTCAGCTTCTTATGCTGGGACACTGTTTTAACCTTAGCGTTAATGCAATTTGTTCTCCATGTATTTGGAGAACTTGGCTGGGGCACTATTTTGGCCGGGGCACTGTATTTGGAGAAATTAGCTGGGGTACTGTTTTAACCTTATGGTTAAAGCAGTTGTTCTCCATGTACATGTATTTGGAGTTTGTTCCTCATGCGAGGTTTATTTATTTCCAACTTTGTTTAGTTTAAGGTCCTCAGCTTCATTGGCTGGGTCACTGTTTTAACCTTGGCGATAAGCAATTGTTCTCCATGTACATGCATTTGGAGTTTGTTCCTCATGCGAGGTTTATCTATTACCAACTTTGTTTAGTTTAAGGTCCTCAGTTTCTTTGGCTGGGACACTGTTTTAACCTTAGGGTTAATGCAATTTGTTCTCCATGTATTTGGAGAACTTGGCTGGGGCACTATTTTTGGCCGGGGCACTGTATTTGGAGAAATTAGCTGGGGTAGTGTTTTAACCTTATGGTTAAAGCAGTTGTTCTCCATGTACATGTATTTGGAGTTTGTTCCTCATGCGAGGTTTATTTATTTCCAACTTTGTTTAGTTTAAGGTCCTCAGCTTCATTGGCTGGGTCACTGTTTTAACCTTGGCGATAAGCAATTGTTCTCCATGTACATGCATTTGGAGTTTGTTCCTCATGCGAGGTTTATTTATTACCAACTTTGTTTTGTTTAAGGTCCTCAGCTTCTTTGGCTGGGACACTGTTTTAACCTTAGGGTTAATGCAATTTGTTCTCCATGTATTTGGAGAACTTGGCGGGGGCACTGTTTTTGGTTCGAGCACTGTTTTTTGGCTCGGGCACTGTTTTTTTTGGCTCGGGCACTGTTTTTGGTGGAGCACTGTATTTGGAGAAATTAGCTGGGGCACTGTATTTGGAGAAATTAGCTGGGGCACTGTTTTCCATGTATTTGGAGAACTTCGCTCGGGCACTGTTTTTGGCTGGGGCACTGTATTTGGTGAAATTGGCTGGGGCATCGTTTTAATATTAGGGTTAAAGAAATTTGTTTGTCCATGTATTTGCACTGTTAAAGCAATTTGTTCTCCATGTATTTGGAGAACTTGGCTGGGACACTGTTTTTGGCTGGAGCACTGTATTTGGAGAAATTAGCTATGGCACTGTATTTGGAGAAATTAGCTATGGCACTGTATTTGGAGAAATTAGCTGGGGCACTGTTTTAACCTTAGTATTAAAGCAATTTGTTCTCCATGTATTTGGAGTTTGTTCCTCATGTGAGGTTTATTTATTACAAACTTTGCTTGGTTTAAAGTCCTCAGCTTCATTGGCTAGGGCACTGTTTTAACCTTAGGGTTAATGAAATTTGTTCTCCATGTATTTGGAGTTCGTTCTTCATGTGAAGTTTATTTATTACCAATTTTGTTTGGTTTAAGGTCCTCACCTTCATTGGCTGGGGCACTGTTTTGACCTTGGGGTTAAACAATTTCTTCTCCATGTATTTGAAGAACTTGGCTGGGGCACTGTATTTGGAGAAATTGGCTGGGGCACTGTTTTAACATTAGGATTAAAGAAATTTGTTCTCCATGTATTTGGAGTTTGTTCCTCATGTGAGGTTTATTTATTACAAACTTTGTTTGATTTAAGATCCTCAGCTTCATTGGCTGGTGCGTTGTTTTAACCTTAGGGTTAATGAAATTTGTTCTCCATGTATTTGGAGTTTGTTCTTCATGCGAAGTTTATTTATTATCAATTTTGTTTGGTTTAAGGTCCTCACGTTCATTGGCTGGGGCACTGTTTTTAACCTTGGGGTTAAACAATTTGTTCTCCATGTATTTGAAGAACTTGGCTGGGGCACTGTTTTTGGCTGGGGCACTGTATTGGGAGAAATTGGCTGGGGCACTGTTTTAACATTAGGGTTAAAGAAATTTGTTCTCCATGTATTTGGAGTTTGTTCCTCATGTGAGGTTTATTTATCACCAACTTTGTTTAGTTCACTGTTTTAACCTTAGGGTTAAAGCAATTTGTTCTCCATGTATGCGGAGTTTTAAAGCAATTTGTTCTCCATGTATTTGGAGAACTTGGCTGGGGCACTGTTTTTGGCTGGGGCACTGTATTTGGTGAAATTGGCTGGGGCATCGTTTTAATATTAGGGTTAAAGAAATTTGTTGTCCATGTATTTGGAGTGTTAAAGCAATTTGTTCTCCATGTATTTAGAGAACTCGGCTGGGACACTGTTTTTGGCTGGAGCACTGTATTTGGAGAAATTAGCTATGGCACTGTATTTGTAGAAATTAGCTGGGGCACTGTATTTGGAGAAATTAGCTGGGGCACTGTTTTAACCTTGGTGTTAAGAAATTTGTTCTCCATGTATTTGGAGTTTGTTCCAAATAAGTTTATTCATTACCAACTTTGTTTGGTGTAGGTTCCTCCAATTCATTTGCTGGGGCATTTTTTAACCTTAGGGTTAAAGCAATTTGTTCTCCATGTATTTGGAGAACTTTGCTGGGGCACTGTTTTTGGCTGGAGCACTGTATTTGGAGAAATTAGCTGGGGCACAGTTTTTGGCTCGGCCACTGTTTTTTGGCTCGGGCACTGTTTTTGGTGGAGCACTGTATTTGGAGAAATTAGCTGGGTCACTGTTTTAACCTTAGGGTTAAAGCAATTTGTTCTCCATGTATTTGGAGTTTTCTCCTCATGCGAGGTTAAACAGCTTTGTTTTAACGCAATTTTGTTTTGTTTTAGGTCCTCAGCTTCATTGGCTGGCGCACTTTTTTAACCTTAGGGTGAAAGCAATTTGTTCCCAGTGTATTTGGAGTTTGTTCCTCATGTGAGGTTTATTTATCACCAACTTTGTTTAGTTTAAGGTGCTCACCTTCATTGGCTGGGGCACTGTTTTAACCTTAGGCTTAAAGCAATTTGTTCTCCATGTATTTGGAGAACTTGGCTGGGGCACTGTTTTTGGCTGGAGCACTGTATTTGGAGAAATTAGCTGGGGCACCGTATTTGGAGAAATTTGCTTGGGCACTGTTTTAACCTTAGGGTTAAAGCAATTTGTTCTCCATGTATGCGGAGTTTTAAAGCAATTTGTTCTCCATGTATTTGGAGAACTTGTCTGGGGCACTGTTTTTGGCTGGGGCACTGTATTTGGTGAAATTGGCTGGAGCACTGTTTTAATATTAGGGTTAAAGAAATTTGTTGTCCATGTATTTGGAGTGTTAAAGCAATTTGTGCTCCATGTATTTGGAGAACTTGGCTGGGACACTGTTTTTGGCTGGAGCACTGTATTTGGAGAAATTAGCTGTGGCACCGTTACAACCTTAGGGTTAAAGGAATTTGTTCTCCGTGTATTTGGAGAACCTGGCTGGGGCACTGTTTTTGGCTGGAGCATTGTATTTGGAGAAATTAGCTGGGGCACTGTATTTGGAGAAATTAGCTGGGGCACTGTTTTAACCTTAGGATTAAAGAAATTTGTTCTCCATGTATTTGGAGTTTGTTCCTCATGTGAGGTTTATTTATTACAAACTTTGTTTGATTTAAGATCCTCAGCTTCATGGGCTGGTGCGTTGTTTTAACCTTAGGGTTAATGAAATTTGTTCTCCATGTATTTGGAGTTTGTTCTTCATGCGAAGTTTATTTATTACCAATTTTGTTTGGTTTAAGGTCCTCACGTTCATTGGCTGGGGCACTGTTTTAACCTTGGGGTTAAACAATTTGTTCTCCATGTATTTGAAGAACTTGGCTGGGGCACTGTTTTTGGCTGGGGCACTGTATTGGGAGAAATTGGCTGCGGCACTGTTTTAACATTAGGGTTAAAGAAATTTGTTGTCCATGTATTTGGAGTTTGTTCGTCATGTGAGGTTTATTTATCACCAACTTTGTTCAGTTCACTGTTTTAACCTTAGGGTTAAAGCAATTTGTTCTCCATGTATGCGGAGTTTTAAAGCAATTTGTTCTCCATGTATTTGGAGAACTTGGCTGGGGCACTGTTTTTGGCTGGGGCACTGTATTTGGTGAAATTGGCTGGGGCATCGTTTTAATATTAGGGTTAAAGAAATTTGTTGTCCATGTATTTGGAGTGTTAAAGCAATTTGTTCTCCATGTATTTGGAGAACTCGGCTGGGACACTGTTTTTCGCTGGAGCACTGTATTTGGAGAAATTAGCTATGGCACTGTATTTGGAGAAATTAGCTGGGGCACTGTATTTGGAGAAATTAGCTGGGGCACTGTTTTAACCTTAGGATTAAAGCAATTTGTTCTCCATGTATTTGGAGTTTGTTCCTCATGTGAGGTTTATTTATTACAAACTTTGTTTGATTTAAGATCCTCAGCTTCATTGGCTGGTGCGTTGTTTTAACCTTAGGGTTAATGAAATTTGTTCTCCGTGTATTTGGAGTTTGTTCCTCATGCGAAGTTTATTTATTACCAATTTTGTTTAGTTCACTGTTTTAACCTTAGGGTTAAAGCAATTTGTTCTCCATGTATTTGAAGAACTTGGCTGGGGAACTGTTTTTGGCTGGGCACTGTTTTTGGCTGGGCACTGTATTTGGAGAAATTGGCTGCGGCACTGTTTTAACATTAGGGTTAAAGAAATTTGTTCTCCATGTATTTGGAGTTTGTTGCTCATGTGAGGTTTATTTATCACCAACTTTGTTTAGTTCACTGTTTTAACCTTAGGGTTAAAGCAATTTGTTCTCCATGTATGCGGAGTTTTAAAGCAATTTGTTCTCCATGTATTTGGAGAACTTGGCTGGGGCACTGTTTTTGGCTGGGGCACTGTATTTGGTGAAATTGGCTGGGGCATCGTTTTAATATTAGGGTTAAAGAAATTTGTTGTCCATGTATTTGGAGTGTTAAAGCAATTTGTTCTCCATGTATTTGGAGAACTTGGCTGGGACACTGTTTTTGGCTGGAGCACTGTATTTGGAGAAATTAGCTATGGCACTGTATTTGGAGAAATTAGCTGGGGCACTGTATTTGGAGAAATTAGCTGGGGCACTGTATTTGGAGAAATTAGCTGGGGCACTGTTTTAACCTTGGGGTAAAGAAATTTTTTATCCATGTATTTGGAGTTTGTTCCAAATAAGTTTATTCATTACCAACTTTGTTTGGTTTAGGTTCCTCCAATTCATTTGCTGGGGCATTTTTTAACCTTAGGGTTAAAGCAATTTGTTCTCCATGTATTTGGAGAACTTTGCTGGGGCACTGTTTTTGGCTGGAGCACTGTATTTGGAGAAATTAGCTGGGGCACTGTTTTTGGCTCGGGCACTGTTTTTTGGCTCGGGCACTGTTTTTGGTGGAGCACTGTATTTGGAGAAATTAGCTGGGTCACAGTTTTAACCTTAGGGTTAAAGCAATTTGTTCTCCATGTATTTGGAGTTTTCTCCTCATGCGAGGTTAAACAGCTTTGTTTTAACGCAACTTTGTTTTGTTTTAGGTCTTCAGCTTCATTGGCTGGCGCACTTTTTTAACCTTAGGGTTAAAGCAATTTGTTCCCAGTGTATTTGGAGTTTGTTCCTCATGTGAAGTTTATTTATCACCAACTTTGTTTAGTTTAAGGTCCTCACCTTCATTGGCTGGGGCACTGTTTTAACCTTAGGCTTAAAACAATTTGTTCTCCATGTATCTGGAGAACTTGGCTGGGGCACTGTTTTTGGCTGGAGCACTTTATTTGGACAAATAAGCTGTGGCACCGTATTTGGAGAAATTAGCTTGGGCACTGTTTTAACCTTAGGGTTAAAGCAATTTGTTCTTCATGTATGCGGACTTTTAAAGCAATTTGTTCTCCATGTATTTGGAGAACTTGTCTGGGGCACTGTTTTTGGCTGGGGCACTGTATTTGGTGAAATTGGCTGGAGCACTGTTTTAATATTAGGGTTAAAGAAATTTGTTGTCCATGTATTTGGAGTGTTAAAGCAATTTGTGCTCCATGTATTTGGAGAACTTGGCTGGGACACTGTTTTTGGCTGGAGCACTGTATTTGGAGAAATTAGCTGCGGCACCGTTACAACCTTAGGGATAAAGCAATTTGTTATCCATGTATTTGGAGTTTGTTCCTCATGTGAGGTTTATTTATTACCAACATTGTTTGGTTTAAAGTCCTCAGCTTCATTGGCTAGGGCACTGTTTTAACCTTAAGTGTTAAAAGCAATTTCTTCTTCATGTATTTGGAGAACTTGGCTGGGGCACTGTTTTTGTCTGGAGCACTGTATTTGGAGAAATTAGCTGGGGCACCGTTTTAACCTTAGGATTAAAGCAATTGTTCTCCATGTATTTGGGGTTTGTTCCTCATGTGAGGTTTATTTATTACAGACATTGTCAGTTTAAGATCCTCACCTTCATTGTCTGGGGCACTGTTTTAACCTTAGGGTTAAAGCAATTTGTTCTCCATGTATTTGGAGTTTTCTCCTCGTGCGAGGTTAAACAGCTTTGTTTTTACACAACTTTGTTTGGTTTAAGGTCCTCAGCTTTATTGGCTAGGGCACTGTTTTAACCTTATGTGTTAAAGCAATTTCTTCTTCATGTATTTGGAGAACTTGGCTGGGACACTGTTTTTGGCTGGAGCACTGTATTTGGAGAAATTAGCTGGGGCACTGTATTTGGAGGAATTAGCTGGGGCACTGTTTTAACCTTAGGATTAAAGCAATTTGTTATCCATGTATTTGGAGTTTGTTTTTGAGGTTTATTTATTACAAATATTGTTTGGTTTAAAGTCCTCAGCTTCATTGGCTAGGGCACTGTTTTAACCTTAAGTGTTAAAGCAATTTCTTCTTCATGTATTTGGAGAACTTGGCTGGGGCACTGTTTTTGTATGGAGCACTGTATTTGGAGAAATTAGCTGGGGCAATGTATTTGGAGTATTAGCTGGGGAACCGTTTTAACCTTAGGATTAAAGCAATTGTTCTCCATGTATTTGGAGTTTGTTCCTCATGTGAGGTTTATTTATTACAAACATTGTCAGTTTAAGATCCTCACCTTCATTGGCTGGGGCACTGTTTTAACCTTAGGGTTAAAGCAATTTGTTCTCCATGTATTTGGAGTTTTCTCCTCATGCGAGGTTAAACAGCTTGTTTTTACACAACTTTGTTTGGTTTAAGGTCCTCAGCTTCATTGGCTAGGGCACAGTTTTAACCTTAAGTGTTAAAGCAATTTCTTCTTCATGTATTTGGAGAACTTGGCTGGGGCACTGTTTTTGTCTGGAGCACTGTATTTGGAGAAATTAGCTGGGGCACTGTATTTGGAGAAATTAGCTGGGGCACCGTTTTAACCTTAGGATAAAAGCAATTGTTCTCCATGTATTTGGAGTTTGTTCCTCATGTGAGGTTTATTTATTACAAACATTGTCAGTTTAAGATCCTCACCTTCATTGGCTGGGGCACTGTTTTAACCTTAGGGTTAAAGCAATTTGTTTCCCGTGTATTTGGAGTTTGCTCCTCATATGAGGTTAAAACAGTTTTGTTTTAACACAACTTTGTTTGGTTTAAGGTCCTCAGCTTCATTGGCTGGGGCACTGTTTTAACCTTAGGGTTAAACAATTGTTCTCCACGTGTTTGGAATTTGTTCCTCATGTGAGGTTAAAACAGCTTTGTTTTAACACAACTTAGTTTGGTTTAAGGTCCTCAGCTACATTGGCTGGGGTACTGTTTTAATCTTTGGGTTAAGCAATTGTTCTGCATGTATTTGGAATTTGTTAATCATGCGAAATTTATTTATCACCAACTTTGTTTGGTTTAAGGTCCTCACCTTCATTGGCTGGGGCACTGTTTTAACCTTGGGGTTAAGAAGTTTGTTCTCCATGTATTTTGAGAACTTGGCTGGGACACTGTTTTTGGCTGGGACACTGTATTTGGTGAAATTGGCTAGGGCACTTTTTAACATTAGGGTTAAAGCAATTTCTCCATGTATTTGGAGTTTGTTCCAATTAAGTTTATTCATTACCAACTTTGTTTTGTTTACGTTCCTCCAATTCATTTTCTCGGGCATTTTTTAACCTTAGGGTTAAAGCAATTTGTTCTCCATGTATTTGGAGAACTTGACTGGGGCACTGTTTTTGGCTGGAGCACTGTATTTGGAGAAATTAGCTGGGGCACTGTTTTTGGCTCGGGCACTGTTTTTTGGCTCGGGCACTGTTTTTGGTGCACTGTTTTAAACTTATGGTTAAAGCAATTTGTTCTCCATGTATTTGGAGTTTGTTCCTCATGTGAGGTTAAAACAGCTTTGTTTTAACACAACTTTGTTTGGTTTAAGGTCCTCAGCTTCATTGGCTGGGGTACTGTTTTAATCTTTGGGTTAAGCAATTGTTCTACATGTATTTGGAATTTGTTCCTCATGCGAAGTTTATTTATCACCAACTTTGTTTGGTTTAAGGTCCTCACATTCATTGGCTGGGGCACTGTTTTAACCTTGGGGTTAAACAATTTGTTCTCCATGTATTTGGAGAAATTAGCTGGGGCACTGTATTTGGAGAAATTAGCAGGGGCACTGTTTTAACCTTAGGGTTAAAGCAATTTGTTCTCCATGTATTTGGAGTTTGTTCCTCATCTGAAGTTTATTTATTACCAACTTTGTTTGGTTTAAGGTCCTCATCTTCATTGGCTGGGGCACTGTTTTAACCTTGGGGATAAGCAATTGTTCTCCATGTACATGTATTTGGAGTTTGTTCCTCATGCGAAGTTTATTTGTTACCAATTTTGTTTCTTTAAGGTCCTCATCTTCATTGGCTGGGGCACTGTTTTAACCTTGGGGATAAGCAATTGTTCTCCATGTACATGTATTTGGAGTTTGTTCCTCATGCGAAGTTTATTTGTTACCAATTTTGTTTCGTTTAAGGTCCTCATCTTCATTGGCTGGGGCATTGTTTTAACCTTGTGGTTAAACAATTTGTTCTCCATGTATTTAGAGAACTTGGCTGGGGCACTGTTTTTGGCTGGGGCACTGTATTTAGAGAAATTAGCTGGAGCACTATATTTAGAGAAATTAGCTGGGGCACTGTATTTAGAGAAATTAGCTGGGGCACTGTATTTGGGGAAATTAGCTGGGGTACTGTTTCAACCTTAGGGTTAAGCAATATGTTCTCCATGTATTTGGAGAACTTTGCTGGGACACTGTTTTTGGCTGGAGCACTGTATTTGGAGAATTAGCTGGGGTACTGCATTTGCAGAAATTAGCTGGGGCACTGTTTTAACCTTATGGTTAAAGCAGTTGTTCTCCATGTACATGTATTTGGAGTTTGTTCCTCATGCGAGGTTTATTTATTACCAACTTTGTTTAGTTTAAGGTCCTCAGCTTCTTATGCTGGGACACTGTTTTAACCTTAGCGTTAATGCAATTTGTTCTCCATGTATTTGGAGAACTTGACTGGGGCACTATTTTTGACCGGGGCACTGTATTTGGAGAAATTAGCTGGGGTACTGTTTTAACCTTATGGTTAAAGCAGTTGTTCTCCATGTACATGTATTTGGAGTTTGTTCCTCATGCGAGGTTTATTTATTTCCAACTTTGTTTAGTTTAAGGTCCTCAGCTTCATTGGCTGGGTCACTGTTTTAACCTTGGCGATAAGCAATTGTTCTCCATGTACATGCATTTGGAGTTTGTTCCTCATGCGAGGTTTATTTATTACCAACTTTGTTTAGTTTAAGGTCCTCAGCTTCTTTGACTGGGACACTGTTTTAACCTTAGGGTTAATGCAATTTGTTCTCCATGTATTTGGAGTTTGTTCCAAATAAGTTTGTTCATTACCAACTTTGTTCGGTTTAGGTTCCTCCAATTCATTTGCTGGGGCATTTTTTAACCTTAGGGTTAAAGCAATTTGTTCTCCATGTATTTGGAGAACTTTGCTGGGGCACTGTTTTTGGCTGGAGCACTGTATTTGGAGAAATTAGCTGGGGCACTGTTTTTGGCTCGGGCACTGTTTTTTGGCTCGGGCACTGTTTTTGGTGGAGCACTGTGTATTTGGAGAAATTAGCTGGGTCACTGTTTTAACCTTAGGGTTAAAGCAATTTGTTCTCCATGTATTTGGAGTTTTCTCCTCATGCGAGGTTAAACAGCTTTGTTTTAACGCAACTTTGTTTTGTTTTAGGTCCTCAGCTTCATTGGCTGGCGCACTTTTTTAACCTTAGGGTTAAAGCAATTTGTTCCCAGTGTATTTGGAGTTTGTTCCTCATGTGAAGTTTATTTATCACCAACTTTGTTTAGTTTAAGGTCCTCACCTTCATTGGCTGGGGCACTGTTTTAACCTTAGGCTTAAAGCAATTTGTTCTCCATGTATCTGGAGAACTTGGCTGGGGCACTGTTTTTGGCTGGAGCACTTTATTTGGAGAAATTAGCAGGGCCACTGTTTTAACCTTAGGGTTAAAGCAATTTGTTCTCCATGTATTTGGAGTTTGTTCCTCATCTGAAGTTTATTTATTACCAACATTGTTTGGTTTAAGGTCCTCATCTTCATTGGCTGGGGCACTGTTTTAACCTTGGCGATAAGCAATTGTTCTCCATGTACATGCATTTGGAGTTTGTTCCTCATGCGAGGTTTATTTATTACCAACTTTGTTTAGTTTAAGGTCCTCAGCTTCTTTGGCTGGGACACTGTTTTAACCTTAGGGTTAATGCAATTTGTTCTCCATGTATTTGGAGTTTGTTCCAAATAAGTTTGTTCATTACCAACTTTGTTTGGTTTAGGTTCCTCCAATTCATTTGCTGGGGCATTTTTTAACCTTAGGGTTAAAGCAATTTGTTCTCCATGTATTTGGAGAACTTTGCTGGGGCACTGTGTTTGGCTGGAGCACTTTATTTGGAGAAATTAGCTGGGGCACTGTATTTGGAGAAATTAGCAGGGCCACTGTTTTAACCTTAGGGTTAAAGCAATTTGTTCTCCATGTATTTGGAGTTTGTTCCTCATCTGAAGTTTATTTATTACCAACATTGTTTGGTTTAAGGTCCTCATCTTCATTGGCTGGGGCACTGTTTTAACCTTGGCGATAAGCAATTGTTCTCCATGTACATGCATTTGGAGTTTGTTCCTCATGCGAGGTTTATTTATTACCAACTTTGTTTAGTTTAAGGTCCTCAGCTTCTTTGGCTGGGACACTGTTTTAACCTTAGGGTTAATGCAATTTGTTCTCCATGTATTTGGAGTTTGTTCCAAATAAGTTTGTTCATTACCAACTTTGTTTGGTTTAGGTTCCTCCAATTCATTTGCTGGGGCATTTTTTAACCTTAGGGTTAAAGCAATTTGTTCTCCATGTATTTGGAGAACTTTGCTGGGGCACTGTTTTTGGCTGGAGCACTGTATTTGGAGAAATTAGCTGGGGCACTGTTTTTGGCTTGGGCACTGTTTTTTGGCTCGGGCACTGTTTTTTGGCTCGGGCACTGTTTTTGGTGGAGCACTGTGTATTTGGAGAAATTAGCTGGGTCACTGTTTTAACCTTAGGGTTAAAGCAATTTGTTCTCCATGTATTTGGAGTTTTCTCCTCATGCGAGGTTAAACAGCTTTGTTTTAACGCAACTTTGTGTGGTTTAAGGTCATCATCTTCATTGGCTGGGGCACTGTTTTAACCTTGGGGATAAGCAATTGTTCTCCATGTACAAGCATTTGGAGTTTGTTCCTCATGCGAGGTTTATTTATTACCAACTTTCTTTGGTTTTAGGTCCTCAGCTTCATTGGCTGGGGCACTGTTTTAACCTTATGGTTAAGCAATTGTTCTCCATGTATATGGAGTTTGTTCCTCATGTGAGGTTTATTTATTACCAACTTTCTTTGGTTTTAGGTCCTCAGCTTCATTGGCTGGCGCACTGTTTTAACCTTAGGGTTAAGCAATTTCTTCTCCATGTATTTGGAGTTTGTCCCTCATGTGAGGTTTATTTATTACCAACTTTGTTTAGTTTAAGGTCCTCAGCTTCTTATGCTGGGACACTGTTTTAACCTTAGCGTTAATGCAATTTGTTCTCCATGTATTTGGAGAACTTGGCTGGGGCACTATTTTTGACCGGGGCACTGTATTTGGAGAAATTAGCTAGGGTACTGTTTTAACCTTATGGTTAAAGCAGTTGTTCTCCATGTACATGTATTTGGAGTTTGTTCCTCATGCGAGGTTTATTTATTTCCAACTTTGTTTAGTTTAAGGTGCTCAGCTTCATTGGCTGGGTCACTGTTTTAACCTTGGCGATAAGCAATTGTTCTCCATGTACATGCATTTGGAGTTTGTTCCTCATCAATTTGTTCTCCATGTATTTGAAGAACTTGGCTGGGGCACTGTATTTGGAGAAATTGGCTGGGGCACTGTTTTAACCTTAGGATTAAGCAATTTGTTCTCCATGTATTTGGAGTTTGTTCCTCATGTGAGGTTTATTTATTACAAACATTGTTTGGTTTAAAGTCCTGAGCTTCATCGGCTAGGGCACTGTTTTAACCTTAGGATTAAGCAATTGTTCTCCATGTATTTGGAGTTTGTTCCTCATGTGAGGTTTATTTATTACCAACTTTGTCAGTTTAAGATCCTCACCTTCATTGGCTGGGGCATTCTTTTAACGTTAGGGTTAAAGCAATTTGTTCTCCATGTATTTGGAGTTTTCTCCTCATGCGAGGTTAAACAGCTTTGTTTTAACACAACTTTGTTTGGTTTAAGGTCCTCAGCTTCAGTGGCTGGGGCACTGTTTAACCTTAAGTGTTAAAGCAATTTCTTCTCCATGTATTTGGAGAACTTGTCTGGCGCACTGTTTTTGGCTGCAGCATTGTATTTGGAGAAATTAGCTGGGGCACTGTATTTGGAGAAATTAGCTGGGGCACTGTTTTAACCTTAGGATTAAAGCAATTTGTTCTCCATGTATTTGGAGTTTGTTCTTCATGCGAAGTATATTTATTACCAATTTTGTTTGGTTTAAGGTCCTCAAGTTCATTGGCTGGGGCACTGTTTTAACCTTGGGGTTAAACAATTTGTTCTCCATGTATTTGAAGAACTTGGCTGGAGAAATTGGCTGGTGCGTTGTTTTAACCTTAGGGTTGATGAAATTTGTTCTCCATGTATTTGGAGTTTGTTCTTCATGCGAAGTTTATTTATTACCAATTTTGTTTGGTTTAAGGTCCTCACGTTCATTGGCTGGTGCGTTGTTTTAACCTTAGGGTTAAAGAAATTTGTTCTCCATGTATTTGGAGTTTGTTCCTCATGTGAGGTTTATTTATCACCAACTTTGTTTAGTTCACTGTTTTAACCTTAGGGTTAAAGCAATTTGTTCTCCATGTATGCGGAGTTTTAAAGCAATTTGTTCTCCATGTATTTGGAGAACTTGGCTGGGGCACTGTTTTTGGCTGGGGCACTGTATTTGGTGAAATTGGCTGCGGCATCGTTTTAATATTAGGGTTAAAGAAATTTGTTGTCCATGTATTTGGAGTGTTAAAGCAATTTGTTCTCCATGTATTTGGAGTTTTCTCCTCATGCGAGGTTAAACAGCTTTGTTTTAACTTCGACTGTAGTAAACTTCGACTGTAGTAAACTTGGACTGTAGTAAACTTGGACTGTAGTAAACTTGGACTGTAGTACACTTGGACTGTAGTAAACTTGGACTGTAGTAAACTTGGACTGTAGTAAACTTGGACTGTAGTAAACTTGGACTGTAGTAAACTTGGACTGTAGTAAACTTGGACTGTAGTAAACTTGGACTGTAGTAAACTTGGACTGTAGTAAACTTGGACTGTAGTAAACTTGGACTGTAGTAAGCTTCGACTGTAGTAAGCTTCGACTGTAGTAAGCTTCGACTGTAGTAAGCTTCGACTGTAGTAAGCTTCGACTGTAGTAAGCTTCGACTGTAGTAAGCTTCGACTGTAGTAAGCTTCGACTGTAGTAAGCTTCGACTGTAGTAAGCTTCGACTGTAGTAAGCTTCGACTGTTGTAAGCTTCGACTGTTGTAAGCTTCGACTGTTGTAAGCTTCGACTGTTGTAAGCTTCGACTGTAGTAAGCTTCGACTGTAGTAAGCTTCGACTGTAGTAAGCTTCGACTGTTGTAAGCTTCGACTGTTTGTAAGCTTCGACTGTTGTAAGCTTCGACTGTTGTAAGCTTCGACTGTTGTAAGCTTCGACTGTAGTAAGCTTCGACTGTAGTGAGCTTCGACTGTAGTGAGCTTCGACTGTAGTAAGCTTCGACTGTAGTAAGCTTCGACTGTAGTAAGCTTCGACTGTAGTAAGCTTCGACTGTAGTAAGCTCCGACTGTTGTAAGCTCCGACTGTTGTAAGCTCGGACTGTTGTAAGCTCGGACTGTTGTAAGCTCGGACTGTTGTAAGCTCGGACTGTTGTAAGCTCGGACTGTTGTAAGCTCGGACTGTTGTAAGCTTCGACTGTAGTAAGCTTCGACTGTAGTAAGCTTCGACTGTAGTAAGCTCGGACTGTAGTAAGCTCGGACTGTTGTAAGCTCGGACTGTTGTAAGCTCGGACTGTTGTAAGCTCGGACTGTTGTAAGCTCGGACTGTTGTAAGCTCGGACTGTTGTAAGCTCGGACTGTTGTAAGCTCGGACTGTTGTAAGCTCGGACTGTTGTAAGCTCGGACTGTTGTAAGCTCGGACTGTTGTAAGCTCGGACTGTTGTAAGCTCGGACTGTTGTAAGCTCGGACTGTTGTAAGCTCGGACTGTTGTAAGCTCGGACTGTTGTAAGCTCGGACTGTTGTAAGCTCGGACTGTTGTAAGCTCGGACTGTTGTAAGCTCGGACTGACTGTTGTAAGCTCGGACTGACTGTTGTAAGCTCGGACTGACTGTTGTAAGCTCGGACTGACTGTTGTAAGCTCGGACTGACTGTTGTAAGCTCGGACTGACTGTTGTAAGCTCGGACTGACTGTTGTAAGCTCGGACTGACTGTTGTAAGCTCGGACTGACTGTTGTAAGCTCGGACTGACTGTTGTAAGCTCGGACTGACTGTTGTAAGCTCGGACTGACTGTTGTAAGCTCGGACTGACTGTTGTAAGCTCGGACTGACTGTTGTAAGCTCGGACTGACTGTTGTAAGCTCGGACTGACTGTTGTAAGCTCGGACTGACTGTTGTAAGCTCGGACTGACTGTTGTAAGCTCGGACTGACTGTTGTAAGCTCGGACTGACTGTTGTAAGCTCGGACTGACTGTTGTAAGCTCGGACTGACTGTTGTAAGCTCGGACTGACTGTTGTAAGCTCGGACTGACTGTTGTAAGCTCGGACTGACTGTTGTAAGCTCGGACTGACTGTTGTAAGCTCGGACTGACTGTTTGTAAGCTCGGACTGACTGTTGTAAGCTCGGACTGACTGTTGTAAGCTCGGACTGACTGTTGTAAGCTCGGACTGACTGTTGTAAGCTCGGACTGACTGTTGTAAGCTCGGACTGACTGTTGTAAGCTCGGACTGACTGTTGTAAGCTCGGACTGACTGTTGTAAGCTCGGACTGACTGTTGTAAGCTCGGACTGACTGTTGTAAGCTCGGACTGACTGTTGTAAGCTCGGACTGACTGTTGTAAGCTCGGACTGACTGTTGTAAGCTCGGACTGACTGTTGTAAGCTCGAACTGACTGTTGTAAGCTCGGACTGACTGTTGTAAGCTCGGACTGACTGTTGTAAGCTCGGACTGACTGTTGTAAGCTCGGACTGACTGTTGTAAGCTCGGACTGACTGTTGTAAGCTCGGACTGACTGTTGTAAGCTCGGACAGACTGTTGTAAGCTCGGACTGACTGTTGTAAGCTCGGACTGACTGTTGTAAGCTCGGACTGACCGTTGTAAGCTCGGACTGACTGTTGTAAGCTCGGACTGACTGTTGCAAGCTCGAACTGACTGTTGCAAGCTCGGACTGACTGTTGTAAGCTCGGACTGACTGTTGTAAGCTCGGACTGACTGTTGTAAGCTCGGACTGACTGTTGTAAGCTCGGACTGACTGTTGTAAGCTCGGACTGACTGTTGTAAGCTCGGACTGACTGTTGTAAGCTCGGACTGACTGTTGTAAGCTCGGACTGACTGTTGTAAGCTCGGACTGACTGTTGTAAGCTCGGACTGACTGTTGTAAGCTCGGACTGACTGTTGTAAGCTCGGACTGACTGTTGTAAGCTCGGACTGACTGTTGTAAGCTCGGACTGACTGTTGTAAGCTCGGACTGACTGTTGTAAGCTCGGACTGACTGTTGTAAGCTCGGACTGACTGTTGTAAGCTCGGACTGACTGTTGTAAGCTCGGACTGACTGTTGTAAGCTCGGACTGACTGTTGTAAGCTCGGACTGACTGTTGTAAGCTCGGACTGACTGTTGTAAGCTCGGACTGACTGTTGTAAGCTCGGACTGACTGTTGTAAGCTCGGACTGACTGTTGTAAGCTCGGACTGACTGTTGTAAGCTCGGACTGACTGTTGTAAGCTCGGACTGACTGTTGTAAGCTCGGACTGACTGTTGTAAGCTCGGACTGACTGTTGTAAGCTCGGACTGACTGTTGTAAGCTCGGACTGACTGTTGTAAGCTCGGACTGACTGTTGTAAGCTCGGACTGACTGTTGTAAGCTCGGACTGACTGTTGTAAGCTCGGACTGACTGTTGTAAGCTCGGACTGACTGTTGTAAGCTCGGACTGACTGTTGTAAGCTCGGACTGACTGTTGTAAGCTCGGACTGACTGTTGTAAGCTCGGACTGACTGTTGTAAGCTCGGACTGACTGTTGTAAGCTCGGACTGACTGTTGTAAGCTCGGACTGACTGTTGTAAGCTCGGACTGACTGTTGTAAGCTCGGACTGACTGTTGTAAGCTCGGACTGACTGTTGTAAGCTCGGACTGACTGTTGTAAGCTCGGACTGACTGTTGTAAGCTCGGACTGACTGTTGTAAGCTCGAACTGACTGTTGTAAGCTCGGACTGACTGTTGTAAGCTCGGACTGACTGTTGTAAGCTCGGACTGACTGTTGTAAGCTAGGACTGACTGTTGTAAGCTCGGACTGACTGTTGTAAGCTCGGACTGACTGTTGTAAGCTCGGACTGACTGTTGTAAGCTCGGACTGACTGTTGTAAGCTCGGACTGACTGTTGTAAGCTCGGACTGACTGTTGTAAGCTCGGACTGACTGTTGTAAGCTCGGACTGACTGTTGTAAGCTCGGACTGACTGTTGTAAGCTCGGACTGACTGTTGTAAGCTCGGACTGACTGTTGTAAGCTCGGACTGACTGTTGTAAGCTCGGACTGACTGTTGTAAGCTCGGACTGACTGTTGTAAGCTCGGACTGACTGTTGTAAGCTCGGACTGACTGTTGTAAGCTCGGACTGACTGTTGTAAGCTCGGACTGACTGTTGTAAGCTCGGACTGACTGTTGTAAGCTCGGACTGACTGTTGTAAGCTCGGACTGACTGTTGTAAGCTCGGACTGACTGTTGTAAGCTCGGACGGACTGTTGTAAGCTCGGACTGACTGTTGTAAGCTCGGACTGACTGTTGTAAGCTCGGACTGACTGTTGTAAGCTCGGACTGACTGTTGTAAGCTCGGACTGACTGTTGTAAGCTCGGACTGACTGTTGTAAGCTCGGACTGACTGTTGTAAGCTCGGACGGACTGTTGTAAGCTCGGACTGACTGTTGTAAGCTCGGACTGACTGTTGTAAGCTCGGACTGACTGTTGTAAGCTCGGACTGACTGTTGTAAGCTCGGACTGACTGTTGTAAGCTCGGACTGACTGTTGTAAGCTCGGACTGACTGTTGTAAGCTCGGACTGACTGTTGTAAGCTCGGACTGACTGTTGTAAGCTCGGACTGACTGTTGTAAGCTCGGACTGACTGTTGTAAGCTCGGACTGACTGTTGTAAGCTCGGACTGACTGTTGTAAGCTCGGACTGACTGTTGTAAGCTCGGACTGACTGTTGTAAGCTCGGACTGACTGTTGTAAGCTCGGACTGACTGTTGTAAGCTCGGACTGACTGTTGTAAGCTCGGACTGACTGTTGTAAGTTCGGACTGACTGTTGTAAGCTCGGACTGACTGTTGTAAGCTCGGACTGACTGTTGTAAGCTCGGACTGACTGTTGTAAGCTCGGACTGACTGTAAGCTCGGACTGACTGTTGTAAGCTCGGACTGACTGTTGTAAGCTCGGACTGACTGTTGTAAGCTCGGACTGACTGTTGTAAGCTCGGACTGACTGTTGTAAGCTCGGACTGACTGTTGTAAGCTCGGACTGACTGTTGTAAGCTCGGACTGACTGTTGTAAGCTCGGACTGACTGTTGTAAGCTCGGACTGACTGTTGTAAGCTCGGACTGACTGTTGTAAGCTCGGACTGACTGTTGTAAGCTCGGACTGACTGTTGTAAGCTCGGACTGTTGTAAGCTCGGACTGTTGTAAGCTCGGACTGTTGTAAGCTCGGACTGTTGTAAGCTCGGACTGTTGTAAGCTCGGACTGTTGTAAGCTCGGACTGTTGTAAGCTCGGACTGTTGTAAGCTCGGACTGTTGTAAGCTCGGACTGTTGTAAGCTCGGACTGTTGTAAGCTCGGACTGTTGTAAGCTCGGACTGTTGTAAGCTCGGACTGTTGTAAGCTCGGACTGTTGTAAGCTCGGACTGTTGTAAGCTCGGACTGTTGTAAGCTAGGACTGTTGTAAGCTCGGACTGTTGTAAGCTCGGACTGTTGTAAGCTCGGACTGTTGTAAGCTCGGACTGTTGTAAGCTCGGACTGTTGTAAGCTCGGACTGTTGTAAGCTCCGACTGTTGTAAGCTCCGACTGTTGTAAGCTCCGACTGTTGTAAGCTCCGACTGTTGTAAGCTCCGACTGTTGTAAGCTCCGACTGTTGTAAGCTCCGACTGTTGTAAGCTCCGACTGTTGGAAGCTCCGACTGTTGTAAGCTCCGACTGTTGTAAGTAGTGCTGGGTGCCGGAGGCCGGAGTTACGCCGGAGCTCCGGCATTTTTCAGCGTTTTTCAGTCCGACAAGCCGGAGGCCGGAGTTTGGATTTGGGCTCCGGCTATTGTGAAAAACAACGCCAAAAACAACGAAAAATCTAATATTATAATCTATCTAAATGACCAAAACTATAAGTATAAACCGTTTGACATATGAAATTTGCAAACGTAATTTTACTTGGCAAAAATCTATTTTAAAATAAACCTTCGACAGTGTTGACGAGCGTAGTTGACAGCAGATAATGAATAAGGAAATATAAAACCGCAGAACCGGACACAATGACACATAGCGCGATTGTATGACGCCTTTCTGGCTCACCTGCCCCTTTTCAAGCCAATACAATGCAAATTGAGAACATTACAGTAGACATTTGTCTGGTTTCACCAGACAGCTCTGACAAGTCTTGCTCTTTCATATCTTTCTTGCCCACCATCCTCCGTCACCTCTGAGCGAGTCTTTTTGTTGACGGGAAATATTGTTTCAAAGAAACGTTGCGCACTTCTTCCCGGCAACATTGGTCGTCTTGCATTCATAAAATTTAACAATAAAAGATTTTGAAAAATACCTAGCACTTTGTATTCTGTATTAGTGTATTTCGAGAATCGGAGTAGCTTTTATTCGGTTGTTCTATAAATTTAGAAACGTTTTCATTGCGCTCGGCTGAAATTTCCAGTTGTGAAATAGATAAGACACCCCCGCGTTTGCTCGCTGTTTTACGGGGAGAAGAGCCTGGGAACTAGTTTGAGCCGGAGTCAAAGCCGGAGCCGGATGTAAGAACTGTAAAGCAGCCGGAGCCGGAGCTGAAAAACCGGAGTTTGCACACCTTTAGTTGTAAGCTCCGACTGTTGTAAGCTCCGACTGTTGTAAGCTCCGACTGTTGTAAGCTCCGACTGTTGTAAGCTCCGACTGTTGTAAGCTCCGACTGTTGTAAGCTCCGACTGTTGTAAGCTCCGACTGTTGTAAGCTCCGACTGTTGTAAGCTCCGACTGTTGTAAGCTCCGACTGTTGTAAGCTCCGACTGTTGTAAGCTCCGACTGTTGTAAGCTCCGACTGTTGTAAGCTCCGACTGTTGTAAGCTCCGACTGTTGTAAGCTCCGACTGTTGTAAGCTCCGACTGTTGTAAGCTCCGACTGTTGTAAGCTCCGACTGTTGTAAGCTCCGACTGTTGTAAGCTCCGACTGTTGTAAGCTCCGACTGTTGTAAGCTCCGACTGTTGTAAGCTCCGACTGTTGTAAGCTCCGACTGTTGTAAGCTCCGACTGTTGTAAGCTCCGACTGTTGTAAGCTCCGACTGTTGTAAGCTCCGACTGTTGTAAGCTCCGACTGTTGTAAGCTCCGACTGTTGTAAGCTCCGACTGTTGTAAGCTCCGACTGTTGTAAGCTCCGACTGTTGTAAGCTCCGACTGTTGTAAGCTCCGACTGTTGTAAGCTCCGACTGTTGTAAGCTCCGACTGTTGTAAGCTCCGACTGTTGTAAGCTCCGACTGTTGTAAGCTTCGACTGTTGTAAGCTTCGACTGTTGTAAGCTTCGACTGTTGTAAGCTTCGACTGTTGTAAGCTTCGACTGTACGTCATATGTACGCTCTGCTATTAAATTAAGCGGAAACATAAGTTGAGCTTGTGAGAATGAATGGTTCCTTTCCTCGCGCGCGTATTTTCGCTCTCTTTAGCCGCCATAGAAACAAATTCGTCTTTAAACAAATATCTCTAGAAATAATCAAGAGACACTGACAGACTTGTAGTAGGACTTGTTAAGATATACTATAGTGTACTTACTTGAATAATTGATTCCATTGCCATCAAATCCAGTATTGCACTCACAATAAAGCCACTTTCAATAGAATTAACACAGGTGGAATTCATATTGCATAAAGAAGAATTGGAATTGTCTGCTAAATAAATAGAATAAGATGAATGTTATGGTTGAAAAAGCCTTCTCTAAATTTACCAATGTACTTGCTTCTACAATTGGTTCTATTGACATTAAATCCGCTATTGCACTCACAATAAAGAGATTTTCAGTAGATTGAATAAAAGTAGCAATATGGCATAAAGAACCATATTGCAATTGTTTGAACAACGAACAAATAACGAACAGCAAACAAGTCTTTAAACGACCACATTAGGCACTTGAATATCTAAGGCGCAGCGACCTCGCGACCTGTCCCTCAAAACGTCAACGAACAGCGCGAATTTAAGCATTTGAAAGAATCGATGGTAAATTGACTACCGTATTTGATGTTTGAAGCTTGTTTTATTACCTTCAAACGGTCCAGTTCTGCGAAAACGATTGTACACTCTAAAAAAAAGTGTGTTAAAATAACACACCTTTTTTGTCCAGAATTTAACACACCTTAACGTGTGTTGAATAACACACCTTAAGGTGTGTTATTTGCTTGTCCAAAATTTAACACGTTTTAAGGTGTGTTTTCTGAAAAGGTGTGTTATTCAACACACCAAGGTGTGTTACTTAAAACACCTCCAGCTGCTTTTTAGGTGTGTTACTTAACACACCTCTCGGTGTTTTTAGGTGTTATTAAGCACATCTTATGTTGTGCTACTCAAGCAGATCCTGAATAGAAGAAAATATAGTGTATAAACCTTGCATAAAATATTTATTCAATAAAATTAGTTTAGATGGTTTTAACATAACAGCACATGCATTTACAAACACTTAGATGAATAATTTACTATACAGTGGAACCCTATACCATGTAAAGAACTTTCATAAAATTGAGCAATTAATTCATTCTTGAATGCTTTCTCATTCTTGATATATACTTCTAATAATCCATGGGCTAATTTGCCACTCATAGAAACATATTTGGTCGTGTGCAGGAGTTGAGAACCCGCGGTATAGCCCAAAAAAACATTTCTTAATTATAAATACAAGTCCTTGCCAATTCTATTCTACTACTGTATAATAGATGATTGGGAAGCTAATTCATCAACTTGTACATTTCTAAGGGATTATACAAACACTCGAGAATAACGAAAATCACTTGGCCTACCACCTAGTGATTTTCATTGTTCTCTTGTGCTTCTTAACCCCTGAATGGCAAAACATAATACTTGCACTTGTTTATGAAATTTTACTTGACTGGGGCTCACTGTAGTGTAATAACAACAAAGAATAATAGAAACCTATTATATATAAAAAGTATATGTCTCATACAGTTATCTATTGTTCATACCATTCCCGCATTCCGTAGTTCGGACATGAACGTAGAGTACTTTGTACCTCGATACGTATTATCTGTAACCTGGAGACCAATGTCTTGCAGAAAGTATAAAATGCCTTCCATACTGTCAGGGTATGACACATCGAATACATAGTATGCACATATGAGATTAATTAACGCTTTTAACAAGTTTGTATCTTTGCATTCTAAAAATGACTGGTCTTCCCCAGAGACAAACACTTGACTGATGCTTTCTGGAGAACCAATACGCCTTATTGCAGAACAACGACTCTGGGTTTGTAGAAGGCTGTATAAAAAAGAGCTTATATTCGGATGATCTAAAAACTGCTATATTCCTACAAACTGGCATTATTTTACACGCATCTCAATAAGCCTTTCTGGCCTCGTTTGTGTGTCTGCAATTCAAAAGAATCTTTGCTTCCTAATGAGGCTACAAAGGCTAATTTAGATGCATACAAAATAATATTTAAAATGGTTGCATTATGAAAGACTATACAGGGTGTATTTACTTGGGGGGGTGCGCACCCCCCTGGCCTTGGCCAAGGGGGTGCCAATTGCCTTGTCAAATCCATTTTTTTGGATTTGGCAAGGCAATTGTCAAACAAAAATAAAATAGAGACAAAATAAGATAATAGCATGATAACGTACAATAGTTAGACATAGAATAGGGGGCTGTGTCCCCTCCACCCTGCCTCGGTTGCGCCCCACAACGCGGGCCTGATCTCACCTCGCTTGATCTGGTGGGGGGGGGGGGGGTGTGGGGTGCTGGATCCATCACTGACCTATTGTTGTTTAAGCACAAGATTTTATGCTCCTGGGAATTTAAAATTACCATTTTTATTCAAACTGATGATATGGGATCTTACTACATCCTGGGCGTTCTTTGTCAGCGCCCGCGAGCACTTGTCCTCTGGACGATCCTTTTATTAGTATTAAGGAAACCCAACCCCCAACACAACAAAAGATCCTAACCCTAACCCCCGCCTAACGGGTTTTCTAACCCTAACCCCCCGGCCTAATTAGTTTACTAACCCTAACCCGTTAGGCGGGGGGTTAGGGTTAGGATCTTTTGTTGTGTTGGGGTTGGGTTTCCTTAATACTAATAAAAGGTGCAGAAGACGAGTGCTCGCGGGCGCTGACAAAGAACGCCCGGGATGTAGTAAGACCTGATGATATGACAATTAATACTTTGACAATTTGTTATGCACCTTCATACAATTAGAAGCTAATTTAAATTCGTTCAATTTTTGCTGCTTTTCAATGTTTCCTATCGTTGTTCGCTCTTTGTAAACAAAATGGCTGACAAAATCCGTACCGATCCATTACGGGAAATAATGGACCGACACGTGACGTGTCTCAGCCAATCAGAGCATGCAATTTCACCGGAAGTAGCTTGTGCCATATTATAATCCTCAATAATGTATTAACAGTCAGTGTGGAAACTTACATCTTTAAACTTGAGAAGACTAGCTCCTTTCTTTTTTCTTGTTCTTCTCTCTATTGTTTCCACAGCTTTGACAATTTCTTCACTGGATAGTGAACTCGCTTTCTCTTTCTTTTCAATAATTCTGAATGCTGTTTCTAACCGGCTCTCGGCTTCTATTAGAGCATCTTTGTTAATAATTTGTTGCACTTCTTTTCTTACCTAAATGTTGTTTAAAAAACAATTGTAATCAATTGCAAGAACATTAACAAAAAACCCAAGAATAGTTCACTAGTGAAGATACCAATGACATCTTGAATATTAATTGTGTTGCTACGTCATAATAAAAAGAAAATTATCTGTGGCTTGAAGATATGAATTTTATCTTCTTGTGCTGATAACAATATTTTGCTCATTCACTATGTTCATTAATATGTAATTTCTGTTTTCACAACTAAAAGATAAAATTCAATGCATTTATGCAATAAAAATAATTAACATCATGCAAAGTAAGTGTGCTGCCGGTCTTGTGGTCCCTTGGGGCCATATATAGATATTCAGGGTGTATGCACTGAATGCCTTACGTCAATGCAAAACTCGTGGCATCTGACGGTCCTCCACTTCAGGGCTTATTCGTGCGCTGTTCGTCGTACACGATACTTCGTTCCCTCCCACCCAACCCTCATCTAACATAGCTTAGTATTGTGCTCCCGTGCTTCGGACTGTGCTACTTTGCTTTCATTCATCTGTTGCTTGCTGGCTAGCTGCTAGTGTGGGTCCGTACTGGGCAACGTCGCCGTATTTGTGCCCCCTGCTGTTGCTCAGTCGTGTGGGGGGTCCTCTGGGTCCGTACTGGGCAATGTCGCCATACAGTCGTTGGGGGATTGTATTTGTGCTCCCTGCTGTTGCTCAGTCGTGTGGGGGGTCCTCTGGGTCTGTACTGGGCAACACCGCCGTACAGTCATTGGGGGACTCTATTTGTGCTCCCTGCTGTTGCTCAGTCGTGTGGGGGGTCATCCGGGTCCGTACTGGGCAACGTCGCCGTACAGTCGTTGGGGGACTCTATTTGTGCTCCCTGCTGTTGCTCAGTCGTGTGGGGTCATCCGGTTCAACTGCTGCTAGCGCTTGTGCGGGTCCGTATATTCTGCAACGTTGCTTATCGTTCAGCCGTTGGGGGACTGTATTTGCGCCATGTCTTTGCTTGCATATTGTCGGCAGCTGCCAGTATTTGCTTTCGTCTGCGGACTACCTTATTTTATGTTTGTCTCCTGTGCTGCTGCATGTGTTTGCTCCATCGCACCAGTAATCTGGTTCGCTGCTTAGCTACTATTTTCATGTTAGTGTGTCTACAATCGCGCCAGTACATCTGGTTTATTCCCCGGCTATTCTGGGTGACTTCCTTTGTGTTTGTCTCCTGTTCTGCTGTATGTGTTGTCTATGTATCCATTAACATTAGTGTACCGTCGCGCCAGTGCATCTGGTCCGCTGTTTTGGCTACTATTTTAATGTTAGTGTGTGTACCATCGCGCCAGTACATCTGGTTTGTTCCCCGGCTATTCTGGGTGACTTAATTTATTTATGTTTGTCTCCTGTTCTGTTGCGCATGTGTTTACTGTGTATAAAGTAATATTGCTGCTCGGCTACTCCGGGTGATATCGCGCCAGTAGAACTGGTCTGCTCTCCAGCTATACTGGGTGATAACTAAAATGCTTGTTTGTCTCCTGTTCTGCTGCATGTGTTTACTGTGCAATCTCTTTTGTTGTTCCTTAAACTTAAATGTCGTCTGTTCTTGTGCATGTTCGCAGCTATATTCTCTTCACAGCAATGCTCCTAAGGCAATCCTCCATAGGAGATGTCCCAGTCATCTCCATCCTCTAGCTTGATGTGGCTCTGGTTTGGGATCAAACTTCAAGGCCGGGCCTTGTTTGGTTCCCTGCAGGCATTGTGCAGGCGGTAGGCTGTAGTAGGGGTAATTTGTTATTATACGGTAAGTGTTTTTCTCCACTTTATGTGTGACAGTAGTTCTGGTCAGGAGAGGGTAATTCTCGGCAACATTGTAACAAGTTAGTTGGGGAGTTTAGGCGCGCCTGGGGCTGCTCTACCTATGAGACCGCTCCCGTCTTTGTGGATCTCTGGGTCCTGTAAACTGTTCCTCAGCTATTAGCGTAAAACCCTCTCCGACAGAGCTACACCCTCCAAAGAATGAATTGGTTCAGGACACTGCCCAATTAGGTGCGGTTCCATACAGCGTATGGTCAGGAATCGCGGGGCTATCGGGGGTGCTATCGCAGACTCTTGCATGAATGTTAATATCTTCAAGCCACAGTATAATATTCTCTATATCATGAACTATGAAACCTGTATTAACCCTGTAACTCCCACCATGTCAGGAGGTCTTTGTCTGACAAGTAAAATTGTCTGACATTAGACAGATTAAAAAATAAAAGTGCCAAATGGCACTGATGGGAATGAAAAGGTTAAGCGGTCATAATTGGGAATTAGCTTAGGGACTGACTGCAAAAAGGTGACCACATCCACTTAAGGTGGTTCGATAGTCAAAATGGAGTCATTTTGAAATAAATGCAATTTCTCATGATTTAGACTATCGAGCCACCTTAATCAAGTACAATTCAAAGGTTACATGGAGAGTTTCATCTTGGTACGAGATTCCTATGTTCAAAAACAAATCATGTTACAATTCCTATGTACAAAACAAATCTGTACTTACATTTTCCGGGTTGCCCAGATATGGACACATTGTTAAAACTTCAATGGACGAAGTTGCAGTACTTTGAATAAATTTTCTTCTTTCACAAAAAGTGTCCTCGATCAAACTTTTGTAGGTTTTATTGGACATAGATCCTGCTTTAGCATCTCTCAAAAGCTCCAAATTTCTTTTCTGAACCTCACCATTGTCTTCTTCATGTAACTTTATTTTTTTCGCTGTTGTATTGTTGGTAGATTTTCTCTTTGGGGAACATTGATTGGTCGAGTATCGCCTCTGGTTTCTAAAATATTGGCTCAACTGTTTTTGCACTGTTATCTATAAAAAATCAATCATTTTCTAGCATTTGTAATTTCATACTTACACCAGGTAGAGGACACATAACTTAATGAAATTACGTTATGGGTCACAAAGTGCTAAACCTCTCAAATGCTAAAAAATATATTTTAGGGATGCATGCACGAGAACTTGTAGACAGAACTCAAATTGTTCTGGTTCTGCCCAAAACTCATAACAGGGAGACCTACATTAGAGGACAAAAATACCCTATTAAGCTGATTACTTTCAGTCACTCATTATTGAAATATCACTGACCAAAGTTTAAAAAAATGACCAGTCAGCATCTTTAAGTATTTCATGTCTACTTTGTATCTCTAAGTAATCAGTTGGAACTCGTTTTCTAGTAAAGCTTCTGTTGAGAGACTGTATATAAGAGGAGATAAAATATTTATATTGCAAATAGTACCTAAATTGGGCGCTCCAATGTGTGTATCAATGGAAAGTTGACTCCTCGCTGAATGGGAGTCAGCCAATTGTTGAAACGAGTAAAAATTCAAGTTTTCTCCGTGCATTAAAACATCCAATAGAATAAACTTAGCTATTTAAAAATTAAATTAAATCTCAAAAGTTCAGTTGTAAGGTGCATGCAAAGCATCTTTGTGCTACAAAATCATTGGTTAGTTGTTCTCTTTTCTACTTGTGCTCAATGATGCACACTCAATGATGCACACATTGGAGCACCCAATCTAATGTACTAATGCAATAGAAATTTTTAAGCCCTTCTCCTAGATACAGTCTCTCAACAGAAGCTTCACTAGAAATACAAAATCAATAATAAAATAACATGTATACTATACACAAGCTCTGATTGGTCAATACCCATGTTTGATCAGGCCATCCAAACATGGAAATTTCCAGCCAAAATTTTTACTCAATTTTGTGTTGCTCGTTCGCTCATATTAATTTATAAAAGAAATACCTCATGTTTTTTTCTCAGTCCAACGGCCTATAATAAATGTTTGGCCTAATAAATTGCTCTATTTATAACTCAAGGATCAATTAGGTTTAAGGTATACTGCTGACATAAGGAATTACATTTCAAGCAAAGGCCCTTCATGCATCCCTCTGAAAAGCTACCATTTCTGTATATGAAATTATTTTCAAAACTTACCCAATAACTTGAGGGATTGGAATCTTTCAGCTCTGGAAATTTATCACATAGCATGATTGCTATTCTTTTGTAGTCACCTTGCCTTGGGTGACTTGACAGTCCAAAGTAGAATGAACCAACATCCGCAATTAGTTGCTTTCTTACAGGTAAAGTGGATCCTTTACTAATCGCAACTTCCACACGGACAGATAATCTCTCGGGGAAAGGCAAATTATCTGGGAGTGCATTGGTCTCTAACTGCTTCAGGGTTTTATTCTAGAAAGGTTGTGGTTTGGGTTTCCCATTGTTAGTTTCTTTGCCATTGTCGATTGCTTTGTCATTGTCGGTTCCTTTCCCACTATCATCTGACAAATCAATACTAGTTGGTGTTGATGAACTGGCTGAAGGTTGTGAAAGCACTGGTTCATCAGCATCAACCTCTTTTACATTCTAAAAAATACAGTTGAACCTTAGGTGTGAGCATTGTTGTACTCACTGTGTTCACTCAACAACGGTAATTCAATATCTCACTCATGAGATATTGTTCTGGTACACAAACTACATAATTAAAATATTAGTTATAAATACATAGATATCACAAGTTGTTACCTTGGCATTCTATGTATTTGCCAACTTGTTACCTTGGTCAGAGCTATTTTAGATGGTGGCACTAGAGGCAATCCACTGAGGGTCTTCAACCAAATAGGGACTAGGGCGAGCAAGACCCTCGGTGGATTGCCTCTGGTGGGGCCATGTTAGGGGTAAGTTGTGACAGCCGACAAAGCCCTTTTTAGGCAACAGTCCATATAGGCCATTAGGATATAAATAATTTTTGTATACATGTATTATATTTTAGAAATATGAACGGCCACCAGGGAGAACAGTGTGCCACTGATGGAGTTACACTTCTTAAATAAAGCTTATTATTATTATTATTAGTTCTGAAATCCCAACAGACAATGAGTAAGGAGAGCAAATAAACAACTGCAACATCATTTTGTTAATTTTCAACAACGACGGCTCAGTATTTTAAAAAGTGACAGTGACAACCAGAGTTTGAACACCAATGCCTCCACGTACAGTAGCTCTTACAGTATGTTGAGAACATCATTCAGCAGATCATACTGTAGCTTGCCATTGAGACCACCATGCAATTGCAAACAATACCACTAACTGAGTACAGGAATATGCCATGTAAACAAACTTTAATGGAATAGATTTGCAACAGTTCGAAAGTGAGCATTTGATAAGGTCGCGAAGGCACGAGTGGTAGTTTGATATATTAACAACATTTAATTAGGAACCAAACAGCTCACTTTTTAGGCGGAAAAGCTCAAGCATGTGAAAAAAAAACCGCAATACTTCATGTTCAATGTTTATATAATGCAATGTAAACAAACGATGTAAACAAAAACGTGGACATGCGCAGAATTACACCTTTAATATTATGACAACCGACACTAGAATGGTAACCAGTCGTTTCACCCCAGGTAATTTTGCCCCAATCCCCAGGTTGTTTTGTAAGAAACTATAGTGTATGGCAACTGACTGCAGTCTTATCTTATCATGTTGATATAGCCATTTTGATAAACAAATTTACTTAATATATACAAAATCATATTGCCTTCAAATTTCCATCACTCAAACTGACAAACCTTGAGTTGGGGATTGGGGCACTGCGACTGTAATTCGCCAGAACTCCCCTAATTCGTGCAGGGACCCTCTAGTGCCCATCATTTCAGATTCAGTAGGACACCTTTTCTAGCCTAAACCTTCCCCAAAACTTAATCATAGTCCTAACCCTTTATGGACATGTAAAACTATGAAAGTACTACGGGAAATATTAAAGGTGCTCCATTCACTGGATCTGAAAAAAGCCTTTACCCATCATAATGTTTGGCGGCCATTTTGAACTTGTCTTCTTCCCAAGTTCTGTTTATGAAATCCATGTATTAATCAATAGCCCTTTTGGTAGTTGCAAAACATATTCAAAATACAACTTTGATCTTCTAAAACAAACCTTTAATCTTAACTATGTGCCAGTGATTATCTACGCCTGCGATTGAGGTTAAACATTATACTTAATACCAAACTTACGTCGTCCATCTTGTCCTTGCCCTTCATGGCAGACTTGAGCAATCGCTTCAATTGAAGACGGTGACCAGATTTTGGTAAAACGGCTATAAACTCTTGAATATCTTCCATCAGAAATTGAAGTGTGCATCCATCAATAGCGTTTTCTAAAACAATATTGTGCAACAAATACAGTAAGACTGAGTCAGTCACAAGTGAAACCATAAAACCATAAACATATTTATACGCTAACCTATATACTATCTTGTTTGGTATTAAAATATGAAATCTTACCTTCCAGTAAATCGCAAATTTCTATTGAAATGCCTTTTGATGTCAAGAAACCAATAAGCTCACGAGTCCCCATTGTTGTATAATCCATTATAGTTGGAGATGCGTAAATAACTGTTGAAAAGCTACAAAGTCTGAAACGTTTACCGCGAAGAACAACAGCTGAAAGAGACCACAACACACAATCCCGTGTGTTTGTAAGTTCCCTCATGTGCAAAACAGTATCTCATTGGCTGATTCAATATCACGTGTCAACCATTCTCGTTCCCATGCGACAGTATGTGACGTACTCGTTCCCATGACCATTTTTGTTTGGCGGGATCAAAGTGACAAATGGCTGAGCCGACTGCATTTTCTTGTGATTATTACTTGGGCTACCCCCTGTGGGGTAGCACCAAGTCTTAAAACGGGCTGCACTTCTGTATTATTTTTATTTTTATTATTTTTATTTTTCTGGTCAACAAAATGCAACTAATTCCCATCTATCAAACTGACGTGATCTTATTTCGTTTTCTTTATTCTCATGACGTCATGACTGTTTCAGTGTTTATTCTCATGACGTCATGACTGTTTCAGTGATGAAAACGAGCGCTGACCTTATATTCATCCACGCTTCTTTGGTCGCCATTGCCATTGATCAACTTCAAGACTCTAGCAAATTTGTGATAAGATTGATAAGGAATGTGGCTGGCAAGTATATTAATAATAAACATGCTCACACTACTTACAATCGCAGACACCGATAGCGGTAGACCTACACTAAAAGTAAAATATGAGCGATTTCGAAACAGGTTGTTCCGACTCGATCAAATCTATGTTTACATGTTTTATTGAATCGATCAAACTGTTTAAATGTGCTACTGAATTGTACTGAAATAAGTTGCTCAATTGCTGTAAATGGAAGAATGAAGAACATTGATGAAGTGATAAATGAAGTGACAGGCACTATAAAACATGCTGATGCTGTTGTGATATATTATACCCGACGCGGCAATGTTATTTTTTCTAATATCTGTTCGATTGAAGGTCTTCGTGTGTCAAAATTTATATAAAAAACAACGGCAAGGTATACGAAACATATCTGTTACGAAATTACATCGGTTTAATGGACATAAGAGCATTAAATCATCGGGTAAACAACGAATAGATCTTGAAGCCATGTCCTTTGATTTTAGAGACGAGTCTCGCTTTAATCGCTAATACGCATTTTCTCATATAACATCTGATCTTCACATTTTAAGTAGACGAAACCTACAGCGTTCGATTCGCCAGATTCAAGTGATCATTTCGATATAGAATTGATTTAAATCGGACAAAAACACAATATTTCATGATTAATATTACAGAGTTTCACGGGATAAATGTCAACACAGTATAATTAACAAGACGCCCGCTAGGCGTTAACTCGGGCTACTTGAGGTTGTGGCTTGTTGAAAGACATTGTAGGCAAATTCAGTGATTTGAATTCAATATACACAAATCTATAGTTGTAGGTACAATGGTACATGTAATGATACAGCTGTCAGTGCAGGGGTGGTTAAATTTTCCATCATTACAAACCCAGAACATAGTGTTGGCCAATGGCTTTGATTATATGAAGGTGAGTTGGCTCAGTATCCAAGCTGGCTTACTGAGAAGTCTGCCCCACCAAATGAGCCATCCTGTTTGCTGACCTAATCCAGTTCTAGTCAACAGGGTCAGCCTGGCAAGCGAGCCGGCCTGTGCTCATGTAATAAGAATTCATATGGTCAGTCCGGCAAACAGGTTCAGTTTGAGCAAGCATTAAATCAGTTAATCTTTTTCTCAGTGTATAAGGCATGGCAGTAAATCAAACCATGCATTTAGCTGGCAGTAGCAAGGTCAAACAACAACAAACTCTTTACTCCTTGATCTTGATAGTTGGTATGGGTGTCAGAGATTTATATACTGTGTGTTCATTTGTAAGCATTTGTGTATAATAATACATGTATGAACAATCGATACAAACTTACTGATAACCCAGAACATTTTGGAGCCCCATTTAAGCTTACAGGTAAAATATCGAGTGAAACAGGGTTACTCAATGGCAACAATGAGTGTCAGAGATTTATATACTGTATGTTCATTTGTAAGCATTCGCATATAATATGAACAATCGATACAAACTTACTGATAACCCAGAACATTTTGGAGCCCCATTTAAGCTTACTGGTACAATATCAAGTGAAACAGGGTAATTAATTCGATATATAGCAACATTGCATACTTTAATAATAGTACTTCTACTTGGTATAATATGAAACAATAAACTGTAGCATCGACTTTATTTTGTATAATTACATAACAATAAACAATACAGGCAACAAAGCTTATAAAAATATTACAGCTACCTCAGAACAGTTAACATATTTCCATACAGCATTCATATGCAAGCATTCATATGTTGAGTCTCATATTAAATTATTAAACATTTAGTAGACAAAAAGCGTAATGGAAACATATAATTTGATCGAGTACAGGTTCTCGAAATCGTAGACCAACCTGTTTCAAAAGCGATCTGGATTGTGAGCATATATAAGATCAAGATACTTGCCAGCCACATCAAAGATTTTCAGTGAAGAGCACTCGAAGAAAGGTGTCAGATCAGATGAGTAAATAAATCAGAAATATACGCAGTGTTTTCAGTTTCGCAAAGGTGGAAAGCCTGGGTAAGAGGTTGATCGGGATGATGAAAAGGACTGCGGGGGGCAAAATTGTTTTGGGGATAACTTCACTGCGCATGTGTAGTAATCCCACATTCATAGTCTCGCTCACTAGTCTACTAATTTAGTCAACAATGATGCAATAATTGCCATTTCGCGACATTGCCAAAATAAAAAAAACAAGACGCCCGCTAGGCGTTAACTCGGGCTACTTAATCAGTGGACAAATTAGGGACATATGGTGCGCATATTGCTTGGGTTGGGCGGCTTGCAGGGGGTATGGGTAATGCAATGGCCATGTTAGACAGTTTGAATTAGAAAACACGCTCACTTGTCTTAATTTTTTATTACTTCATGGGCTGTGGCCAAGTCTAGGTTTCCCTGGTTTTTTTGTTTGTCACTATTTTTGGGGTCGAGACTTGGCCCCAGGCCACAGAATAGGATTTGTTGTCTTGCTTGTTTATTACTATTGATATAGTGTTATTTGAAACTTAGCATACTCAAATGTTTCTGGTATATTACCGCCTTCGGTTTGTTTACTATTGATGTAGTTTTCTTTGAATTTTTAAACCTAACATACTCGAATGTTTGTAGTGAAAATCCTTGAAAGTTTGTGACTTGGAGACAGAAATTTCGCAACGGTTATCATAGGGTCGTATAGTTTTCAAAGTGAACCGTTCTAACCTTTGTACCTGATGCCAGCGTACCAAGGGGGCCTTTTTAAAATATCATGCAAATGGTCCGCCCTGGCATGGGCCCACGGCTATGCACATCACTGATGTTTATAAGCATTACCATGTTAAATTCAAGTCCAAAAGTTCAGTTGAAATATTATATATTCAGATCTATTGATCTTAGAGACCAATTGACAATAATTGGTCTTTTGGGGAAGTAATATAAAAATTTGACATGACTATTTGTCTATGATCAATGACAATAATCATGTGATAGTTTTGCTGCCAATTTCTTACTATTTATAATGAAAAACAGAAACAAGTGTTTTTTTTTTGCCCACATTTATTTGCTCAAAAAACTTGCCAACTTCAAGTAATTGTTTTTCTTAGTACCCATATATTATTGAGAACAATCTAGCTTTGACAGTAATGATATACAGAGTTAATTACTATTGAAATGTTGTCTTTTATACACTGCTATTTTGTAACTCTAATAAACATAATAAAACCAACAAACTCTAAAATCAATTAAACAAATTTCTTAATATCAACCACACCATATTACAGAAGAGGAATTATAGTCTGCCTTATATCTGGGCCTTCTTCTTAAAACCAACAAAACTCCAAAACCTAAAGCAAAAAAACAACAACTAATGTTGCAATAGCAAAAAAGGAGTCAGTCTTCCTTTGTCTTTTTAGTTGGTACTTCTCCTTCTTGTACTGAGACACTGCCATCTAGTGGTGGGAAAAACCCATCATTGTCTGCATCATCCAGTACTGATGACAGAATATCGTCAACTTCGGCTGAGATGGGAGAGGCAAATTCGACAAGTTTTCTGCACAAATCCAACCTCATGGAAAATTTGCTGTTGAGGACAGATATGACATCTGCTTGCATAACTTTAAGTTGGGGACTTGACCACTTGAACACATGCTGAATAACCTGTATTTGGACGAACAAAGAATAGTGTAAACATTTAAGTATTTATCCTAACCTAAAACCACCCAATATTGTGTCTTTGTAGTAGGACTGAACACCTAATACCGAAATTTTTTTCATAAAAAAGGCTGAAAATTTGGTGACACAAATCATGCTGATTACCCATCAGAAATGTTGAAAATAACAACTAACAACTAAAATTTAACCCATTAACGTCCAACACCTTTCCCTTTATGAGTAAAATCGTCTGGCGTTTATATACAGAGTATAGTTGGGCGCATTGCAGGCCAAAGGGTTAAAACTGAATTTAGGGCAGAAATACTTACACTGGTGTTAGCTTTAAACCACCTATTATCCTCCAGTAGGATCATGCAGCTGTTATTCAAAGTTGCACGTTCTATCAGGAACATGGTTGAGCAGGTTGGGCACGTTATGAGATTGCCTTCTACTGAGTAGGGACTAATGGTTTTTCTGCAGCTGAGGCAGGAAAGTGTGCATTGGAACTCTTTCACAACACGAATGGAAGTGTTCAGAGACACCACATTGCTAGGTCGAGATAGTTGCCTTTTGACATTTCTAACCGCCACGTTGGGCATTTGGTCGTCTACTTTGGTTATGGCAGTTTCAAAAGTCGTTGTCAAAGTGAATAGGTTGTTAAACTTCGAGACTACGACATTTTCCAGAGAGAGGACATCCCCTTCATTAAAAATGACGCTTTCTGCTCTTTCTCGCCACAAAACGAGTTCAATATGTCCCGTGCTGTCCGCAAGGGAAACACTTCGTCTTAATTTGTTGTTTGGGAAGAAACCCACTTCACAGGGTTCCTCGATACTCATCACCTTCGCCTTTAATTTCAAAAACTTTTGGCTTTTAATAGCTTCCCCTCTCAGTATTTCTGATATACTGAATACTTTTTCTTCTATCTTCAGCTGTGGGACATCAGCTGTTATTTTCGTATCCTGATCGATCAACAACTCTGCGAAATTGCTTTGTCCATACGACTTTTTCAATTTGAACGATTCGATAGCATAGCTTTTGTTCACATCAAATCGAGAAAACAATTCTTCCTGGAAACAGACAGCTCTCAGCGACGAATCAGGACTCTCGTCAGACAGATTTAGTGAGAACATATTAGAGCCAGTTCTAGTGGGCTTCAAAGGACTTTTATTCAGTACTGCGCACGTTAATTTCTTGGTTATTTTACGTGGGGACTTTGGCACCGGTTCCGATTTCAATTCTCCTATCGTTGTGGTCGTTTCCGTTGATTTTGAGGCCATCCTATAGTGCTTTTGACGCCGATTGTGTCCTTGAACATTTGAATATGCACATTTGCATATACGTGACGTGAATTGAAATGACTATGAATCAGCGTCGTTAATCGTGTTCTGTGACGTGCTCTATAAGGAATTTATATAGTAGATCATGATTGGTCGTGACCAATTATTTACCACGAAGACAGTTTGTCAGCCGCCTCAACGTATTCTTTATAAACGAGACTATTAAAGAGTTTGCTAATACTTTCAAAGGATGACTGTTTATAGTCGGCATAATTTTGGTTCGAGGATGATCATGCGGGAATCGAATTGTTAATCATACGATATTTCCAGGTAGCCGTCGATTCTGATTTGTAATTGCCATGGCAACTCCACATGAAAATTCTTTATAAAAGAGAGATGTACGAATGGCAAAACATATGTGACCTTTGTTGACAGTCGCTTGGTTTGATAATGGCAATTATGTTACAATCACAATGCATTCCATCGATCCAAGGTCGTTAAAGCAAAGTTATTTTTGGTGGATATTGGAATAACGGTAATTTCTTCAACTTTGGCTGCATGAAATGACAGTTGTTCAATTTGATAATGGCAATGACGCAATGTTACAATCATAATGCGTTCCATCGATTCAAGCATGTCGTTAAAGCAAAGTTATTTTGGTGGATATTGGAATAACGGTAATTTCTTTGACTGCATGAATGGCGAGACTTGAAAATCCATTGAGTTTGTAATCATGATGATATTTTGGCCCATGCTAGTGATGGGAATAATATGGCCAGTGAAGTTGTCTCTAATGCCTTTAGCACTTTACTCCACACTCCAGTGTTAATTTGTCTGCTCTTTCATTATACGATACCAGTTGCATGTCAAAGTCATTTAATACCAGAGTAATATCTTGGTACAAATCCAACTGTGTGGTCGTAGAGGCCCTTTACTTCAGATGCCAGTGTTAATTGGGTTTGCTGTTTCATTAATACCATATTATTATGTTGATGTTATAAGGTCATTTAATATACACCAGAGTATTAAATTGGTGGTTGGTGCCGAACTCACAACTTCAACGTAGTTGTACCACTCCAATGGCAATGATGCCTTTAATGTGAGTATTGCTGAGGTTTTTCATGATTCTAACAGATCTTTAGTTTTGTCTGAAAATTTGAAATATGAAACAGAGAGAAAATAAGTGAGTTAAAAAGAAATTAAGCTATATGCATGCATAGGAACTTTACAATATTGAAGAACAATTACATAGAGATTCAATACATTTTTTACTTACATTAATTTGTTGTCCCATGGTTCTGGTTGTCCAGGACAAGGTGTTCTAAGTCCTTTTCAGGACAGAGGCACTGAGCATAGGTGCACCATCCCAGGGGTGGGCCATTAGAAATCTTTGGGAGGGGTGAAAAATGTTTCTAAGCATGATTTTTTTCATCCTATGAAAGCTCTGCAGGATTTGTTTTTGGACAATAAAGGGGTCACAGAAATTGTCACCCGCTCCCTGCAAGATTTCCAATGGCGCACCCTTTAATATATTAAATATGGTTTGTGAATGTACAATGTAGATGCATCAACGTCTGAGGAAACTATGTACAATAGGTGTAAGATAAACTTGCTTGATAACAATTGCCAGAAAGAATTGCCGGATATAAACTACATGTAATTAATAATTAATATAATATTTCAATTAATATTCCCTAGTTGCAATATTGTACTACGATTTTGATAGCATCATGATCAGAATAATACACATTGACTACATAATTGTCAATTATTTGAAATACTGTGGATCTAACATACACATGGTCTAATAAGCTACCAGAAGATATAAACGTAGGTTTTGTTACAATCTGAGTGTAATTGAGAGATTCCATTAAAGATTTTTAGTGGTTGAATTTGATTGTCATTCAAGTAATTAATATTAAAGTCACCAAAAATCATATCAATTGTATAACTATTAATGATGTATCCCAAACAATCTACATATTGTAGGATATTGGAGGCTTGCTTTCGATACAACAAAAGAAAAGTTCTTTTTTCTTGGGATTGACTATTAACCACATCAAATTTTAGTGCATTTAGTGAAGGGAAATATTCATAGTGTTTGATTTCTACAGTATTTCTAGTGCAAAGTGCCATACTTGAATATTTATCAGTATCATGGTCTTGACGGTAGAGTTTGAAAGGACTGAGATTATTTAAAATGTCATTGTCAAAATCCTGAGGTAGTAGTTGGGTTTCAGTAAGAGCTATGATGTCACTATTGAAAACTCTTGAATCAAATTTAATATCGATACTATGTTTTTTGAGAGATCTTATATTTATAAGTGATATGGTTAAAACATTGAAATTGTCTTGGAGTACAGTTGTTAAATGTGGTACCATACATTCATTTCGTAGTCTTTGGTATTCTTCAAGAACTTTAGGATTTGCTTTAACATGTTTACTCTCAATTTGGCCTAAAATATAGAGACCTTGTAAAGAAGTTGCACGGCTTAAGGCAACATAAATTTGTCCATAGTTAAATGCTCTCTGTTTTATTAAGTCAGAACTGATTACAACTTTTTCAAGGGTTAGTCCTTGAACTTTATGTACAGTACATGCCCAAGCAAGTGTAACAGGGAATTGTACTCTCTGTATTTCTGGGGAAGATGCTTTACCTGGTCTTATTTTGATCTTTGCTAATACAGGTTCAATGGGAACTACTTTGTTTTTTCTTGCAAAAGGGCTTCCACAAGTGTTAGTTAAGTCTTTACCAGCATTTGGGTCATCAAATTTGACATAGAGAACAGTTGGTCTTTCAGTATTTTGATTGCCATCAATTTTAAAGACAGTTCCCATTTGTCCATTGATGAGTCTATCTGGAATACTGATATTTGTTGTAAGCATTACTCTAGCACCCTCTTTAATCAGAATTTCATAATCAAGTCCACCTGTTTCAGACCGTCCTCTTGCTAATACTCTATCGATATCTTGTTTCCTTACATTCGTTGGATATTGATCTTTAGCTTTAAGAATAAATAAGGATCCAGAAAGTTCTTCTAGTTTTTCCTTGTTATGTTTGTCAACAGGAGCATTTTCAGCCCAGATATGAATTGCATCTGATGGATAATTAGGGTCAGATGGGGTTATTGATCTTGATTGGATTATCTGAATGTCATCTTCTGTTTGAGTAGCAGTTCTTATTCTGTTAAGAAGTTCAATAAATGCTTGGTCATTTTTCTGTCTCATGATTTTATCAAGTTCTATCATTTTGAAGACTCTCCATGGGTGGCATAGATTATAAGAATCATTTTTGAAATTGTCAAATACAAATCTTTTACGTATTGGTGGAAGTTGACATAGATCACCTACAACTATAATAGTAATTCCAGCAAATAGCAGAGAACTTGTGGTGCCAAATATTTCTTTTAATCTTTGATGGATATGAAGTAAGGTAGTGTTTCCAACCATAGAAATTTCATCTATTATTATTAGCTTTAGGTCAGATAATGATAGTCTTAATTGTGTTTTCTTTTGGTCTGACATTGCAGGTACATTATCACCACAATTGATAGGAATAGCAAGGCCAGTATTTATTGTTGTTCCATCAATGTTTATTGCAGCAACACCTGTTGGTGCCATGAGAAGAACTGTTGGTAATTCAGGGTTGATAGGAGGATGTCTAAACGTTTTAACTGCTGTGTGGTATATTGTTTTAATCAAGTGACTTTTTCCTGCACCGCCACCACCAGTTAAGAAAAGATAGATTGGTTCTATTTCAACAGGTCTTAAGCTGTTCATGTTTTTCATTGTATTCCTACACCATGTAAGAAATGTATCATATGCATGACGTTGCTCCATGTTCAAGGACCTCACAGTTTCACGTAATATATCATCAGAGATCTCTGTTGGTCGGGTGTAAGAAGTAATTGCTCCAGTGGTATGCTGATTAGATTGTGTGGGGTCAAGATGTGATGGTAATTGTTTATTAAATGATTCGTGTGGGATCGAGTCATCTTGCACTTCACCTTGCAAATCTGCATTTTCTTGATCATTAATGGCATCATATGAATGAATATTGCCCTGATTAGATTTTAGCACTTCAAGTGCCTCACTTACAGCATCTGAGTCAGGTTCAAAAATTGCTCTGTTGTGCTCAACAATAGCTTGGACATCAGGTTCATAGAACTTTGATGTATACGTTTGATCTGAAGCCATCAGATTATTTTCATCTCGCCATGGGTAATAGAGCATAAGTAAATGGTGAAAATAAGATTCTGGTTCTTTTCTTTTGTTTGGTGTATGATACCTTAATACAGCCTTAACTTTTCTACATTTCATATGTTCATTGGTGTTTATTAATTTTATTTTTTTGGGAAGACATTGTGTTGTATCAGTTATTGTACTTTGTGATTCAATCACGTCATCTGTAAGAACATCAGGTTGGGAATCTTTTGTCTCACTACAATCCATTTTATAATCTTTATAGTAATATGCAGCAAATTCTGCCAGACATAAGTTTTCAACAACAGGAACTGATGTCGGTCTAATGCTGTAACGCTGAATTATATTTGACTTAAAGATATCAGTACTATCATCATCTAGTTCATTAAGCTCTTCTTGTGTCTTAGCAACACGCACTCTCTTTTCTGGAAAATCTGTACTAACAAAAACTGTTTTGGGAAATATTTTCCTCAACCAAAGCTCAGGCATTGATCTGTAGACACATTCTTGTGAACTTACTTCCCTTGTGGAGAGAAAAGCAGCCCCAATTTTTTTTAGACCATCTCTAATATTCATGTTAGCAGCTTTTGCTTCTTTTGCTGCATTTGTAATAGCTTGAGAACATTCAGTTTCATCTTTAGTAAAATATGAGCAGACATATGTTATGCATTTGTAGTGATTGAATACAGGTTGTAAGTCAACATTTGCTGCAAAGCCTTTAATACCAGCAACAAAATAGTTGTTAATAAAACAACTGTCTACAGGTCTTTTAAGATGCAACTCAAAATCAGAATCTGGTGAAATTGATAGAGCCCAGTAATATTCAACCTCAGTGATACCTATTGATTTTAGAATATCTGCTTCATTTAATGTTGCATTATAATCTGGCTTTGATGGGTTTAACACTTCATTTATTTTCTGTTTGACTGAGGTTAGAATATGTGTTCGCCGGTCAAGAATATTACTCTTGATTTCCTCATCTAGATCTGTACCAAGAGGTTCTGCTATTATTGTCCTTTTTGTAAAAAATTGACCAAAATTAAATCTACAACTAATATTTTTGTATTTTCTGCAGGTTTTAGAATGATTATGCTTTTGGTAAGTTTTAACTAACTCATGTAACTCTGGTTCTGTTTCACTATCTGGCAGGTAGGCTTGGACATGCTTATCTATAAACTCTACATAAGCTTCTTTGTTGTCAGCTGTAAGTTTGGGGCAGTCAGAAGTCCATATCAATGCATGTAAGTGAGGAGACCCTCTCATTTGGAATTCAATGCGGAGTGCATAATATATTATTTTACCTATTGGGTTTTTACAGCTAAGGAGAAGTTCAGTGAAAAAGGTTTCAACTCTATGTTGAAAATGCTTCGCAACAACAACAGGATTAAGGTTTAGCATTGAACATCGTTCATTGTAAGACAAAGCTTCAATCTGCTCTTCAGTTATGTTTTTTCCTTGTGTTTTGGCTATAATCTGAAAACAGCTCAGACCATCTCAGATCAGCACATGATAATGTCATAAACCATGTTGGAATCCCAAGTTGTTTTACCATGGCTACTACTTCATACATGAATTTTTGCCAGTACGGTGGTGTGCCTGGAATTTGCCTTAAAAATAAATATGCCTGATCTTGACAAATTAAACCTTTTAATTTATTTACATCTGATTTTATTTGTAATGCAGTAACACATTGCCCTTGTATCTTTTTTAAGGCTATATTAATACTGTCAGATACCTTTTTTTGTTCTGTTATAAATTGTGCAAAGAAAAGATATTCTGGATTCATTGCAAACCTTCCACTATAATGTAAAAGTCGAGCATTAAAGTACTTTACTGGTGACAATTTAATCATTCTATCATCTGTGTAGCCAAATTGTCCTTTTGGAAACAATGCTGGAAATGCAAGCTCTTCACATTTTTTGTCAGTCATTATTGATACAGGATGTCGATTTTCTCCAGGTGCAATATTGTACACTTCATTCCCTAATGAACAACCTTTATTATTTTGTGTTGCAACAGGATAATCTGGTAATACAGACTGCAAACAGGTCTCATTAGTTGCTTGTCTATACTCATTCAATGGGTCATCTCTTTCTTCAGTATCCTCAATATTGGTTAATATGTCTTGCTCGCAGGTATCGGTTGAAGAATTTTCATTTTTATCAAAATTTGTGCCCAAAGCATCCTCATCTCCTAAATTTTGAAGATTTGCACTGATATTGTTTATATCAATTGTTATATTATTATACAATGGATTATTTAACTTTAGCCAGTTAAGAGCATCAAGTATGAACTGTGGGCGCACTGCTTGAAAATACACATGACCTCTGAATTCAAGTTTACGTTTAAGTTTCAGCATTATTATACCTGATCTTTCAGGTGGCCGTGGTAAAACCTTACATGTCTGATCACATTCAACAGGCACATTACATATGGCTCCCTTGACTTTTCTTTGCTGTCCTTTTGGCATCACTATTATCTTTTCAAAAACTATTCGCTGTGCAATAAGAATTTGCTCAAGTTTTTCTAAAGATGAAAGTTCAGCTGGTATTTTGTCAACATACATGTTATTATATATTGCCTGGCAGGGTATTTTGCCTTTTAATATCTTTGAATGACAGGTTTTACAAATGTATTCTTTATCATCAAATGACTTTACATTAGTGAAGAGAGCATCATTGGCATTAGTGTATTTATATTTTTGTAATAGTATGACTGATTTTCTGTAGAGTAATCGGTTGCAAACAGAACATATATAATAAGGACCTTCTTTTATTTTATTTTGGAACCTAGAAATACAATTGTCCAAATCATGCAACAAGGGGTTGTTCTTCTTTGTTGCTCTACTGGTAGCTATTGTTTGAATGAGCTCTTTCTTTTTCATAGGATCCATTGATTTATATTTTTCTGAATTTGTTTCAAGGAGCTCTTTCTTTTTAATAGGATCCATTGATTTATATTCTTTGGAATATGTTTCAAGGAACTCTTTCTTTTTAATAGGATCCATTGATTTATATTCTTTGGAATTTGTTTCAAGAAGCTCTTTCTTTTTAATAGGATCCATTGATTTATATTCTTTGGAATATGTTTCAAGGAGCTCTTTCTTTTTAATAGGATCCATTGATTTATATTCTTTGGAATTTGTTTCAAGAAGCTCTTTCTTTTTAATAGGATCCATTGATTTATATTCTTTGGAATATGTTTCAAGGAGCTCTTTCTTTTTAATAGGATCCATTGATTCATATTCTTTGGAATATGTTTCAAGAAGCTCTTTCTTTTTAATAGGATCCATTGATTCATATTTTTCTGAATTTGTTTCAAGGAGCTCTTTCTTTTTCATAGAATCCATTGATTTGTAGTATAAGGCAGATTTCTCAGACCTCTTTTTTTTCTTAGCTGGTTCCAAATTTGCATACCATTTATGCCAGTTCTCTTTATTTTTGTCAGTTAATAAGCTTTTTTGTCTGGTAGACTTATGCTTTCTTATGATCTTTTGCCTTTCTGATTTTGTTAATATACACGAACACGAGATAAATTGAATGTTGTATTGTATTTCTTCACATTTAAGTTTTTGTGTAATAATATTGCAAAATTTATTAATAACAGAAGAAGAATCAGTAAATTTTTCAAATAAATTAATTGTTTGCATTTCATTGGATGCGACTAAAAAATATTTTGTTGTTTTTTGTTTTGTATTATTAACATGCTGAAAAATGCAACTTAGACAATAGGTTGCAAGCCACAGCAAAAATCCTGAATTTTCTGTAGTGTTGTCTAAAATTAACTTCTCAAGGGCATATTTACTAGAAACAGAATTAGACGACAATGTACCCTGGTGTCTTGCATTAAATACTACATCAACATCAGCACCACATATATTTATAATGGGCGGCATATAATCAATTGTAAACTCTTTTCCATCATTCAAGGATTCCTGGTAACACAACTTGGCATGTTCTGCAATAGCACTCAATGTAAGATCATTCCAGTAATTACATGCAGTAATAGTAGAAAAGCAGACAGAATAGAAGCAAATTATTATACGTTGTCCACAAGAATTAAAATCATCATTAAATGTCTCATCACCTGCTGAAGAAGAGGAACTTAAGTTTGATTCAGATGTGTTGGTATGTATATAATTTGTCAATTGTGCAACAGTAATTTTAACACCTTTGAGCTCAAATAAAACATCAGTTTTGTGTAAGTTTTTTGAAGTATTCAATTAAGTTATTGATTGAATTTACTTCTAACAATACACATGTGCCATAACCATCGGCCATACCAAATGAATCTCTAGCATGGGAATCAAATATTTTTAGTACACCAATTGAAGTTGTATAAATAGCTACGGTACTGCTTCCAATTGTTAAGAGAAATGAAATATAACCTTCTTGTATCAAAGTTTGTAAAGCACAATCTAAGGGCATGACATATGGTATGTTTTCATTCAAAGTAGCATTATGTAAACAACCACTGTAACTTTCAGTGAACTCAAGTTGATAAGTTGTGTTTAGCACTGTGACCATTGTAGGTAATTCTGTCAGTAATAAATAAGATTGCCTTGACAATCTTGATATAGCAGAATATAACTCATTGCCAATGTTCATAATTTGAATCAGGTGTTCTGGGTGATTTATTGTGAAAGTTACTGACTTGTTTCTGAAGTTATGTATCAAAGCACACAAACTCATGGCTACACACTGCTGTCCTGCATTAGGACCAAATACATCAACATTTCCTTGACTATAAGGTGCCTGGATAGTTTTACTGGGGTCAATAAAAGTAGGACCAGGATTTTTCTCAATGTCTGTACTAAGATTAAACGTGCAGAAATTAATTATGTGGTTTAAGTTCTTGTAAGTACGAGTTGCTGCTTCAGAATTATTTTGATCTAATGGTTTTGTACATGACTTGTATCTCTTTTTATTATTTTTTAAATAAGATGCAGAAGTTTTCAATGAAGCAGTTTTTGTTCTACGTCGATTTGAAGCTTTCGGCAGACATTTTGTTTGTTTTAAAGTTTTGGGTATAAAATACCTTACTCGATCATTTAGGAGCCTTTTACGTTCACGGCTAAATGCATAAAGAAAACAATGAATTCGAGAAGACCTGGGTACATTTCTTTTGATGTGCTTTCGAACCAGTTTACGTAATTTTCTGCTTTTTTTCAAAAGGCGAGAAAGTTTTTTACCTGGGATTCTGCTAGGCTCTCGATCACGTCGACCAACATGGCGCTTGTACTTTACTTCAATCGCAATAAATTTATCGTAACGAGATCTACATTCCTTAGGCTTTGTAATATAAAACTTCTACAGATAGCTGGGTACATTTTTGATTCTCAAGTGAAATAGGGTTATCGGATTGCAACATGCTTTCCGATTTATTACAGAAAACCTGGACAGTCGATATAAATATATACACACTTGATGAAAATATAAACTCTTTTATAATCGCATCGACTATATTTTGTATGACACAATAAACAAATATACTGGTAAAAATAAAACAAATTACAAGTATTACAGTTACCTCAACACATTTAATGTATTTCCATACAACGTTCATGTATCGAGTCTCTTCATTTAGTATCAACACGGCATCACATTGTTTACCACCTGGCACGACAACATTCTTTGTGCTTCTATTTACAGCATTTGAGCAATCACAGTTTTCATATAACATTGTTTTCAAGATACTATTCGTGTTTAGTTTAGTACTTTTGGCATTCATATACATAGTTTTGGCATACATTTGTAACTTGGCATTCATAGGTAACTTGGCATTCATAGGTAACTTGGCATTCATTTGTAACTTGGCATACATTTGTAACTTGGCATTCATTTGTAACTTGGCATTCATTGTAAGTTCATTGAGATCGCAGACCAACCCGGTTCGAAATCGCTCGTCATCTTTTAGTGCAGGTCTGCTGCGATCGGCGTGTGCATTTGTAAGCATTATGAGCGTATAAAAAACCACGATACTTGCCAGCGACATCTTAGCTTGGTCAAACACAACCACGGAAAGGAAGCGAAGAAAGAAAACACGTGTGAAGATCAGTGGGCGGGGAGCGGAGATAAGACCCTGGGTACGAGGGACGGGATGATGCAATAATTGCCATTTTCATACTGTTGAGTCTCATATTTCTCGAAATCGTAGACCAACCCATTTCGAAAGCGAGCGGGATTGTGAGCGTATATAAGATCAAGATACTTGCCAGTCACATCAAAGATTTTCAGTGAAGAGCACTCAAAGAAAGGTGATCAGATGAGTAAATATTATAATTACAATGGGCATGAATATGCAGTGTTTTCAGTTTCGCAAAGGTGAAAAGCCTGGGTACGAGGTTGATCGGGATGCGGGGCAATCTCGTTCCCAGAGCCTCCGCCGCGCCACGCAAACGGAGGCTCTGGGATAATCCACACCGGAAGTGTTTTGATTGGTTAACTAAAGATTGCTTTTAATTAGATTAACTCTTAATATTTACGCGAGTGTTTCACTGTTTCGTTCAAACGGTATTGTACTTCGTTCTTTAATATTACGTTCTTATGGCAGAGTTTACACCAAAAAAGTTATCTTCGGACAAACTTTTAGTCGTGTTTCCAGAAAAGCTCAAAAAAACTAGTCCACGTTTAAATGGATTGATATTCTACGCGAAATGCAAGAGAGGCGCCTGGTCTAAACGTTAAAGAAGACTCTCAAGTCGCATAATCCAGAGAGTTATCCATCCATGGTGCAAAAAATTGCCTCAGTTATTCTTGGCTCAGGAAATGCGACCAAAAAGTATCTTGATTTCTCCAACTAAATCATCGGACGTAGTGTTTATATTGCAGAACAGAAACGAGAATACAAGCCATCGAGAATCAAAACAAAGATTGATCAAATATTTTCCCACGCCCGTAACGTCTATCAGTGAACCGAGTTTAACGGTAAATCGGGTTTATTTGGTATTTTTTGCACAATAATTGTATTAAATTGCTATTAAAATGTTCTTACTTGTTAATTTTGTCGACAATCAGGACAAATTACAGGCAACCAGAGGGCCTTCCGTATTGATGTAAACACTGATTCGATGCCTTTCTGGTCTGGTTGCCTGTAATTTGTCCTGATTGTCGACAAAATGAACAAGTAAATTTAATACAATTATTGTGTAAAAAATACCGAATAAACCCGATTTACTGTTAAACTCGCTTCACTAATCGACGTTACGGCTCCCTGTGGCCTCACGAACGCCGCGTAAACTTGTATATAGCTAGCGTCAGGTGTGTCTTGGTCGTTTATAAAAAGATGTTACCGTTAATTTTTGTGCTGTCAAGTCTTTTATTGTTTGAAGTTTCAACAATCAGCCAACACCTACCGGTATTAATAAATACACAATGCAGTGTTTATCGCCCGCCGCGAGTTACATAAATTCTAAAATCATATTCTTTTCTGTCCCAAATCCCAATTGGTTGCTAATTTAAACACCAGACAACAACTTTTTTTCACCTCTGAAGAGATCCTCGAGAGTTATTAACGTGTTTAGCGAAGATTCTTGCCGAAGAACTCGATATTTTAATATAGCACAGATAGTTCTCACGTCCCAGAAACTACGCTCGGTCTATTACTGGCGCATGCTCTGAATATGTTTGTCCTTGGCTGTTCTTTCCGTCTTCATGATTGATCTGAAGATCTCTCATCTGTGTTTCTCTCATCTTGGAGAGAATCTTTGCAATGGTTTGCAGGTTTACAGGTCTCGGTAAACTTTTCCAACACTCAACAGCGATTCATTGGCAATAAAACGAAAGTCCGAACTCGCTTCATATTCGCTTGCATGCCTTGCCCCCAAATCAGTAGCCCAAGCGAACGCCTGAGCAGGCGTCTTGTTGTAACTTTGTTTGTCGTGGCGTTGAAAGTAAACGATTTTTTGATCATTTGGCGAGGTTTCACTCAAACGAACCAAATTTTAAAGTGTTCTGTGTCAGCTGCCCAAGATCTTTTACAAAGATAAACAGCCTTCAAAAACATTTTTACCGACAGCACAACGTCAACGATGTTTTGGAAGTTCAAGAACAACCAGATGATATAAATTTCGAGGGAGATGTAAATGAGTTCGAGAAAAATTTCGACGAGGAAACAGCCCGATGTGACATGAAATATCACGCTGCTAAATTTCTTTTGTGTGCAAAGGAGAAAGGAAAATTAACCCAGAGTGCTCTGGAAATGGTCAAAGATTCGACAAACAACTTACTTTGCGAGTATCTGGACATTGTCAAGAAATCCCTCGCCACCAAAATAACGGATACCATTGGCCAAGAATTCGAGTTTACTCAGGACATGGACAAATTGTTTTCTGCAGAACGAGTCTTCGAGGGATTAAATTCACGACATGAACAAAAATCCTACTTTTTACAAAATTTCAATATGGTGGTAAAGGACTGAGCTTTACTTTTTTCTTTAAATTCAACATTGTTGTTATGTATGTGTGCTGTGCAGGGGCGGATCTAGACCGTAGCAACTGTAGCGCATGCTACAGTCAGATTTTGAGACAGATTTTGAGAAAATGATAACTAATTTAAATTTAAATTGCAATAACACTTTTCAGACAGCTTTTCCAAGGTTCTGTGGTATCATTCTAAGCCATTTTGGTCATTTTGCGCGCGATATGCGTCCATTCATTGATTATTAACCCGCGATTGGGCATGCTCCTGAAACCTGCGCTTGCCTTGCCTCCTCCAAAAGCCTGCATTGCTCTTGGCTAGCGCTTGCCCGCATATAATGTCTAGCTACATAGCATCAGGCTAAATGCGCATTTGCTGTGTTGCAAGTGTGACGTCGGCTACAGTCATACGAGAAAAATACCCGTAGCTGCTGCCGTAGGACTGTAGCGAAAATGTAGCAGACCAATCAAACGCCAGATTTCTATGACGTCGGCTACAGTTGACTGTAGCCAACTGTAGCCGACGTCATATGCTCGCAGCTCTTGAATGATGTGATATTTACATGTAGTGCGCTACATTTGTGCATAGTTCGTGCAGCTTCAATGGCGCCATTAACAATGTTTTACAACAACTGCTGCCCTATTGAATACATTGGATGTAAAGTTATTCTCCGGAGGAAGAGTCAGATAGACTAATCATCCTTAAATGGTGCTGTGAGCATGTTATTGCGCGAGAAGTTGGGAAGAAGGATTATCTGCGTGCATGTTCAGTTCCCTCGCAGCCGGTAAGCTCAAATCTGTGAATGATCATACTCATGCATAATAATTATATGATTAAATATGCCAATGAATCTGTGTAAAACAAATCGAAAACTCTAAAAGGTTGGTTTACTGCCGAAATATTGTTTAGGGTCTTAGGCCCTTTGATTTAGAGAGTATTAATACTTGAATTAACTTGAGTATTCGATTTGTATTAAATTACACTGCTATAATTACACTGCTATAATTACACTGCTAAATTACAGCATTAATAATATGTCATGTGTATTATAATATTATAATGTAAATAAGTTTGCGAGTACGACATTTACGATGTCAATACTGTTATGTATGTGAAGTTTGAATTTGAGCATTGCATATGTGTTGTGATACCACAGCACTTGCTCCTTTGATCTTGTATATACTGTAGAGAACAACAGCAGATGGTAATTGTCTTTACAATGCTTGTTATATTACTCTGTGTGGTAGCGAGTCCCTAGTCATATATGTACCTCTGCTGTCTTACAAGCATTGAACTGCATATGTAACGCATACTCTCAATTTATACTTCCCATTGGTTGAGCAGCAGTGTATTAATGCATTTACAGATGAAGCAAATGCCTTTGCTATGTGTTTGTCTGAAAATGCATGTAATGAATCATTTGACAAGAGAAGATCGATCAAAGGCTGTTGTTGCAGAAGTTTACAATAATGTCCATAACTCTCAATTTCCCTCATTTGTATGTCTTCTTTCACTATTGAGTGTGATCAATTAAACTTCCCATTGAATCATACTTTCCAATTTCTAAGAGCCAACAAAGTCCAGATGATATTAACCCTCAAGAATAGGTTGATTCCCTTGCTTTCATGTTCAACTGCACCATTTTGCCAAGATAAGCAAATGGGATGATATTCAAATTGAGCAAATACACCTTTTTATGTGCTTCCCCATGTAAAAAAATACCCGGGATCCCACCTGGGATCCCACCCGGGATCCCGGGTGGGATCCCAGGTGGGATCCCACCCGGGAATTTGGAACGGGATTCCACCCGGGATCCCAGGTAAATCCCGCCCGGGATCCCGGGTAAATCCCACCCGGGATCCCAGGTAAATCCCACATGGGATCCCAGGTAATCCGGCCTGGGATCCCGGGTAAATCCCGCCCGGGATCCCAGGTAAATCCCACATGGGATCCCTTGTAAATCCTGCCCAGAATCCCGGGTAAATCCTGCCTGGGTAATCCCGCCTGGGATCCCGGGTAATCCCTGCTGAGACTTTGAAGTGGGAATGTGGGATCCTGCCTGGGATTTTAATACAACAATTTGTGTGGGAGATTTTATCAGGTATTAAATTAATGTCATCCCTTGTGGAATATGGGAATTCCACTTGGGACTCTTAGAAAGGTAGATCATGGAAACAAGGTTTCCTAAACTGCACACATATATATTGTATTAATTGTGACAAAATATAACTTTTAAGTTTCAACTCTAATTCTTTAAAATAAATAGTTTAATTAGTTCATAATGAAACTATAACTACTTTTTTAAAATAATTGGGAAACTAGTTCAAAATATATGATACATTCAAATAAATATTTAACTAGCTTGCTACGGTATTGGAAATAAACACTTTAAAATATATACATTAATAGTTACAATTTAGTATGTTAAACATGTTAATATATGATATACATGTATACCTAATCATTACAGTTTATTAAGTAACAATCATACATTATATTAATGTCTCTAGTTTTTAGTTTTTAAATAATAGCTATATTTTTTCTTGTTCAAATTCCTACACTTATATGTGTTGTTGGATATTCATTGGTTCTCTTTGCCATTTGTCTTCTGTCTGTTCTGTGTCCCCCAATCAAAATAAGTGCACTAATGAGCTGATAAAATAAAGGTAGCTTTGTTATTAAAAATATCTAATAATTTTCTTGACAAAAAATCTGTTTAACCTGTTTAACTCTACAGTATTAGCATACACCATAACCAATGTTTGCAATGGAAAATTAATTATTATATTACCTATAAATATTACCTATAATATACCCAGAATCTTATCCCAGCATTACCACCATATATATACAGAACTCGTGACTAGGCTCTCAGCAACGGCTTCCGTTATAATATACCCAGAATCTTATCCCGGCATTACCACCATATATATACAGAACTCGTGACTAGGCTCTCAGCAACGGCTCAGTGGTCAGACCGTCAGAGCACTGCACTAGCATCGCGGGTTCAATTCCAGCCAGAAGGCCTTGAAGTTGCATTTTTCGCAACTGGTCCCGGTTTGGTTTTAAAATGTATGTATTCCAACACTCGAAATTTTCCTTCACCATAAATCCTTTCTATTTATATATATATATATATATATATATATATATATATATATATATGTATATATGTATATATATATGTATATATATATATATATATATATATATATATATATATATATATATATATATATATATATATATATCTTACTCTGATGAAGGGCTCCGCTCGAAACGTCAGTATCTCGTCACTAAATTCTTGGCAGTTTACCACCTTTTCACTTTGCTATATATATATATATATATAATATATATATATATATATATATATATATATATATATATATATATATATATATATATATATATATATATATATATATATATATATATATATATATATATATATATAGTACAATATCTACAGACACGTGTTTCGCTGTTCCACAGCTCATCAATATATATATATATATATAGTACAATATCTACAGACACGTGTTTCGCTGTTCCACAGCTCATCAGTGTAGCTTGGTACGATCTAGATATGGGCACGAGATCTAATTATACACAAACGATTGCCGGTGACAACCGCTTGTGGTACAAACAGCGGTCATGCGCACATCCAGAGAGCGTGAAGCGGTGTAGGGCCAGAGTGCTCAAACATATATATATATATATATATATATATATATATCTTCAGCGGTAAGTCTGTACTGATATAAACTAAGGCATAGTATACCAGTGACACAGAAATGTTTTGAGTACCAACTTAAACCATTTTTACCAGAATTTTTCTGCATCAAGAGGACTGAAAAATGTCTATAGTATAACCATACCGGTATACTCACTTCACTGGTATTAAAAAATCTCTAATTAAATATTTAATTATTTACTTGTAATTTGTCCAAACAAATTCAACATGCCACAGGAATCTTGTTAAGAACCCGCTATGGAGAGGAATAATAATAATTATAGTGTGTGGAGGGGAATTCGTCTCGAGTATCACGCGCGAACCAAATGCCACGCGCGAAATACGAGCACATCAACAATGGAGGAACAACAAGACGTTTCGCATTCGGCATTCAATATTGTTTCGGTATAATATATCATTTATAGACCCTCCGCTCGGGGAATTCGTCGACTTTCACAAACGTTCGAACGCTAGCCGTTCGAACGCTAGTAGCCTGCCGTTCGAACGCTGGTAGCAAGCCGTTCGAACGCAAGCCGTGTAGCAAGCTGTTCGAACGCCATTCGAACGAATGATATATATTTCGTCGAATTCCCCTCGCTTCGTGTCTATAAATGATAAATATATACTAATATATAATCTTCATTATTACAAACTGTATAGACACATGAAAGTGTTTGGCTCACCGGTTTTATTAGACCTTTCCATGGTTCTAGCTCGCCAATATCCACGTGCTTCCAGGTATTTTCCTTCAAATCAAACCACTTAGTTGTTGAGTAGTTCCTAAAACCTTGTTTCTTGAAACTGTAACGGCGGAGTAATCTTTCGGGAAGAAAATCAATAAATCCTTTGGCTCTACAAAGCAACGCAAATTACAAATAGATCAGAATTAATATGCTATATTAACTCACTCTAATTATCCTTTCAAAGGACTAGCAAAACACACTATTGCCTTGACGGATTTTAAAATCACTTTCTTTTGAACCTTACCTTTCAGTTTTCTAATAGTTCTCCCTTTGTTAGAAGGTTCCATTATCACAAATAATCTTCTTTCATTCGGTAAAGATATACGTTCAGATCGCAGTTTTCAGTTTTGAATATAGCGCGATGCTTGAAAGCATGGTAAACGTATCAAGTATCGAGTGTTAACCAATCACAGAACACTAAATACCACACCTGACTCAGAACTCTGTTCTGATTGGTTGCGCCATAATCTATTCCCTGCCATGGCCTCATTTACCACAATGACATCCGGACTATCAGCTTTCGTTCGAGCCAGCAACTTCACGAAAGAGAGGGAGATACAAAACGTGGATGCGCGATTTTCGCATACCGGTTCCTCGAACCACCAAGTGGCGGTATCATGTTGAAAGTAATATTGTTAATTAAATATGTATATATAGTACCGTAAACTCGCATAAATTTATCAAAATTATTTGAAATTGGTACCAAAAAGCAACAAAGACAACAGCTACTCTTCATGTAAGTTATTTTTTATTTCATTTTAATAGTTTACAGTGTATTTAAAACAGATTTTGTCGCAACTTGTCACCAAACAGAGGGTGGAGTCTGGGTACGAATACTAACAATATAATATAATAATACAATATAATAATATAATATAATATAATATAATAATATCATTAGATGTGTGAAGTTGATCATCCAGGTTGTTGTAGTCTTGAGAAAGACTATTGTTGGTGACTAACGTATCGACGATGACCGCTGCTGAGGCCGTCGAAACGTCAGTCACCAACAATAGTCTTTCTCAAGACTACAACAACCTGGATGATCAACTTCACACATCTAATGATACTCCTAGGTTCAAACCATTTACTTTAATATAATATAATATAATACAATAACACTAATAGTTATAGTTTGATTTGGCTTCCTGTGATTTATTGGACCCAGAATTCCATCTTGAATTAGTTGGGACCCAGGATCTTGCTTATGTTGCTTTTCGGTATTTTTCCTGGGATCCCACCTGGGATCCCGGGTCTCTCACCTGGGATCCCGGGTTTCTCACCTGATCCCGGGTCTCCCACCCGGGATCCCGGGTCTCCCGCCCGGGATCCCGGGTCTCCCGCCCGGGATCCCGGGTCTCCCGCCCGGGATCCCGGGTCTCCCGCCCGGGATCCCGGGTCTCCCGCCCGGGATCCCGGGTATCCCGCCCGGGATCCCGGGTATCCCGCCCGGGATCCCGGGTATTTTTTTACATGGGTCATTACATATAGACTATCTCAAGACAACAGTAATTCCTACGACTAAAGATCATTATGTTTCCCTTTGCCAGCCCAAATAAAGTGCCAATTAATCAAGAAGAATTTTTCATTAAGCCATTGTTTAACATATTTATTTAACATTATTTAAGCCATTATTAACTGATTTTGCCCAATCCTGACCACAGTTTGCTGCTCTACCAATATGATTTTCAACTGTCAATGTTTTCTGGTCACTATTGCGCTGCTCTACCAACATGATTTTGAACTGTTTCAATTTGTGCTTCCTACAACCATTACCTTGCTGCTATACTGAGATGATTTTGGGCCCTTTCTCAATATATGTAGCATCAACTCAAGTCAGTTTTAGGATTAGGGTTGGTGTTAGGGTAACCCTAATCCTAAAACTGACTTGAGTTGATGCTATAATAATTTTACAGTTAGGATTAGGGATTGGTTTGTATTTCGGTTGTTCATATATCGAGTAAGTGCCTGATTTTTAACTAATTTTGCTTCCTGACCAATATTAGACTGCTGTACAGTACAGTACCAACAAATTGTTGAACTGTTTGTGCTTCCTGACCACTACTGGTCTGTACATTAACAGCCATGGTAGTGATTTTGCCTTCTTGTGAATGTGATGTCTTGCAGGGCTGCATAATAAATTAATTTTACTGTCTTGTCCAGGAAAATAAATTTATCAAGCATCTGCATTGTATAAAATCTTGCTTGAAGTAGTTAATTTTGCTTGTAGTGTTTATTGGAAGTTAACATGCATGTGATAACACTGTTATCATAATTGATTCTTTACTTCTGCTTAAAATTTCAACTTCACATGTTGCAAAATTACCTAAAAATATATGCTAAAAATGCAGGAAATTGTGTTTCAGAGATTCTAAAATCTGAAATTTTCCTGGGGGGCATGCCCCCGTACCCCCCTAAATTGGTACACTTCCGTAATATGCTACAGTCACATTATGACCTAGATCTGCCCCTGCTGTGCCTGTCTGTTATTAAAGTTAATGAAGGAAACTTTGTAAAACTTACTTTCAAAACATGTAATTAATACCTTGCAGAGTCCAGTTGAAGTGGAAATGGGGAAAAAATGGAGGCTGGTACATGCAGATGAAAGACAAATATTTAAGCATGTTTCAGCATTGGGTTACAGAGTTCCACTGTTAAAGAGCTTGGAGGTAAGATTTAAATACTTGGGACTTTATTAATTGGCAAGAGACCAGTGGTTAAGGGATAGTACTGTATGTATACTGATACAGTATTTGTCAGCTTAATATTGGGATGGTATTAATAATATTTATCTTATTTATTTATGTCTTACCCTATTCCCTGCATGTAAGTTGATGATTGTTTATAAGAACAAACATGCTAATATCACGGTTTATAAAATAAGTTGTGTCTTACACATGCTGTGATTGGTAAGTTACCATGTTTATAGCAGACTATGCAGCATATATCCGGTATGTGGTCGGTTTTTTGGGTAACCATTTAATTTGATTAGGGGTGTCCGTCGACCCTGCCTTGCATAGATGGCGCTGGAAGGAGTTGCGAACCTCCAGTGTAGCCTGCTTGAATTCATTATTCTTGCAGGCAAGAAAATCGAAACAAACAAAAATGCAGCATATTATGTCACAGTCTTATTTTATAAAAGAGATAGAAAATGGACACCCTGTGTTTATATAACCTGATGCAAACACTTGAGAGAGTTTGGTCAAATTTGAAAGTACTTATGTAAACCCTTGCCTGCAGTTCAGGTTCACATTGACTTTCAAATTCTCCCAAACTCTCTCGTGTTTGCATCAGGTTACACAGGCAACCATTTTCTATCTCTTAAAATAATAGTCTATAGGCTCACGTACCTTTATCCAGGGTGCACTCATAATGCTTATATGTGAGTGAATAAGATAAGACATAAAATTATAAATAAATTATATTAATTAGCGAAATAACTTTGAATTTGTGGTCATGTGTTTTGAATTATAGGCACTTCTTCAAAATCCAAATGTCTTGCATGAGATTGACAATCCTCATTTTTCATCTGATTCACTTTGTGATGTAATGGATGGAGAATTCTTCAAGAGCCACCCAATATTTTCTGTACATGATGATGCTCTTCAGCTGATTGGATACTATGATGATCTTGAGATAGCTAATCCCTTGGGCTCAAAAGCAAAGATACACAAGATAGGTAATATATGCATTATCCACTTTTTAAATGAATCTGACCATTGTATCACAGAGGTAATAATGTCTGCAATTTATTGGTACATTACCAGTAATATTCAGGGTTCAATAGCCCGGCAAATTCGCCATGTTTAATTTGCTGGCAATTTGCTATGCATTTGCAGTAGGGTCGGTCTGGTCGGGAAAAAATGGAAATAAAAACCTGCCTCGCCGGTGAAAAGCCTATGTATGAGGTTGAAAAAGCACAAAAATAACCAATTTTTGATCAAAGTAAATAATAGGTATATACAAATTTTATTTTGGTCGGATCTATGCCGAACAATTAAATTGGTGTGTCCTTATGCAAAACAGCTGGCTACAAAAGTAGCTAAACTTTTATTTTACAGCTTTAAACTTTTAGTTTTAAGCCTACAAAAAATAAGCATGCTTAAATATTATTTTAAACTCTGATATTTCCTCACTGAAACTATACTTTGTTCCTACAATGAAAATTTCCATGGGCTGGTTGTCCAAAAAGTGATTAACTTAATCTAGGATTAAGGCTACTCCTGGGGTTAAAAATCTCTAACACTAAGTTAGCTATTCTGGATTAATATTGCCTTGTTTAAAGGTAGATTAGTGAGGGAGTTGGTAATTGTGGATTAAGAATTTTAATCCAATTGCTAAACTAGCAATGAAGAATGAGAGAAAGCGCAAAATGAATTTTTAGAAATTAATAAAATCATGGAAAAGTGGAAGTCTAAGATCTAGATGTTATTCAGTCAAATCTCAGTAACATAAAAACCTGAACAAAAGAAAGCAAGAAATTTGCCTGGAAATAATTGTTGAAGTCAATTCAGAGCATTCGGTGCAACGCATTAAAGATAAGTGGTCTCCACTTATCGTTATGCATGACAATCTGCTTTGCCTCTAGATCTCTGACTGATGCAGAGAAGCGTTATGCAGTAATAGAAAAAGAAGCCCTCGCAGCAACATGGGCTAGTGAAAAGTTCACAGATTATGTCTTGGGACTTCATTATACCCCTGAAACTGACCATAAACCTCTAACCACCCTACTAGCGTCCACTGAGCTTTCCAAGATGCCTCCTCGCATTCTGCGTTTTCGCCTGAGACTTATGAGATACGACTATAACATTCAATACGTACCTGGAAAACACCAAGTCACAGCAGATGCACTCTCGCGTGCACCAGTCAGCCAACCAGAGAATGATGACAACCTATTTGTGGAGAATGTGGAAGCTATGGCAGCAGACGCAGTAAAATCTCTTCCAGCTTCCATTGACCGCTTACAGGAGATAAGACAAGCACAGAAGATGGATGAAGAATGCACTCAAGCAACAACATTCTGTCTGAATGGATGGCCTCCTTACATGTCCCACCAACCCTTCATGCGACCGTACTGGGAAAACAGAAGTCACTTCACCATCGTCGACGATCTACTTCTACACGATGACCGCATTGTGATTCCAAGAGGGATGAGACCGACAATCCTCAACCACATTCACACAGGTCACCTTGGTATAACCAAATGTCGATCCAGAGCTCGTACATCTGTGTGGTGGCCTGGACTATCTAAACAATAGAAAACCTTGTCACACAGTGTACCACCTGTGCTAAAGAACAACCAACTCCAAAGGAACCACTCATGTCCTCTTCTTTCCCATCTAGACCGTGGGAAAGGATTGCCACCGACCTATATGAGTTCAACGGAAAAAAGTACATCATCGTCGTAGATTATTACTCGCGGTGGTTCGAAATTAAGAAACTTCGTGATGAAACAAGTAGATGTGTGGTAGAAGTGCTCAAGGAATTATTTGCCATCCACGGTATTCCCGACCTCGTTATATCGGATAACGGTCCACAGTATGACGCAGAATCCTTCCGTAAGTTCGCTGCTGTATATGGGTTTGACCATGTAACAAGCTCGCCCAAATATCCGCAAGCAAATGGTGAAGCAGAACGTGCAGTCAAAACAGCAAAATCTCTTCTCAGAAAAAACGAAGATATCTTCAATGCTCTTTTGACATACAGATCCACTCCACTGCAGAATGGCTTATCACCGAGTGAACTACTAATGGGACGCCGTCTAAGAACGCAGATGCCAGTTCATCCAAGAAACCTCTTTCCCAATGTAAAAACCGAGGACCGTGAGACTGTGGAGACGAAAGAGGCCTCCTGTCGACTACTGAAACAACAACAGAATTTTGACAAACGTCACCAAGCAAAAGAGTTGTCCAAACTTCACCCGGGTGATCCAGTTTGGATAAGAGACCAAGATTGTTATGGACAAATTGTTCGACAGACAGAGTTCCCAAGATCCTATCTGGTGAAGACAGACAAAGGAGGTATGCTCAGACGAAACCGCTCTGCCTTGATAGCTACCAGTACAGAAAAGAATCCACAGATCGAACATACAGCCAACGCAACACCTGGCCCAGCCATTTCACAGAGTTTTGACATAGAAGATAGTGACACATCTCAGCACCCAGAGATAGGAGATCAAGAGACATCATCAACAGCAAATCCAGAAGACCCTCAACTTTCAGCGGCTGCTGGTTCTGATGACTCACTTGTTTCTAGGCAAGTGACACGCTCGGGCAGAAATGTAAAACCACCAGAACGTTTAGATTTATGAATATTATTAGCTTATAAAATATTGGGACCGTTAGTTCTTATAAACATCTTAGATTTACGGACACGCTTAGTTTATATTTACGAACATGTTTAGCTTATAAACATTAAGATTTGTTAGTTGTTTATTCCTTGTGTTTAAGGGGAAGATGTAGGATTGGATAGCTAGCCAGCAAAGCATGCTGGGTAGCACATGGAAGTTCGCCATATTGTAAAGTAAATGGTTATCGTTTAATATGACTCAGTGTCTTCTTTCACAAAATACTACAAATAGAGTTGTTCGCGATAACACGACTACAGTCTACGGGGTTTTTATCGTAGAACGAGGCAACACTAACATATTATATCACAGTCAATACAACAGTAAAGTTGTTCGCGAAGACACGACTACGCCAAGGTGTTTTATCGCCGTCAATGTGAATAGAGTTGTTCGCAATAACACGACTACAGTCTACGGGGTTTTATAGTAGAACGAGGCAACACTAACATATTATATCACAGTCAACAGTAAAGTTGTTCGCGAAGACACGACTACGCCACGTGTACCACCGCAGTACGCCACATTATCGCCGTCCATGTGAATAGAGTTGTTCGGCAACAATATATTGATATCACAGTCAATGTGAATAAAGTTGTTTGCGAAGAGAGCGACTACGGGGTTAGACACAGCAACCCATGTCAAGATTAGTGTGCTGCCTACGGCAGCAACAATATATAATGCGTGTTTTTTTATAGAACGAGGCAATGAATAATTATGACATATTTGATAATCTCAATATAATGATTTTATGTTGTGATGTATCAGATAACGAAAGTGTTTAGGTGATTATTTTATGCGGTTAGTGGTAATATAATAATAATGTGATAATATCATGATATATCAAAATATATTCCTGCTTTCTGTTGTTGAATTTAATATCTGACCTATCGCACGCACGTATTATATGTTTTTTTAAATAATATAAAAATATGATATTTTGATATCATGATATATCACAATATCAATCCATAGTCTAAACACAATTAATATTTTGATATTTCACTTTGATATTATCAAAACACCATTTGATAATATCAAAATATCATGATATTATGATAATATCATGATATATCACAATATCAAACCAGTTTAAACACTATTTTAGTCTTTTGATATTTCACTTTGATATTATGAAAACACCATTTTATAATATCAAAATAATTTGATAATATCAAAATATTTTGATAATATCAAAATATTTTGATATTGGACTTGATATTTTGATAATGTATCATAATAATGTGATAATATCAATTTAATGATATTGAGTTTGATATTTTTGATATTGTTACGGTTTGATATTTTTGATATTATGATGGTTTGATAATCATCAAAATATTTTGATATTGGACTTGATATTTTGATAATATGATAATATCAATAAAATGATATGTTTGATATTTTGATATTCTGCAATCCCGCACCTTAGTGACCATGGTATTACCTAAGTAAACCATAACCGCATATACGAGGCTGTACTACCACTTATTTTAGCAATTTTGAACAATATCACGACTGCCTTGGATTTAGAGGCAGCACTTCCCTTGCGATAGTAACTTCTAGTTTAATATAACTACGTTTACGTGATAACAACTAATGCAAAAACGGTTGAATATTAACATTTATGATCAGGGCCGGTTTTAATACAATTGAAGTTGTTACCGTAATCGTTTTATGACTGTCAACGCTACCATCAGGTGGTGACCAATTGCTCTAGAGTACGTTGTGACAAGATAAAATAAACCGTTTTCGTTTACTTCGGCAATAAGACTTTCGCAATAAAATACGTCCTCCGTTCATCTAGCTTTTTCATACCTCCAGTGAAGGATCCCATAAAATTTATTTGCAACAAGGGGCTTCGTGCATGACCAGACACGTGATAATTTAGCTAACAAATGACAGTCTCGTGAATAAAGTTATTACTCTCAGCTGAGATATATTCTAGCTTTTAAAATTATTTGTATGTAATGATGTAAGTGAGATTCGTGAAGAAAGGTGACGGATAATCGTGGAATCATTCTCAGCGCTGTCTGAAAGAAATACGATAAAATACTACACATTGATGCAGTATGGCGTTTGTGTGACCTCATGCTACGTTCAATTCTCAGCCGATGAACTGCATTCAGTACTTTCCATATAATTTCCGTAACATTGCTAAACATTGGTTCAATGTCTTCAGAGTATGACTTCAGTAAATGTTATTAGTCGAACAACTTGTTTTGGTATTCCGTAAATTTTGTCTTTGAGTTCTTTTTCTGTGTGTATTACTGCCCCATATTACCATAAATTAGATATGGATCCGGATAGACTAATGCATAATATATCAGTTTTATATATTTATTAGCTTTATTTATTTTCATAATTCGTTACAGCATAATTACCAATCTTCATTCGCCATTTACTGGTCCACATCCGTCGAACGCAATTACATAATCTTTGATTACTCCTAGTTGCTGCCGCAGCGAGCGAGCCTTAAGCGAGCGAGCAAGGCAGCAGACCTAATTCATACAGCTAGGCTTTTTTCAATTTTGCCTTAGCGCATTGCATTGTGGTCGATTATTAGTTAGACCCACAACTATATATATATATATAATTTGTTCTGACCATGTGCTTTCTTTGATTCTTTCCCTTTGGACCTTCTGGCGAACAGGTACGAAAGTTTTTTATCGTCACTTTTTGAGTTTTATATTTTCAGTCTGTTTCGGTTTCTAAATGCATCATATCATTACAGTTCATCTCAGATTAGAAGCCGACGAATATTTCTATTTGTTAACTATGATTTGTGTCTGGACGCACTTTCCGGGGGGGGGGGCACGGGGGGCACTTACTAGGGAAACTAGAGAAAACTGCGCATGTTCTATGTGCACGCTGTCTTCCCAAACTACAGAAAGATTGCTTCTCTGCTTTCATGGTAAGAATAACCAGGAATAACCAGTTATCGAATAGTTGACACTAAAATACTCCGCTTGTTTTCGCTTGCTTATGAACTGCCGAAATTCGAAAGTATTTGAGAGCCACCCGATATTTCGATAACAAACGCAATCGCTGTATGTTTCTTATTTGTATCGTCCTTAATCGACCGCTGCGGGGGCAGGTTGCGGCTTCAGCACTTTCATATTGACGACGAAATTATATAATTTGGCCGCCATCTTCAAAAACAGCATCGTAATTTAACCCAAATACGTCGAACGTTTTCTTGACAAATAATCAACTCTACAAGCTCTCTTGTGCCACCTTAATTAGTTGTTTTTAAAAAAGCGCAATATCGAACATGCTTTGATATTCGTGATATGTCATTCGTCAAGCGCGGAGTTTCCACAGAGCGCTCCATTTAAATTTTAAAAGTACTTTTACATGCCTGTAGCTGTTGCACAAGTTAAAGTGGATGTGACATTAGTTTATATTGAAAAAACAAAGCTACACGGTTCAACATAGTTCGCAGTTCGACATTTTTACATTTAGATATCCAATTGTCCAAATTTAATACTATCATTGCTTACAATATATTAGATTTTACTTCAATATAAACATAGCTAATTCCGTCATTCGTTTGCCTTTCAAATTGCGCTATATTCATACGTTGTGCTGCGTACTTTTACATACAGTCATACACAAGCCCAAGTAGCCTGTAGTTCGAGTTAACGCCTATTCCCGTTCGTTTGGTCGATTTGAAATATCACCACACGACCGCAGAAGTGTCGCTTGATCATGGAAAATTTATGGCTTGCTCTTTCGAGTAAATGTAGGGTAAATGTTGTTCGAATTCGATGTATGGCGCTCAAACATTGAATTTTGACATAAACGCGCCATATGATTACCATATGTTATTTTAATATTACAAGGCTATATGTCGCCTTGATATAGATAGTCCTCTATATGCTACAGAAATTTCTGGCATCATTCTTCTGGCATGCCTGATCAGTGATCCTAAACACTGCTCCAACCTCGCACCACTGCTCCTGTGTCAGTGCAGAGGCAGCATTTCACTTCTGATAAGAACTCCTATATATCAGTTTTAGTGCATGTCGTGGTTACAGTGTGTTGTAACAACACATCTCAAGCTTTGTGAATACTGGACAAAAAATATATGTTGGTATAACACGCCTTTTTTAAGAGTGCTGTACTTTTAACCGGATTGGAAAATGAATCCGTTGTAACAAATAAATCTACGATTACGCTAAATTAAAAACATTACAAATTCTGTGCACTTGCATGCATGTTCTGTGGAGTCTTTCTGGTAATGTGCAGGCTATCTGCATGATCATGTGATAATGACTATTTCCGACAATCCTGACAAGGAAGATGATTTCCGACAAGTCGTCGAAATGCAATAGCCTGCCGAACTTTTTGACTTTCAGTATAATTATACAAAGATGTTTTCTCCGTGTTTTTCAGTGTTTACCCTCCCCAAATTGTTAATTTATTTTGTCCCACCTACGTCCTACAGCATTACTGTTCATATAATATGTACATGCACATATTGATATATTTAGTATGGCGCGCTCGCATTGAATATAGGGGTTCCTAAGCCGTAAAGTTAAAACAGTATTATACAGTTATACAGTAGTCAGTTGATTTTGAGTCATTTTGAAATCACCAAGTATATTTAAGTGCAGTTTCTGGGTTTTTCATACATAGTACAGATCACCATTTCTCGATTTGCACAATATAAGAATATAATTTAGTTCGTGTTCGGGTGCGGAGCAACAAGATCTTCAGTGCCAGGTTTACAAAATTGCCTAATCTATTTAAAAAGATAACACTTCCTTCCTCATCTAACCCCTGCGGTTTAATTTGCGAAGGAAGTGCAGATTTCCTGTGACGTGCGTCTCGGCCTCTGGGTACGTACGAGGTTGTCGCGCAATTTCAACCGACCGTTCTTATATGTTCTTATATAAATAAATTCTTAATTTCAGCCTGCGGTTTTTAATAATCATAGGCTCTTGTTTGCGGGTTTTTACTGCATGTAGTAGAATAAAATATCACCCCCCGCCATCAAATATGAAATTTTCTCCTCGGGCTTGATGTTTCCACGACGGTATAACGCCATATGTTTTTCCTCTGTCTAAACCAGAGGATTTTACGCTGTCTAACGCCAAATGATTTACTTGCATGTCAAATGATAAACCCTTGCAATTACGTCTTACGCTATTCGGGATTAGAACATCTTGACACTGTAGCAATTAGGGGCGGACCATTTGATTTTTGAGGGGGGGAGGGGGTTGGAAGATTCAGTCCATGCAAGCATTTTTTTTCTACCCAAGCGAATAAGCCAGATATTTTTTCGCGTAAAAGTGCAGCGCAAGATATTTTTTTCGCAAGATATTCCGCTGCAGGATATTTTTTTGCCACTCATGATATTAACGGCTTACAGTAACTTAATAAAGCTTTCATACGCTTCAAGAACGGTGTACCTCAAAAGTCCTAAGTTCTGATGTCAGAGAAACTATTAAAGATTTAAAGGCCATATAAGGAACTATGACAACAATGGTGTATAAAAACTGATGTTTTAATATTCAAAAAATATTAATATAAATATTACTTTTGTATAGAGACCTTTAGAAGTTAACCTATAGCTATTTTTATAGGAAATGAAAGCCTGTCACTATAAAGCTGAACCCAAGGGTGAGTAAAATAAATAGAAGTGAATTTTGTGTGAATGAAGTTTCATCACACCTAAAAATCCACTTCTATTCTATTTTATGTACCTGTGCCTATGGGTTTAGCATAGTGCTATCTGCTGTAAAGGAATTCTAACAATAAGTAAATTTCTGCTTGATTGAAGTTGGCATTCTGCTGACCTACAGACTGATGAATAGGATAAATTATACCAAATATAAAATCACTGTGATGTTGTCCACTGTTCACCCATGTGTTCTTTTAAGTCAGCAAATGTGCCTCCTCAAAAATGCAAAATCAAGCCTGTGGACTTGGCCTGTGGATACCATACTGAAGAGCATCAGTAGCTTGTAGGAATTTTTTTTTTTGAGCACTCTCTTTGCATGATATTTTTTTTCCTCGATTGTACGCTGCATGATTTTTTTTTTCTTTCTTCTAGGCTTGCAGGAATTTTTTTTCCTAAATCTTCCAACCCCCCACCCCCCCCCCCCCCCCCCCTCTCAAAAATCAAATGGTCTGCCCCTTAGTATTTTTAATTTTTTTGTTATTTCCTGCTTAGCTTTGCACCAGCATGATAGCCAAAAACGTTTTTAAGCACCCATCGTCGCATATTATAAGAGTGCGAAATCAACACTGATTTAAAACGATGCCGTTACTTGGGAAAACCATTGATGGTCGGTGGACCATTTCAATCCTTTGAGGCTTGAGCCACCTCTGCATTTTGACTGAACCAATTATTCATTGCAAATATATTTTATATAAGTTTTAAACCCATCATGAAGATCCTAAAGCAACGATTCAGCCGAGACCACGTAATCACCCCGTAGGCCTGATACGAAAATATGTTACGACATTGTGGATAGATATTTCCCAGATGGACGAGGTTGCGCATTCATCACAACGAATAAGGTTTAGATTATTGAACTACTGTATTTCTTAGCAGAGGAAATCTCACGACAAATAGAGCGACTTCGCGGCTCATTCTTATAACTAGTCAAACAAGGACCTGAAAAATGTCATCAGTTTCACCAGTTGATGTCAACAACTTAAAAATACAATTAATGTCGTACCACGAATGGGATCGTAACAAGGTCCGGTACTTGTTAAACGGTTTTCGTTATGGTTTTCGTTTGCGTTTTCATAAAGTGTTATCGAAGCTCAAGTCCGCAGAATTAAATTGCGCGTCAGCCCTCGGACACGCGGCTTATTATGACTTGTCACATCCCACACTCATCCCATAGCGTAAACGACGGAATAATAAAGAATGTAATATAGATACGATTATGTGCTATGGTAGAGGGACGTTGATGCATAAAATCGACATTAAAAGTGTGCCTATCGCATAATTTCCATTCATCCCAACGTTATTTTTAAAATTAAGTTTCCGAAGTAACGAAAACAAATGTAGCATTCCGTCGTGAATTTAAGCGACAGGGGGTGGATGCATGGCGTTGATAGATTACATGCAGAAACACGAGGTGAGCATATTTATTTACAAAACGTCCACCAAATAGTGTGGGATAACACAACAGAGTATGGCTCGAAATTAAGTGACCCCATAAAATAAGTTTATACCATGACTGGCAGATAAAATCGTCGTACCAACTTCATTACAATAACATTATTTAGTATAGCAGCAACCGCGCGGAGCTAAGGGACGAAATGTGTTACTTATAAACATTTTGAAGATATTCAAAAAACTTTCGATGACGACTGCCTATTGAAATTATTGTCTAACCGTCTAAACGTTTTTATGTTTAAAACGTTTATCAAGATGTTTAAATCTTAGCCAAACGTTCAAACGTTTGGCCAGAACCGTTTAAACGGATGACAAGAACCGTTTTAAAATGTTGTCCAGCCGTTTAAACGTTTTGATAAACCGTTCTCATCCGTTCAAACGGATGACCAGAATTAAAACGGTTGACTTCAACCGTTGAACAATCTTGTCCAGCCGTTTAAACGTTTTGGGAAACCGTTCTGATCCGTTTAAACGAATGACCAGAACCGTTAAAACGGTTGGCTTCAACCGTTCAACAATCTTGTCCAGCCTTTTAAACGTTTTGGAAAGCCGTTTAAACGTTTTACGATACCGTTTTCATCCGTTTACCATCCGTTATTTTGGCCGTTTAAACGGAATATCGTTAAGGTACGTTTTCCCATGGAGGGTTGGAAAGAGGTTGAGCAATTACCATAAGCGAATGTTCCTTGAAGCATTTCATTCCACACGAGAAAACAATTGAGTTAAATGAACACATTGAATTACCGCGTGTGTACTTGCCGCTGCTTAGGTCCTTGGGGACACGCTTTATGTGATAATTTTGGGAAATTACCGTTGTTTTTAAGTCACAGGACAAATAAAATTGGCGATTCGACAAAAACAACACAACTTGAGCATTTATATTCGTCATCATTGCAATCAGCTGTTTTTAATTTCTAACCTATCCTATCTTCCGCTGTTTATTTTTCCTTTTCTTGTGGGTTCGCTACTTCCGAACTTTTATTTTAGTCTACTCTTATAGTTAACATCAGATCTGAATGGCAAATCAGTAATGACACGTATATATTACAGCGCCCATGAGGCTTGGAAACAGTATGCAAAATGGTTTCTAAAATACGGTCATATCAAAGGAACACCTACTTATAAATCCCCACATTTTTGTCGGCTTTAGCCAACACTGCATATACAGTCAAGTCCATTTAAGGTTGGGGTGACTAGAACCCCAAGATCTTTCTAAACATCCGTTAACGGCGGTGCCCATCAGGTGATAGAATCATGTCTGAATATAGGCTTATACGTTCCTCACTGTAATAATATGACCGCAGTCACCGCACGACTTGGATTGGTTATAAGATCCATTTTCCATATTGCATATTATATATACACCACTTGCATATTCTGTGAAGGTCACAGTGTCACACTGAAGGAAATTCCCGTCATCTACATCTCTAATAACACGATATAACATTTAAGCCCACGATACATCTAGGAAGTTTCGAAAGAAAAAGAAAACAAAGTTCACGTATATAAGGAATAATAAAGCATCCAGAAGATAAAGAAGTTTTGAAGTTCAGAAGTTTTGTTTGAAATAAAGTATCGTCCGCTGCTAGTGGACTAAGTATCGTCCGGTCTAGTGGACCAAGGAAATTGATTTTCATCTTCGCTCGTCGTTTTTTGCACACGAATTACGCGCAAATTGTTGACCACGTGTTCGTTTCAAAAACAACTAAAGTTGCCAAAAATTTTACATCCGGTTGTCGCGTATCTGCACTTGAACTGCTGTAACGAGATTCTAAGTGGCTAAAAGGAAATTCTATTGTATTGGATTGTTTTGAGTGCAATTGATATTATAAAAGCACTTCGACCCAAAATCGTTCAGTCATACGACGGTCGACGACGAACTGCAAATACTGACTGCTAAAGTCTGCATGCACCGTAGGAGAGGAAACGGAGACCTGACGAGGAAGATGCTGTTGAAAATTGTAATTGTTGTATGCGTTGCCCAGGTTGCCGTTGAAGCAGGTAAAAGTTTGAAGGGACTGAATTCGTTAAGCAAACGATAAGTACGTAAGAGTATTTACGAGTGCGGAATCATCCCCTTGCGTCTTAGAGGAGGTTTGATTTTAATTGTCGGGCTGACAGGGTCAGATAATGCGAGTTGCGTTTTGGCCTATGTGTCCTGATCATGGCTGACAGGTTCGTGTTAGAAAGACTGAAAGAGTTCACTTTAGGTTTAGGTTACTTTAGTTTTATCTTGTATTTTATTTTATTTTATAAATTTCTGTTGGAAAAATCATGATCAAATTTTATAGGTCGCTCCCTATAGTTAGAATTTACTAATAACAACAATTCAATGTTCGCATCTGAGGAACAAAACTCGGTCATGGCTTTTCCTCTTCATGATCAACAATCTTGGGATACCAGACGTAACAACCTGGAAGTATAACACCACCATTGCCGAGGCCGTGCCCAAAAACACTCGCGCGGTAGACGCGCAGTTCATGACTGGTCCAACTCCAAAAAGATGCAACTCAACGCTGATAAATATGTGAAGATTTTGCAATAGATTTTAAGCAGAACAAGCACGTTTTTTATCTCAGGTACATTAATGCCTGGCTCCCTGGTCATATATCGCCGAAAACAGACTAAATTCAATAAAAAATTTAGAATAATAGGTACGAATGAGGTAGAAGGTCGGAATGATTTGGCAGAATATGTCGTCGTGGGAGACCCGCATAAGCGCATTCAAATGTTTTCGTTTTAAGCAAGAAACTACTATAGCAATTGTAGTTTAACTTTATGAAACAAATTAGACTGATGTACTAGCTGATTTGGTGGACAAGATATTAATGATAGAACACGAGGAACATAAATTTTGGGTTGATTTATTGATAATAACTTTCAAGTAAGGCTTGTGGCGACAAGGTTCTAATTTGTTTCATAAAGGTGGATGCTTTTTCTACAACCGTAATTCATTTAATGGGAGCATTAAACGAGAAATCCCGGTCTCCGAAGGGAACGTGTTTTCTACACGCAAGAGAGAAGCAAAGTGCGCCATTTTTGATGAGCCAGCAAGCAATAACACAGCGGGTTCAACATATAACGAAGTCATCCTATACTGATACTGTCGATTTGCTCTCCTCCCAACTCATCAGCTGTCTGAACAGAAGCCTGCGTCGCCGACAAACAAAACCCTGTATAAAATTAATGTTTGCGTAGCCTGCTCAAGAGCAACTTCTCCGACCCAGCGGGTCTCTATCAGAAACGTCCTTTTCATACATATTTGACAGTATCAAATTCCGCATAACTCGAATCGTTCTACTCCGGTCTGCTTCAAGTGAAGTTTACTTCAGTAAATTAGGGGTTCTTTCAAATGCTCAATGTACAACATGTGGGTTTCCAATTGATTGCATCGTACATTCGGCATTACTAACTACATGTAACCACAGACTACAAAACGTAGGCGATGCGACGCGCATATTTAACATTTTTGAAACCTGAGAATTTGCGGGGCTATCGGCTAAACAATCACAGAGCCATACATAATAATGTGGATTTAGCGTGCTGTTTGCGCCAACAGAATTGTTACAGACGCAAAATCATTTAAAAGATTCTAACAAGTTGATACACAGCGCGGTTTTCACTGAAATATCTATTGTTGTTGCAACGCGCGCGTCTTGATCTCGCGCGACGTACATGGAACGTGTAGCGAGCCAGGCATTAATATACCCCTTCTTGTCGGAAATAAAGAAATAGAAACCGTTAAACATGCAAAGATCTTGGGAGTGACAATATCTGGCAATCTCCATTGGAACGAGCATATGAATATCACTGTGAAGAAGGCAAATAAATGCCTCTACTTTTTAGTTCTTTTGAAACGTTCCAGAGTTCCCGGACTTGAAATTGTCAATTTTTATTGCACATGTATTCGACCTATCCTGGATTATTGTGCGCCTATTTTCCATCACGCTATACCATCTTGTTATGCAACATATATTTACATCTATTATTATAACTATAAACCTTATCTTGTTAGGAAATCTTATAAGATACATCTATAAACCTATCTTGTTAACAAAATATTATCTAGTATTTCCTGCATGTCATATTTATAATTACTATCTTGTTATCAGTTTCCTTAAAAGCTTTCTATTATCTATAATTAGAGTTATTCATACCACACACACATTTGTTGACTTAGGTTTATTAAATCTAGCATGATTATCATTAGATCTATACGAAGAAGAAGCTTCGATTTATTTACATTAGTTAACGTAACGAACCTTTAAAGTTAAATTGTTTCTTAAATACTTTATGGAACTGTAAAATGATATAACGATTATGTAGCTTATGATATCTTCTATCTTACCATGTCAATTTAGTTAGGAACTAAAATTATTTACTATATGGAAAAACTTTTCAACCGATTTGCCTGGTCAACACATTCCAAGCAACGCCTTCAAAAGATCGAGCCAAGCAGCCTGGTATCGAATCATCTGATTGGTTCATCACAGATGATCACGTCAATCTTTCGTAAGTCACACAACCTACTGGTGAGGTTGTATAACAATCTTATTTAAGTGATGATCTTTCCCCCGGTTTGCCCTACCATGAAAGGCTAGATAAATTTCAATTTGCCTCATATTTGTTCAAAGACGTCAGGAGCTATGTGCTAAGCTATTTAAATCAGTTATCACCAGACAATCCTGAACACAAACTACACCACGTACGAATCAAGACATTGTCTCAGTGTCAGTTCAACATGTCAAATATCGTACATCTCGCTTTAGGAACACTTTCATATTAGCAATTGTTTGTAGTCATTTGTAAATATTTTAAACATTTTAGTATTTTGATTGTATCTTATATATTTATAGTCTTTTTACTTATACAGTGTAATTTCACTACAAATAATTTGTAAATATTACGCAATTTAGCCCCTTGCAAGGCTGCATATGTAATTTAGAATAAAGTATTTTCCTTCCAAAAGGATTTTTTGAAGAAATGAAGGAATTTTGAAGGAATTGAAATTTTGATGGAAATTTGATTGTGTACTTTTGAAGGAAACACGAAATATTTTAAAATTTGCACGACCACTCTCGCGTATAAGTGCATTCATTATAACCACTACATTCATTATAACCACTCACGCGTCGTAAGCGACTATACTCTCGTTAGAGATAGCGACCACATTTGTGGTTGGATTTTAGACTTTTCAAATTGATTTTCATCTTTCGTAACCGACCACCCCAAAGATTATATAGATTCTCATTCTATCAACAACTATACATATGCACTGCCAAAGGCACTTGTAAAATAATGAATCAGTTTAAACAGTCAAAACCAGACAGGAAACACGAAGTGAAATCGAGTGTTTATGATTTTTGCCACAGAAGTTTATAACACGTCACATACGATAAACAAAATTAAACACATTGAATTTATTGCAAACTCTTTTTTGTTGGATTAGGGATATTTAAATTCATTTCTTTCAAATTGTTAACAAAAAGTAATGAGTCTTTTAAAACGCGTGACGAAAACTTATCAAGGACTGGTTTTAATAGTGCATGAGGAAAGTTCTTTGGCTAAATTATGTTTTGCCGATTTAATCATTGAAGAATAGGACGTAACGGAGTCCAGTAATTTGATTACTGAATATTTCTTCAATGAAGTAAAAGTGATTGAAGATTCCGTTCAATAGAAATAGTTTTGTCGTAGTTTGGTAATTGACCCAGTTTACAGAATTTAGTATTGTCCCTAAGTATCTGCAGCATTTTCTGCGCATGATCAGTTTTGTCTACGAGAACAACACCATTATCTTTATCAGGTTTGCAGATCACAATATCTTTGTTCTTACGAAGATTGGATAGAGCGATGAGATGTAGTTGGTGTACCACAGTATGCATGGGCAATATCAGAGAGTTTTGCCTTACATGCAGTTAGTAATTCGGTATTATGAGGAGTTAATCTTAGTTTCTAGCCTCTTAAAGAGCCAGAGTGTTTAGGGACCGGTCATAAAGTATCTACAACCCCGGGGCGGAGGGTATTTCGATGGGGTATGAAAATTTTACCTGCTCATTTGATGGGGCATGAAATATTTTGACAACAGATTGAGGGGGCATGAAATAAGATTTATGAAAAACTAGTACATATCATATTGTACAAATACCTAAATTTCTTCAAGGTCTGAAATGTGTTTTTTTTTGTCCAGGGCCAAGGATGCCACCATTTGAACATAACAATTTTGTAGCTAATGTATGCCTGTTCGCAGGTTGGCTGGCATGACTTAGACTTGTTACAAGTCACCTTGCTCAAGCTTTGTCACACCCCAGTCATGAAGAAAGTGGTGACGATCTGGTTATTAATGATACCCAAATATCTAATGAACTAAGTGATAGTGATTCATCGGACAGTGAGTCATCAGACAGTGATAATATGGATGTTGAAGAGATATTTACTACAACGAGGAGTGGTAGAATCACCACCAACTGGCGAGCTTCACATTTCTTGTGAGACATGAATTAGGTCCACAATAAAGAGCAACCTTTCAAGTACACATTTTTTGCAGTTCAAATGTTGCCAGGTCTTAATATTAGGACTCCTGTAATGAGACCTACCGAAATTTGAACTGCTAAGTGTAACAGGAGGGATAACTGTGACAAGAGGGGTACGAAATATTTTAGTAATATTTCAATGGGGTACGAAATTTTTTCTTAAAGTTTGAGAGGGGTGTTTAAATTATTTTTAAAAAAATAGGTTTACCCGCCGCCCCAGGGTTGTAGATACTTTATGACCGGTCCCTTAAAGCTTCCGTGCAGATAGGTAAAATCTCAGAGAATTTTGAGAAAGATATCAAACAAATCACGGAGAGTACTTTTTCGCAAATAAACTTAAATGCATTTTTACAACGAGAGCGATTCTGTCGCCAACTCCTAAGGAATCTCTACCTGCTTTTTTGTCAAGCTTCAGATTATTTATGAATTTAAGTGCGGTTCTCGCTATGTACAATCAATTTTAAAAGTCGTTGGGACACCTGAGATTTTCTAACATATATATACTTGGTATACATCATCTTTTTGGCAACGGGGCTACTTTACAATGTTGTCTAGCGAAACAAGTTATCATTTCGACGAAATTCGCAATAGATATGGCATAGAACATTGAGCAGAGGCCCGGGGGAATCACAAAAATGGAGGAAATGAGTCATAAATCTTGCGATTGTCCCAACACTTTCGAAAATGATTGTATAGGTAGAACAACCCAAAGGCTGGGCAATAGAATCAAACAACATGTACTGTGCCCAGTGTTGTTCGTACAAAATTAAACCATCGCGTTAACAGCCCAAGAGACATGATTTGCCGTTCGGATTCATCGATAACTTGTGACTCATGCATCGGCAAGCACCTATATTGTCCAACGAACAATGCGCCGAAACCTATTGTGAGTATAACTTTAGAATTCTTTCAAAATGTGCCGCTCTTCTTTTCAATTAAAGGTCATTACCTTTATATTAAGCTTTCAGATCCTGATTTATGCAAAGAAAAAAATTTTGTTTTCAATATGTCTTTATTTTAGCTAGTCATCCCCGCTCACGCGGCGATTTATAAGTTGTCTGCCGAAATTCATCGTGCTCTTTTCTTTTAAGCCTATTTTCTCGTCTTTAAACAGTTCTTCAATTCTAAGAACTGATCTCTTTTTTCTCTTCTTTAGCTCCAATATTACGCCATTGTTATATTTTGGTAAATCACCAATATATACGTTGCATGAGGATATATATATATATATATATATATATATATATATATATATATATATATATATATATATATATATATATATATATATATATATATATATATATATATATATATATATATATATATATATATATATATATATATATATATATATATATATATATATATATATATATATATATACATATATACATATATACATATATACATACATACATACATACATACATACATACATACATACATATATATATATATATATACATATATATATACATATATACATATATACATATATATTCATGAAAGTATACAATGTGCCCTACCGGCTATTACCATAATGGCTTTAATGGTAACTGTGGACTTGGGACCCACTATGTACGGCTATATATATATATATATATATATATATATATATATATATATATATATATATATATATATATATATATATATATATAAAATGAAGATGAAACGACTCAACACATTTGACTAGGCATATTTATTACTATTTAGTTTCGTACCACGAGATGTGGCACTCTTCAGATAAAAAAGCCTAATATATATATATATATATATATATATATAAAAAGTAGAGTGCTGCGTAGACAGTGTTTGAATATATAGCAAAGTGAAAAGGTGGTAAACTGCCAAGAATTTAGTGACGAGATACTGACGTTTCGAGCGGAGCCCTTCATCAGAGTAAGGATGAAGGGCTCCGCTCGAAACGTCCGTATCTCGTCACTAAATTCTTGGCAGTTTACCACCTTTTCACTTTGCTATATATATATTTATATATATATATATATATATATATATATATATATATATATATATATATATATATATATATATATACATGAAAGTATACAATGTGCCCTACCGGCTATCACCATATGGCTTTATGGTAACTGTGGACTTGGGACCCACTATGTACGGCTACACATTGTTGGATTGCATTGTGGAGTCACCAGAGTGCTCAAACTGCGAACAGTGGGCAATGCATAATGCAAACAGTAAACGTCTCATTGAGAGAGACTCTCCGCCCAATCCATGAGAGTGCTCAAACCACATGAGCGGTGAGCGTAATATACATGAAAGTATACAATGTGCCCTACCGGCTATCACCATATGGCTTTATGGTAACTGTGGACTTGGGACCCACTATGTACGGCTACACATTGTTGGATTGCATTGTGGAGTCACCAGAGTGCTCAAACTGCGAACAGTGGGCAATGCATAATGCAAACAGTAAACGTCTCATTGAGAGAGACTCTCCGCCCAATCCATGAGAGTGCTCAAACCACATGAGCGGTGAGCGTAATATACATGAAAGTATACAATGTGCCCTACCGGCTATCACCATATGGCTTTATGGTAACTGTGGACTTGGGACCCACTATGTACGGCTACACATTGTTGGATTGCATTGTGGAGTCACCAGAGTGCTCAAACTGCGAACAGTGGGCAATGCATAATGCAAACAGTAAACGTCTCATTGAGAGAGACTCTCCGCCCAATCCATGAGAGTGCTCAAACCACATGAGCGGTGAGCGTAATATACATGAAAGTATACAATGTGCCCTACCGGCTATCACCATATGGCTTTATGGTAACTGTGGACTTGGGACCCACTATGTACGGCTACACATTGTTGGATTGCATTGTGGAGTCACCAGAGTGCTCAAACTGCGAACAGTGGGCAATGCATAATGCAAACAGTAAACGTCTCATTGAGAGAGACTCTCCGCCCAATCCATGAGAGTGCTCAAACCACATGAGCGGTGAGCGTAATATACATGAAAGTATACAATGTGCCCTACCGGCTATCACCATATGGCTTTATGGTAACTGTGGACTTGGGACCCACTATGTACGGCTACACATTGTTGGATTGCATTGTGGAGTCACCAGAGTGCTCAAACTGCGAACAGTGGGCAATGCATAATGCAAACAGTAAACGTCTCATTGAGAGAGACTCTCCGCCCAATCCATGAGAGTGCTCAAACCACATGAGCGGTGAGCGTAATATACATGAAAGTATACAATGTGCCCTACCGGCTATCACCATATGGCTTTATGGTAACTGTGGACTTGGGACCCACTATGTACGGCTACACATTGTTGGATTGCATTGTGGAGTCACCAGAGTGCTCAAACTGCGAACAGTGGGCAATGCATAATGCAAACAGTAAACAATGCATAATGCAAACAGTAAATATATATATATATATATATATATATACAAATAATTTAGGTCGAATGCTGTTGCTACTCCGAGTTTCACGCTATATGCGATCTTCAGGCAACTGACAGATTAGGTTCTACTATTCTTAAGGTATATTACATTGGCGTAGTTAATGTCACTAGTTAATTGAGTTGGTGTTTCGTTACATGTCGGCACTTCGAAAAGAGTTCGGATCGTTTATTTAAAAAGTGTTTCTTCTTTGCTTTCATCAATAACAGTTTTTCTTCTAGGCATAAATTGCATCGTTTTGGTTGTGCTTTATATGCCGCTAATATATTATATGTAATCCGTAAATAGGTGTACAATATTAATAACAAGTAATCCACGTATTCTAATAACATTTCATATGGATAAAGTACGAATAAACAAATACAATTAATTAATTAATTAGTCATAAAATAGTCTTTGGCGTCTCGTTTAAAATGGCAAGATTCTACGACATGGGCAACTTTTTCGGCCATGCGCCAGCGATTCGCCAGCGGTTTCTAACACAAACAACTCTCAAAATGGCCACACATTTTACTATGAAATATATAGAGAAACATAGCATTTTCGCAAATATAAACGAAAATAATACATATTCTCAATTTGCCGGACCGGCAGGTTATTCTAACACGTCAAGTCAACAGATTCTCGTGGATATTCTGGTCTAATGTTTGAAAAATAGCTTGCGTTTCAATATTGGCTCTTAAGCGACCTAGTGCCTATGAAATGAAAAAATCGATAGTCCATAATGTGTTCCCTTCGAAAGTAGGTTTTGAATAATGACAAAATCTGTTTAATTTTTTCTTTATCATTCACCGTTGTCTAGTTATAAGCATTTGAAATTTTAGCGTGATGACGTCATGCACATGCTGTACTAGGGAAATATTAAAGTCTTGATATTTCATAAAGTATGACTTGGACAAAGACAAAACATGGTAGCAATGTTGTCCTTCAAGCGCTCGACTCGTCATTGATGTTTGTATAGTTACCATGGAAACATACTTGGTTCCAGACCCTTTTATCCTTATTTCATAAAATGTAATTTTCTTGTTTTCTGGATACCGGTTGTTGGCTTTACTCTGGTTATGTATTTGGCATGACGTCCTTAATATGAGAAATGACAGTGTCATGTCTAAACAATGCCTCGTACTAAAACTAGAGCAAGTTTTTATTTACTCCTTTCAGGGAGCTGGAACCTAGTTTATTACCATGGTGACCACGAAAAGTAGTTTATCACATAACTTATTGTGGTAGTAGTTCTCGTGAAAACACTTAACAAAATATCAAGACTTTAATATTTCTCTAGTACAGCATGTCCACCTTGTGACGTCGTGACGCTAAAATTTCAAATGAATGATAAAGAAAAAAATTAAACAGATTTCATCATTATTCAAAACCCTTCGAAGGAAACACATTATGGAATATCGATTTTTTCATTTCATAGGCACTTTAAAGCAATTCCTTGTAAAAATGGCTAAATTACGCAGTAGAAACATTAGTCCATCATAACTCCGTACCGATAAAGATTTGTTAATTTGCCGGACTGAATCATCGTAGTATATACTATTATAGTTCATGCCTGAAATTTATAAGCTCCAACGCTACAAAAATAGTTTGCGTTTCTTCGTTTGAAAATAACTAAAAGTTCAGAAATAGAGACGAAATACCAATGCAGTGCCCTATCCTTCATAGTGATTTCCGGTTCATGAATATACGCTTGCTCCATCTTCATTTTTGCCCAGAAAATCCGTCGAAGGTACACATATTTGGTACCGATTTGATCGCTAGAATGTGCTCTATATTATGGACACGTGATATTAAAGGATAGCTGCTAAGCTGTCCGCTTGATCAGCAGTTAAACCTATGAGTATTTGACTTCCGGTAAAATTATGGCGCAAATTTTACTGAGTAATATTGGTTGATGACCAATGGTTGGTTTATACTACATGCTCATCGGTTATCTTTATCATCATAGAATTACTGTATTCTTCATGTTGTTATACTGGAGGATTCTTGAGGCATAGTTTTTGATGTTATAGTCATCTTCCAGTTGTTGGATTTGCCGATTGGCGATTTCGATAACAGGAGTGAAGATGGAAAGGGGGATAATGCTCTAGGATATGTTTTTCGCCTTTTATTACCACCGTCACCGTATAACACAACGGACGAGTGGAAGATAACTAACTCCTTGCGCTTAGCTCCTTTTGGCATTTGCGCTGGCCAGACGCCATGCTTAGCTCGATTTGCAGTTTCATAGCGAAAACCGCTAATGTATCGCTGGCGCGCCATGACCGGAATAGTTGGTCATGTTTTCGCAGAGAGGTAGGCAACGAGTTATTTATATTGTGCAAGCCTCTCAAATCATAGTATTCCCAATACTAACCAGTGAAATATTTCATGAATTAGAATGATTATTTTTCATGTAGGAAATGTTCGTGGTGGTAGACCATGCCGATCAAGTTCTCAGTGTTTCTCGGGATATTGCGCACGTTCGGGTTTCGGTTCCTATTTCTGTGCAAAGGATAGTCCACAAGGAGGAAAAGTCGGTGGAGGTGGACCATGTCAAGCAAATTCCAAATGTTTCTTGGGATATTGCGCACGTTCGGGTTACGGTTCCTATTTCTGTGCAAAACATAGTGCACAACGAGGCAAAGTTGGTGGAGGTGGACCATGTCAAGCAAGTTCCCAATGTTTTTCGGGATATTGCACACGTTTAAATTCCGGTTCCTATTTCTGTGCAAAAGATAGCCCACAAGGAGGCAAAGTTGGTGGAGGTGGACCATGTCAAGCAAATTCCAAATGTTTTTCGGGATATTGCGCACGTTTAAATTCCGGTTCCTATTTCTGTGCAAAAGATAGTCCACAAGGAGGCAAAGTTGGTGGAGGTGGACCATGTCAAGCAAATTCCAAATGTTTTTCGGGATATTGCGCACGTTTGGGTTACGGTTCCTATTTCTGTGCAAAAGATAGCCCACAAGGAGGCAAAGTTGGTGGAGGTGGACCATGTCAAGCAAATTCCCAGTGTTTCTCAGGATATTGCGCACGTTCGGGTTTTGGTAAATATTTCTGTGCAAAAGATAGTCCACTGAAAGGAAAAATTGGATCTGTTGGAATATGTAAATCAAGTTCCCAGTGTTTCTCGGGTTACTGTCACAGAAGTCAATGTGCTTAAAACATTGGAGTTCTCAATTTATAATGACCATGCATTTAGTTAAACATAAAAATACTAGTCATTAACTTGGGTCTCACTGGCTGAATTCAATTTACTTTCAGATTTTATTTCTTTAACAATTATCGCGTGAAACATATTGGTGAAAAACGTTTCGTATTATTAGGAGCGCGATGATCCTTAACTCGAAATTAATTGATATTTTAACAAGTTTTGTAATGATATCTATATTAATAGATAATAATGAACTATTTTGACTTTCGTTGCTGTTAGTGTCATTGATTGTTTTGTTATTCCATCGAATAATCGCTTATAATAAATAATTTGTATAGGTAATCATATGATAGCATTTAAACTGCGCGTGATATTTGGAAATTTTGCCATAATTCCACGAGCAACTGCTGGTGCAATTTGGAAAATTGTTCAAATATTACTATTAATGGTGTAAAACCTTAATTGTACGTGTAAAAACCATTTGATTATTTGTTTATTATATCCATGGCAATATTGCAATTTTGTCAATATTATCAAAATGTTTTAGTTTTTCTGAATATTTTGTAAGCTGTACGACCACAACCAACACTTTATCATAGAGACTATAATTCATATTTTAACAAGACGCCTGCTCAGGCGTTCACTTGGGCTACTGATTTGGGGGCAAGGCATGCAAGCGAATATGAAGCGAGTTCGGACTTTCGTTTTATTGCCAATGAATCGCTGTTGGAAAAGTTTACCGAGACCTGTAAACCTGCAAACCATTGCAAAGATTCTCTCCAAGATGAGAGAAACACAGATGAGAGATCTTCAGATCAATCATGAAGACGGAAAGAACAGCCAAGGACAAACATATTATTACTCGGGCCTCCCCCCCTTGGGGGGAGAGCACGAGTCTTAGAAAGGGCTCTGTTTATTACTCGGGCCTCCCCCTGTGGGGGGAGAGCACGAGTCTTAAAAAGGGCTCTGTTTATTTGGCAATGTCGCGAAATGGCAATTCTTGCATCATTGGGACTGGGTACGAGATCGATGTCATATTTTTAATATTCATCTGGTTACCTTTCCTCGAGTGTTCTTCACTGAAAATATTTGATGTGGCTGGCAGTATCTTGATCTCACGATGCTTACAATCGCACACGCCGATCGCCGAAGACCTACGGCTACACTAAAAGATAACGAGCGATTTCGACACGGTTGGTGCCTTGGTGGTCTCTGTCTGCAATCTGAGATCTCGATAACCGTACACTGAAAATGCCGTACCTGTACGCTGATGTGATGTGTGCTCGATTAAACCTATGTTTAACAATTTAATATGAAACTCAACCTATTCTGAGGTAACTGTAATATTTTTATAAACTTTGTTGCCTGTATTGTTTATTGTTATCATGTTATGTTATACAAAATAAAGTCGATGCTATAGTTTATTGTTTCACATATACCAAGTACTATTATTAAAGTATGCAATGTTGCTATCGAATTTTACCCTGTTTCACTTATATTGATATTGATATTTTACCTGTAAGCTTAAATGGGGCTCCAAAATGTTCTGGGTTATCAGTAAGTTTGTATCGATTGTTCATATTATTATATGCGAATGCTTACAAATGAACGCACAGACTAGAGTACAGATGAACTTACGCACAGACACTCATTGTTGCCATTGAGTAACCCTGTTTCACTCGATATTTTACCAATACCTGTAAGATTAAATGGGGCTCCAAAATGTTCTGGGTTATCAGTAAGTTTGTATCGATTGTTCATACATGTATTATTATACACAAATGCTTACAAATGAACACACAGTATATAAATCTCTGACACCCATACCAACTATCAAGATCAAGGAGTAAAGAGTTTGTTGTAAGTTTGCTGGTTTACCAGTGACGGGTCTGAATTTTGGCCTTGACTACACGGAAAGCGAGTTGGCTCGCTAACCGAGACAGTAACATAGTTAACTATGCAGTAATCTGTCTTTATATTACAATTAGCTAGCTGGCTGGCCCACTGGACTAGTCACTAGTATGTATAAAGCCTCTCAAATAATAAATATGCTAAAATTATGAATATGTTTACTGGCTCAAAATGTTATATAACTTCAAAGAAATAATGATTTTGAATTACATTTCTTTAAACTGTTTATAATAGCTTATGACACCTTGCTACTGCCAGCTAAATGGTTTGATGTACTGCTATGCCTTATACACTGAGAAAAAGATTAACTGATTTAATACTTGCTCAAACTAAACCTGTTTGCCGGACTGACCATATGAATTGTTATTACATGAGCACAGGCCGGCTCGCTTGCCAGGCTGACCCTGTTGGCTAGAACTGGATTAGGTCAGCAAACAGGGTGGCTCATTTGGTGGGGCAGAATTCTCAGTAAGCCAGCTTGGATACTGAGCCAACTCACCTTCGTATAATCAAAGCCGTTGGCCAACACTATGTTATGGGTTTGCAATGATGGAAAATTTAACCACCCCTGCACTGACAGCCGTATCATTACATGTACCTACAACTATAGATTTGTGTATATTGAATTCAAATCACTGAATTTGCCTACAATGTCTTTCAACAAGCCACAACCTCAAGTAGCCCGAGTTAACGCCTAGCGGGCGTCTTGTTTTTTTTATTTTGGCAATGTCGCGAAATGGCAATTATTGCATCATTGTTGACTAAATTAGTAGACTAGTGAGCGAGACTATGAATGTGGGATTACTACACATGCGCAGTGAAGTTATCCCCAAAACAATTTTGCCCCCCGCAGTCGTTTTCATCATCCCGATCAACCTCTTACCCAGGCTTTCCACCTTTGCGAAACTGAAAACACTGTGTATATTTCTGATTTATTTACTCATCTGATCTGACACCTTTCTTCGAGTGCTCTTCACTGAAAATCTTTGATGTGGCTGGCAAGTATCTTGATCTTATATACGCTCACAATCCAGATCGCTTTTGAAACGGGTTGGTCTACGATTTCGAGAACCTGTACTCGATCAAATTATATGTTTCCATTACGCTTTTTGTCTACTAAATGTTTAATAATTTAATATGAGACTCAACATATGAATGCTTGCATATGAATGCTGTATGGAAATATGTTAACTGTTCTGAGGTAGCTGTAATATTTTTATAAGCTTTGTTGCCTGTATTGTTTATTGTTATGTAATTATACAAAATAAAGTCGATGCTACAGTTTATTGTTTCATATTATACCAAGTAGAAGTACTATTATTAAAGTATGCAATGTTGCTATATATCGAATTAATTACCCTGTTTCACTTGATATTGTACCAGTAAGCTTAAATGGGGCTCCAAAATGTTCTGGGTTATCAGTAAGTTTGTATCGATTGTTCATATTATATGCGAATGCTTACAAATGAACGTACAGTATATAAATCTCTGACACTCATTGTTGCCATTGACTTGAGTAACCCTGTTTCACTCGATATTTTACCTGTAAGCTTAAATGGGGCTCCAAAATGTTCTGGGTTATCAGTAAGTTTGTATCGATTGTTCATACATGTATTATTATACACAAATGCTTACAAATGAACACACAGTATATAAATCTCTGACACCCATACCAACTATCAAGATCAAGGAACTGCCAGCTAAATGCATGGTTTGATTTACTGCCATGCCTTATACACTGAGAAAAAGATTAACTGATTTAATGCTTGCTCAAACTGAACCTGTTTGCCGGACTGACCATATGAATTCTTATTACATGAGCACAGGCCGGCTCGCTTGCCAGGCTGACCCTGTTGACTAGAACTGGATTAGGTCAGCAAACAGGATGGCTCATTTGGTGGGGCAGACTTCTCAGTAAGCCAGCTTGGATACTGAGCCAACTCACCTTCATATAATCAAAGCCATTGGCCAACACTATGTTATGGGTTTGTAATGATGGAAAATTTAACCACCCCTGCACTGACAGCTGTATCATTACATGTACCATTGTACCTACAACTATAGATTTGTGTATATTGAATTCAAATCACTGAATTTGCCTACAATGTCTTTCAACAAGCCACAACCTCAAGTAGCCCGAGTTAACGCCTAGCGGGCGTCTTGTTATTATTATACTGTGTTGACATTTATCCCGTGAAACTCTGTAATATTAATCATGAAATATTGTGTTTTTGTCCGATTTAAATCAATTCTATATCGAAATGATCACTTGAATCTGGCGAATCGAACACTGTAGGTTTCGTCTACTTAAAATGTGAAGATCAGATGTTATATGAGAAAATGCGTATTAGCGATTAAAGCGAGACTCGTCTCTAAAATCAAAGGACATGGCTTCAAGATCTATTCGTTGTTTACCCGATGATTTAATGCTCTTATATCCATTAAACCGATGTAATTTCGTAACAGATATGTTTCGTATACCTTGCCGTTGTTTTTTTATATAAATTTTGACACGCGAAGACCTTCAATCGAACAGATATTAGAAAAAATAACATTGCCGCGTCGGGTATAATATATCACAACAGCATCAGCATGTTTTATAGTGCCTGTCACTTCATTTATCACTTCATCAATGTTCTTCATTCTTCCATTTACAGCAATTGAGCAACATATTTCAGTACAATTTAGCAGCACATTTAAACAGTTTGATCGATTCAATAAAACATGTAAACATAGATTTGATCGAGTCGGAACAACCTGTTTCGAAATCGCTCATCTTTTACTTTTAGTGTAGGTCTACCGCTATCGGTGTCTGCGATTGTAAGTAGTGTGAGCATGTTTATTATTAATATACTTGCCAGCCACATTCATTATCAATCTTATCACAAATTTGCTAGAGTCTTGAAGTTGATCAATGGCAATGGCGACCAAAGAAGCGTGGATGAATATAAGGTCAGCGCTCGTTTTCATCACTGAAACAGTCAGACGTCATGAGAATAAACACTGAAACAGTCATGACGTCATGAGAATAAAGAAAACGAAATAAGATCACGTCAGTTTGATAGATGGGAATTAGTTGCATTTTGTTGACCAGAAAAATAAAAATAATAAAAATAAAAATAATACAGAAGTGCAGCCCGTTTTAAGACTTGGTACTACCCCACAGGGGGTAGCCCAAGTAATAAGAAAACTACTTGCAAGTACTGAAAGCAACAACAGACATTGACGTATGCTTTGTACTCATTGAAGCCTTAAAAACATATTGTTTCATTACAAAACAATGAAAAATGTTCCCTCTTAGGGTTTTCTGTATTTACTGTATGTCAAAATATTTACACGAAATTTTAAATTGATAGCGGAGCACAAGCAGTTGGAAAAGCCAAAAAGCCAAACCAAAAATAGACCAAAAATAATTTTATGTTATTGCACTATTAACGATTTCATTGCACTCCTCCCAACGATTCAGAATCTAGTGATTTTTTCATGCTGCATATAATGATATTTATTCCATTACATCCTTGTCTGGTGACAGCTCCTTATATATAACCACTCAAGCACCGAGGCACATCATGAATTATCTTGGATTATGTTAGGATTATAGGTTTAGGATTATATTTAGGGTTACGATCAGGTTCAGTATGAATGCTTTATATCGCATAAGATGAAGTACTTATACCAAATTAAATTAAGGAAACACTGATCACCATATATTTTCCCCAAGACCCCTCAGACAGATAATTTCTGCATAGCTTCAACGAGGCAGCACATACAGTATTTTAGGAACATTCTATAATTTTTGGGCTGATGCAGCGAATCAATGACTCCGATATAGAGACATTTCGAAGGCAAACAATTAGGGTTTCTTTTAGATTAAAACCACGAGTGCTTGTCACGGCTTTGTTGTTCAATCAAAGCATTTCAGTCTATGCAAGGACTAATTCTCCATCATGGAGATCACTTGAATGGCCTGACGAACCAAAAAGTGCCGGGTGCAGGTGTTTTATCAGTATTAACGATTTGCCGACTTTGGCTATACTTTCTGAAAATGTCGAGTACATGGTCAATAAACGGTTGATGACTTATTTTTCCAACGAACCCCAATGATCGCTTATTTGTTTACGATTCATACTTTTATGAATACTTTCAAGGATAATGAGAACGCGATTTTGGTATTTGATGGCTATATCATGGCTGTTTTAAAAGAGTCAGATTTACTTTATATCTAAAAGGGTTGGGAGTTGGTGTACTGCCGAAATAGTGTGTAAATAGTCTTATTTCATGGCAGGTACTTCATGTATGCCTACAGCTGGTTACTTCATGTAAGCCTGTCTCCAACACAACTATAATCCTAACCAAAATTTTGTGTTGGGACACAAAAATCGGCATACATGAAGTAGTCCCCTATTTCATGATTGAGTCGGTTTTCTTCGATGTACTGCGGGCTGTATATGAATAATAATTAGACAAGAAATGCAGAAAAAACTAGGAAAATCTTTGTCCAAGGTGGAAAAATGGACAAAACTTTGTTAGAAAACTTCCTCAATCATGAAATAAGTCTGTTAATTACCTCGAACGTGGGGATGTACGTATGCGATATATACAGCCCTCGGACGCGCTACGCGTCCTCGGGGCTGTATATAGCATAAATGTACATTCCTCGTTCTCAGTAATTAACTCTTACTAACGTTTCGAGCGAAGGCCCTTCGTCAGAGAGTGAAACATAAAATGAAATAATAACTGAGTGAGACTTTTATAGAATAAACAAGACGCCTGTCCAGGCGTTTACTCGCGGGCTACTGATTTCTTTAATCAGGCCTGAAGGCGTTGTTCAGCGCTCGTTTAAAGAAGTGGGAAACTTTTAGAAGCAAAGTTGGGCGAGCACTGTGAGAGCTATTTTGATTGTACGTGAGGGGACGAAGAAAAATCAGATGTCTGCACGCAGGCTAGCCCCCCCCCCAAAAAAAAAAAATATATATATATATATATGCAGGAACGCCTGACACGCAGATGAAATTTAATGTAAACACTACTGAACACCGCTACGGCAATGCTATTTTTTCTAATATATGTTCGATTGAAGGTCTTCGTGTGTCAAAACATATATAAAAATCAACGGCAAGATAAACGAAACATATCTTTACGAAATCACATCGGTTTAATGGATATAAAAGCATTAAATCATCGACATGGCTTCAAGATGGATTTTGGGTACTTTAATCGCTTACGCATTTTCTCATATAACCTCTGATCTTCACATTTTAAGTAGGCGAAATAAACCTACAGCGTTCGATTCGCCAGATTCAAGTGATCATTTCGATATGGGGAGCAATTCTAGAATCCCGTCCACTTTTGAAACTGCATTAAAGGCAGAAATAGAAACCAGGTTGCTCTAAAATCTCTTTAAATTTAATGTCGAAGGTTTATATTGTGTGTATAAAGGTTTGTATTGTGTTTATATTGTGTTGATAGTTATCAAATTAAATGGGGTTTTAAAATAGAACGAAGCAATTGTATATGATGAACTTTCCGTAATTTGACCCTTTTACTAACTGTCAACAGATGCAAATAGCGAAAGTGGACGGGTATTCTAGAATTTAGCGTAAATTTCAACACAGCATAATAATATTTCCCTGTCCTTCGGAAGCTGTCCATTCCGTCTTCATGATTGATCTCTCGATCGTCTGTGTTTCCTTCATCTTGGAGAATGGTTTGCGGGTTTACAGGTCTCGATAAACTTTTCCAACTGCGATTCATTGCCAATAAAACGAAAGTCCGAAATCGCTTTAATTCGCTTACTGTACATTTGCAACGAGTATAGGCTCTGTGAAACTGTGATGCATGTGCATGTTGACGTTTCGTCCACGGTTATTCTTTCTTTTGGACCAGCTTTACCTTTGGGCGAGATGTTGGTAGGTTTTGTAAGTGCTTACTTTATATAAATTGTCCAGTAAATCGTTGATCAGTGAGTGGTACCTTACGCTCAACTACGGTAGCCTGACGGGAAATATTATTGCGCAATTTTGCAGATTTGTGGAACCCCAAAAATAATACTAATAACGAACCCGAAACTTAGACTCGCGCGTAGCCCGAGTAATTAACGCGTAAGATAAAAATAAGCCAATCAGGTGCGCGAAACAATAACAAATAATAATAAAAAATTTAAAAAAATTAAAAAATGAGGAAAGTCGATCATTTGCTATTTTACCGTCTCACTCAGTTATTATTTCACTTTACGTTTCACTCTCTGACGAAAGGCTCGAAATGTACCAGACTACTTACACATTATTTCGGCAGTACACAAAACTTTTTGGATATTTCATTTGTGTTTAATTCTACACTGCCTACGCAGCACAACAAATTTATTTTATCTTTTTTATTGATTCGCATGCAAGAATCAAGAAATGATCTGCGAATGTCATATGACTACGGAGATTGTTCGCGTTTTTACATTTTTCTGAAGTTTGAAGACGTTTGTAGATGTGTGAATTCTTGTCCACTTGAAGGTGCTCATTAATTCCTATTTGGAGATGCCGGTTGGTTTCCCCAATACAGGGTGTATAAAAAAATGAGACCTTTAGAAATCAAGCTATTGTTGGAATTTGAATGCCTTAGCACTATGCTGAACCGACAGGTGCGTAAAACAGAATACTAATTAGCATACTTTGACAATTTGTTATGCAGTTATGCTCCTTCATACGATTAGAAGCTATTTTAAATTCCCAGGAGCATAAAATCTTGTGCTTAACAACAATAAGTTAATTTCTAAAGGTCGCGTTTTTTTTAGCAACCTCGGAATTTCCCAAGAAATCCACTGTGTTCTTAAACACAAAATATTTTCGCCCCTGGGAATTTAAAATAGCTTGTAATCGTATTCCAGGGGCATAACTGTCTAATTACTACAAACTCGAGCACGTAAAGCAGAATTGAATAGCAATTTATGCATTTATTTAATGAAAGTTGTTCAGTTTACAAGTATCAACAACAGTTAAATTCCCAGAGGCCTAAAATATTTTGTGCTAATAAAAACAAAGTGTATTTCTTGGGAAATTCCGAGGTTGCGTTTTTTTATACACCCTGTATATATCCAGCATTACAGCCCTCACAATTAATTGAATTGATATATTACATGACACTTTAGTTGTTCAGGAATTCTGTCTTTGTTGTTAAACATTTGGCTTATTTTAAAGCTCGATAAAACAAGTTTGCCATCTACAGTATATTTTTTAAGCAGTTATAGATCATGTTTCTTTATAATTTACTTTGCGATCATATTTCTTAATTTTCTTTCTTCTTTAATTTACTTTACTGATATCCAGCTAACATTTTACTGATAACCACAATAATTGAGTGATTAACTCTTTCCCGACCGGCCCAGTCAAAACGGGTCTTAGAAGACCCGCAAAGTCGTCACTCGAAAAACACGGCACACGGTAACGCAAGCTTAAAAATTGAAATCAGACAAGCGCCAGGGACATGAGATCCACGCACACGCCAAGTTTGATTTGATTTCATAAACAACTCTAGTGTGCGATTGGTGGCATTTTGAGTTTTCAAGATGCTACGCGGGCGTGCAAAATGGCCTTTTCTAGAAAAATGGAAATTTCTCAACCTGATTTATGATAATTAATGCTAATTTATATTAACATAATATGCTTTGTTCCGGAAATTTAAAAGCACAAGTAAAAACCGGTTTATTGGGCTTTCAGAAAATGTATAGCTTTCGCAACAGTTATGGTTATTTCAAGAGATTTCAATAGAACAAAGAGGTGGTTCAATTTTGGATGTTTTTCAGCCGTCGGGAAAGAGTTAATACTAATTTAAATTGCTTACCATTCGCCTGTTACTATCGAACCATTTATAAATGGCTCGATAGTCACAGGCGAATGGTAAGCAATTTAAATTAGTAGTCTTCTCGTAAGTTTTTCCTCGACATCTAACGGTTCCTGATCTTCTCGGTTATAGTTTTCTAGCCAGGCTTCGCCAGCCAAAGGTTCTTCTGCATATGCGAAGCCCGAATTACTATCGTCTGAGTATTCATGAGGAATATTGCCATTATTATTTATTCCTGCATCTACTATTACAACATACCCCGGAATGAAATTTACGTCCGAGTCGTCAGACTGATAACGTGTTTCACTATCGGAAGTTGATTCACTGCTGAACATGATTGCTGAACAATATCTAAACTCTAAAGTGATCGAATTGAACAACAACAACACACGAAGAACAAAGCGAAATGCTGACTACCTTGCGTGACGTCAGAAATAAGAGCTAGCCCTGCAGATTCCTGGTCCACTGAGCCACGAAATGCCAAATTCAACACGCCATAAAAACTAGACAATTTATCCAAATTGAATTTTTTTTCCACTAAAATATTTTAAACAAACCGTACATTCGATGGGATGAAAAAACAAAATTGTGTTAGAGGCACTTTAATTAATTTGTATATGCCAAATATGACGCAATAATGCATACATCCGCATACCATCGCAAACGTATGCAATTAGTTTTACAAACATGATGGTACGAATTTTATTACTAAAATCTAAACGCTCGGAGGCGATCATCAGACTAAACAAATTACGGAGGTTTAACATTAAGAGCAATTTGTTGTCGTGGCGACACTTAGTGTCTGCATTTAAAATGCATATATTTCTGCTAAACACAGGTTGCAGCTTCTTCCGCGACTTTGTATGCTTGACAATTGCCCACAATTAAGTATTCTGTATATTGGATTCTTTCAATTCCCAAACGAACTTAGACAACGTACAATTACCAGAATATTTCTTGTTTTTAAATGAGAGTTTATGGTTTCGATATCGCGTTTTAAAGTCATGTTCAGTCTTTCCTATGTATGTTTCTTGTGCCTAATTCGTGATTCCTAGGTGTAACCGTGGCCTGGTAAACGACGCTCGGGGTTAAACATGCGCCTAATTGCACGAGAGGGAAGTCGGCTTTCTGGCGCCAATTAGACTGATTGGTGTTATTGTTTATGTTATCTGGCCGCGTTGTGTTGTTTAACTATATGGTCTCCATGTAGTTATCTATACAGCTGTAGCTGACTCTGCAATTGTTTCTATTGAAGTCTTAGAACGTGGTTGTCGGGAAAATGTTTATAAAGTAAGCCTAGGAAACGATTACCTATGTTTGATTGAACGTTCATGCTGTATGGTGGGTTATAAAACCATAAAATATTCCTACTCCGGTTACGTATTGTATGTCTTGGTGGTGTGTGGGAATACTCTAGCTTCAGTAGTGAAACCGCTAGATCTCAAGGCACTGTCGCAAATGGGGTCTGCCTTGTTGAATTATTCGGGGTCGCATGATAGTGATGAGACTCTCTTGCAAATAGCTGTTGGTTGTTGTTTAAGAATTGGTGGTGCACCATTCGATTCCGAGTTGACATAAGATGGGGGATTACTTGGCTTTCAATAGGGCACATGCATATTTCCCATTGGTTAGGTTTAAGATGATGTTTAGAAAGTTTATGATGCATGTGTAGGTTTGCTTGGGCTGTTATTTTAAGGTCCGACTCGGTAAAAATTTAACAAAATATCTGTCCTCTCTTGCGAATTATGTCCCCTGATCTGGTACCCGTATGTCGAATTGCGGCTAACCCATCCGAGTCTCGGTGAAGTCCAATGCTCTTGTTATTACCACATTTTTTGTTTAGCATAGTAACTGTAAGGGCAAGAAGTCCTACTATTTCACAAACCTCTGCCCCGTCGAAGCTGCCCATTGCCATCAACATCCTCTCATTTTCGCGTCTGCGTAGCAGAGCGCTATGCTATCGACCGAGATGTTCGTTTGTAGGATATTTTCCTTCACTCGTTTTCCTTCACACTTTACGTCATATATACTTACAATTCCACAGCTACCCCAAGCTCATGTGGTAATTTATATGAAATTTTTTTTTAAATATTTCTAAAAGACTGACAATGCTAGAATTGATGCCAAATTTCACAATGAGCGCATTGTACCTCTATTTACAGCCAATTAGATATTTTCTTGTAGTTTGTCATTGAGTGTTCAGTGTTTTCACTATATTTCAACTTGTTTTCTTTTCTTATTTTTTCCGATCACCAATCTAATTAGGTTTTTGATCAGAAAGTTTGTGACGCAAAACAAGACTGGGTAGGGCACGTGATTGGAGGTTGCTACCCCATTGCCCCCTCCGACACTTCCGCCACCCCTGATATATCGTTATACTGTGCGGTCATTATCTTCATCCAATGTATACTTCAACAACAGACGCATGTGCGCATTGCGTACCTATTTTAAGGTTTTGACATAATTGACTTTTACCAGTCAATATCTGAACAATTACTGTTAAGACTGTCTTAGACTTCTGCCTTAGACTTCTGCCTTAGACTTCGCAAGCCAATTTGAAACATTATCAGCCCAGAAAAAAAGACCATAATTATATACTCCAGAAATTAAAGTCATTGTTTGACAAAAATGAGCCATGGGCAAAGAAGGACAACCCTAATTTATTTGTGGGCAATTGTCAAGTATGCAAATGCCTACAAAAGTGGTGTAAGACTGGAATCTATGCTTAGCTAGAACATTCTGCATTTTAAATATATAGGAGCTCACTCTTGAACAAAAATCTGAATTTCTAACTAAGTGTCGCAACGAGAACAAATCCTATGCTCCTAATGTTAAACCTCCGTAATTTTGTTTAGTCTGATGATTAGGCAATAAAATTTATGTATAAATGTTATTGTAAATAGGATTAGGTTTTAGTTCAGTAACTAGAAATACGTTCCCCCATAACCCCTCGCCCGCCTTTTCTACCAACACCCCCCACCCCACCCCTAGAGTTTATTTTCCCCATCCATGGTCCCCAGTGCCCAGACCGCGTCTGTCGATAACAAATCCCAAAAGGCCTGTTCGTCGTACGTAGATTTTGAACGTTACCATGGCCAATATTTACTCGATTTCAATTCTGGAAACAGTTTTGGAATTACCGAGAATAAATACATAACATGCGTGTCTATTATATTACTAGAACGTGCATACCCTTCGTAAAAACGGTTTATTGTACTTAGAAATTAATAAATTATTCGGCAATTAGCCAGGCGCGGCCGGCTTCGTCGTATATTATTTTGAACGTTATCTCGATCAATATTTAACCGTTTTCAATTGTGAAAACAGATTTGGAATCAGCGAGTCTAAATACATAACACACGTACAGTACCTATTATATTACGCAAACGTGTATACCATTCGTAAAAACCTGTTTATGTAGTTCGTCAGATCACCACTCGCCTCCCTTCCAATACCATAACCTTCTTCAGTTAAAAGAAAACTAGTAAAATGGCGTCTTATATATACGTGTATCAATAAGAATAAATTAAAATATTAAAATATTTACATGATAAAAGCTAACAATTGGCTAAACTCTAGGGACTTGCAAATGTTCGTTCTTGTCACAGATGGAATGCCAAGCTTAAAAAAAACACTCTATCTGACCATTGTGTATATCGGCTTAAAATGTCAACATTTTTAAAATCAAAGTTATGGTCCATTTCACGTGCGTGTTTTGCTCGTAAGGAGTTCTTGTCATCTATCTTCAAGTCTTTCCTATGCTCCTTCATCCTGGTTTTTAACGCCCGAGCTGTCTGCCCAATGTACGTTTTTTTATTGTAAATCACTTCTTCAATTATATATATATATATATTTATTATATATATATATATTTCTAGCAATTTGATTGGCTAAAAAACTATGCGTTAGTAAAGTATAGATACACAGTTAACGTCACAGAGTCGTGACCTTACTATAGCAGCTTGAAGTATTAGCCAATCAGAACTGTTGTGTTTCTTTCGTCAACGAATCAGGTCACGTTATTTGTATAGATCACTAATGACGTAATTAAACATGATTTTCATTTGTTGACGATTTTTATCCCGTAATTTCCCTCTCTTCAAAACCCTGCCCACTTGACGATTTAAGAATGTTAAAGTTCGGTCACGGCACTCGCCCCGGCGGCTCGTGCCATACTTTTTTGTTCTTTACACGCTATGACATCATCTGTGAATCTATTACAGTACACACGCACGGAAAAATGTAATCTATTTGTTATATATATATATATATATATGCGGCAATTTCGATTTGACTATTCGCTAAAGAATATCCCTATACCATCACAGGACGCTTATTTGAAGAATTTGATTGAAAAAGTGGAAAGTGTATTAAAACATATGAGATGGAAAGCCAATTTCTTTCTTAAAAACAAAAATAGTGAGAACCAAAAGAACCTTTTCGGCCTTGCGTCCAACAAAACACCTCCTTCGATTCCAGATATGAAACCCTTCGAAGACGAACTTATAAAACTAATCGAGAATGTACAATTCCGGCCATATAGGAACCAATTTCAGAAATCTTTGGCTAACGATTTAAAGAAAACAAGACGCCCGCTAGGCGTTAACTCGGGCTACTTAATAGTGGACAAATGGCACGCATAAATTGCCTGCGGAGATGCTATTAATATTATACATGTATGGAGAACCTAGATCTGGAGAACATATAATTGATTTATGTATGTTCACCGGTCCCGTCGATCCTGGGGGACAAATTTTCTAACATGGCGCTTGTTACCTCAATCACAATAAATTTAGCATAACGAGATCTACATTCCTTTGTGTTTAAAGTCTCTGGGTCAATATCAGCGGAAACTTGTAGTGATAACTGGGAACCTTTTATATTCTCATATACAATGTCAAGCGAAGCAGGGTTATTTGATGGCACGTGCTTTAGGCAAAACATGCTTGATGCGACTGTTCATGGAACGATAAACGACTATTCAATGAAATGATAAACGATAAATTTTGCACGACATTTGTAACACAATACAGGCAAAAATAAAACAAATCATAAATTTTAATAAAATTTAATACCAGTCTTCGGGTGATAATATCAACACAGCATGTTTAATACCTGACAGTGCTTCTATGATTTGACCAATTCAATGACACACACGTTGTATTCAAGTTTATATTCGTTTTTGGTATTCGTTGTAAGATATTTGGCATTCATAGTTTTCATCAGATCGCGGACCAACCCGTTTCGAAATCGCTCGGCATCTTTTAGAGTAGGTCTACCGTGATTGCGACTGCGGTTGTAAACATATTAAAATGTGAGCGTATTCAAGAAGTCAAGAACAAGATACTTCCCGCGACATATACTGACTGAACACTGCAATCCTTTATATCCCTCGCAAAAACTCTTCCCTTCGAAACACGAAAAGAAAGAAGACGCGTGACCAACCTCGTAAGATATTTCCCAGCGACATAACCGACTTACCGACTTCGAACACTTGCATCCCTGGCAAAAACTCTGAAGACGCGCAAAGCCTGTTGGGGGCCTGGGGCCATATCTCGATCCAGAGCCCGCGTTCCCCCTGACCTGCGGCCTTGCTCGACCCCAAAACGACGACCAAGAACAAAAACAGGGAAACCTAGACTCGGCTACCGCCCGAGTAATTAATACGTCTCCCAACATTTTCATTTTTGCCGACAAAACTCGGAATATTTATGAAACCCCGCCCGACATATACAACAACCTCTTACATGACAACATCACAAAAACATATAAGCATGGATCCGAGGACTCTATAGATGAAATTGACTCAGAACTAAAAGACATTTCGAACAATTTAGGAATCGGCGACAGAATTGAAAAAATGAAAAAACGCGAAGCATTTATATCTTTAAAAGACCACAAAGAAAATTTCGAAAACAACCCAAAATGTCGATTAATTAACCCCGCCAAAAGCGAATCCGGAAAACTAAGCAAAGCTATTTTGGACAAAATTAATTCTAATTTGAGACAAAAACTGAATTTAAATCAATGGAGAAATACAAAACAAGTTATTGAGTGGTTTGGCAATATAAAAGATAAGGACAGACACAGTTTCATTTCATTTGACATTGTCGATTTCTACCCATCTATTTCTGAAAAACTATTGGACCAAGCTCTGTCCTGGGCTTCAAATTTGGCTACTATACCTCAAAACAACATTTCAATAATAAAACACGCTAGAAAATCTCTCCTTTTCAATAGCGGAATTTCATGGATAAAAAAAGATAGCAAGAATTTGTTCGACGTTACCATGGGCAGTTTCGACGGCGCGGAAATTTGTGAGCTCGTAGGCCTTTTCATTTTAAACCACCTAAGTAAGAAATTTGGCAAAGAAAGCATCGGCCTATATAGAGATGACGGTTTGGCTATCATAAAAAGTAAATCAGCACGTTTAGCAGACAAAACAAGAAAAGATCTCCACAAATTTTCGAGCAATTTGACCTAAAAATCACCGCCGAATCAAATTTACGTATAGTAAACTTTTTAGATGTAACTTTCGACCTTAACAATGGAAACTATAGGCCCTATAGGAAGCCCAATGACGATCCGCTATACATAAATATGCACTCTAACCATCCACCAAGCATAACAAGGCAACTACCTGCATCAATTAACAAACGCATTAAACTCCTTTCGTCAGATGAGCAAACTTTTCAGGAATCTGCACCCTTATATCAGAACGCGCTTAGGCACAGCAACTTTAATCATGAACTTCGTAGGAATAGGCAACGCAATATCATTTGGTTCAACCCACCATTTAGCAAGAGTGTCAGCACTAACATAGGACGTAATTTCCTTAGCCTAATTGACAAACATTTCCCTCCGCACCACAAGCTCCATAAGATTTTTAACAGAAATACAGTTAAAGTAAGTTACAGCTGCATGAACAATGTTAAGTCAATAATCACTAAGCACAATGCACGCATAGCTAGGAACATCAAACCGCAGGATAGGGACGCTACTAATTGCAGTTGTAGAGAGAACACCATTTGCCCGCTTCAAGAACAATGCATGACTAGAGACATAGTATACAAAGCAACAGTGCATGACAGTAAACATCACAAACGAAATAAAACACTACATTGGTATGACTGCAACCACATTCAAAGAGCGATTGCCCAACCACACTAAATCTTTTCAACATAAAAAGCATGAAAATGACACCGAACTTTCGAAATATATTTGGACATTGAAAGAAAACAATAAAGATTTCAGTATTAATTGGCAAATTCTAAAACATTCTATTTCGTACACAGGAGGATCAAAACGATGCAATTTATGTTTAGAAGAAAAATTTTGTATTTTAAAAGAAAAAAATAAGAATAGTTTACTCAACAAAAGAGCGGAAATAATTTCACAGTGTCGTCATCGTAATAAATTTCGCGTAATCAACGCAAACAAAGCCATGACCTCATGCTTTGTCCCCCACATACGCCCCCACTTTCCGGCAGAAAGCCTATAAATAAGCGGTCATCCCTTTCGATATTGTCACTGCCTGAAGATTCTTTTACAGATGAAACAAGTTGTAGCAGACCAGTTTTGAGGTAAGCGAAAATCTAAAAATATATATATATATATATATACAAATCTTGAGTGAAAAATGGGTCGCTGCCGCGGCGAGATTATCACCCTCGCTTCGCGATCTCGCTTCCGAGGGGATTAATCAACAATAAAATAAAATTGATGGACCCCCTCCTAAACCTATAATTTCTATGTGGTCCCCCTCTAACTGTGAAAAATATATGATGACCCATCCCTCTTTCTTGCCAGGCCCCACCAGGGCATATATAAATAATGAGTGGTCCCTTAGTGTAATAAAGTTGAATTGAGTGTGCTGATTTGGAATTTAGTAAGTGAATTTGAATTGCGTGTAATGGATTTTAATTGAGTCATTTGTTTAATTTTCTGTGTCGCACCCTCGCCCTCAGGCCTTCGGTCGGCGCTTCGAGCCGGACGAGGGGATAAACCCGACACCAATCCAGGGGGTGATAAGGAACTAAACGCCGGTCCATATTAGCACGGGATAAATATGCGCACAATAATTAAGATAGATAAATGTGCGCACAATAAGCGGATAATAAGTTAATAAATGAAGATAATAAGTCTAGATAAATGTGCCCACAATAAGATAATAAGTTAAATAAATGAAGATAATAAGTCTAGTTAAATGCGCCCACAATAAGATAATAAGTCTAATAAATGAAGATAATAAGTCTAGAAAATGTTCGCACAATAAGATAATAAGTCTAATAAATAAGATTAATAAGTCTAGAAAATGTTCGCACAATAAGATAATAAGTCTAATAAATGAAGATAATAAGTCTGGACTCTATAACAGACTACAGTATGTAATAGATAAACACCGAGAACGAGGGATTTTCTTCTTAATATTTAATAGCCAAAGTGGCTGATTTACAGGTGAAAGGGTATTTCAGAGTGTCGAAGATTATGAATACAGAAATACTAAATAATACAACTTGTCTATGTTGCGTTTTGTTGTCATGGCATTCATCGAGCATTGGATAATTTATTCAAGATGGCGGCAAAACAAAGCATGGTTTACGTTGCAGACAAAAGAAACTAATCCCCTTTGACAATCGAGAATCATATGGATGGCGAAAATGGCCAAAGACCATTTACCTCGGGTCGGCCAAAGTAAAAACAAGCAAGTACTTTCTTTTTATCATGATTGCATGCTAAGAGTTTTTGACAGTCATGCCTCAAGGTATCGTCTATCGAGTGTCGATCGAATTTGCAGTTTTGAAATTTCGCTTCGTTTTAAATATCGCTCTGTTAACGGTGATTTATAGCGAGTTTTGTTGTGTTATTATTTTAGGCAGTCGCTATACTTGGAGAAAATCATTTTGTCAGCAGCACGAGTGAGTTTATTATAAGAGTATAAAATGGGGTACAAATCATTGAAAGCGCGTGTTTAATACTAGTACATTTTGATTTACTGTATAAGTATAGACCACATATATGTAATTGCTAAAGTCTTTTCAAACAACGTATAAGCTAATCCGTAAACATGATGAAATATGTGAAAGTTGAAGTTGATAGAACCTTATCTTTGATATATTTCGAAAGCTTTGATATTTTTGTAGCTGCATGATGACAATCAAATGAGAACGAAACCAATTTGTGTATAAACATCGACTTTTAAATAATTGCACAGTCTTTTTAACAGATTAAAATATGTAACATACGTAGCCTCTGAGTATAAAAATGTGTTAAAAGGTTGTTTCAGTCCAGATACTATTGTATATTAAACCTTAAAGATGCCTCACTAGTGTATTGCATATTTAATTGCACAGTTTTGTTTAGTTCGTGTTCCTTTGTGAGACCTCCCAAACAAAGACAAACAACCCTGAGATCAGTTAACATTTTTATAAAACCCGTACAGATCTTCAAAATATCATTGGAGGATATCAGAAGACCTGCATGATTCTAATTATTATTAGTATAAATTAGTATAAAGTTAATCTATCACAAATCATCAATTTTCATTGACTATATATAACAGGAGTTACTACAGTATATCTGCTGATATACATGTAGAAACCTCTGCGATAGAAGTTTGAGTGTTTTCAAAATAATATTTACAATTTTTCATGAAAAATGTGAAATAAAAATTATTTCTTGGGTTAGAAACTTGTAAAATATACTAAAACAATTAGACAACTTGTCCAGGTTGTTTTTTCCTGAACGGCCTATAGTCAACTCGGCCCCTGTCTCATTCAGAAACTTGGGTTTGTTGGAATTTTAAGCTTAATGTTCATACAGCTTAAAGTGCCCATGACCCCAAATATGATATTACTGATATAGATGCTACATGAAGTGAAAAGTTGAATGCCAAAATATTTTATGATTTGAGCTTTGCGTTGATGTGCTATAAAGATTTGTCTGTCAGAAATGGTAATGAGAGTGACGTCATTTACGGCATTATTTCGGATACAATATTCTACTGTTAAAATCCTCAATCAGTCTATCACACGGAAAGCAGAAAAGAAAGCCAAATGCCGTAAATGACGTCACACTCATTACCATTTCTGACAAACAAATCTTTATAGCACATCAACGCAAAGCTCAAATCATAAAATATTTTGGCATTCAACTTTTCACTTCATGTAGCATCTATATCAGTAATATCGTATTTGGGGTCATGGGCACTTTAAATGTTTATTTCCAAGTAAGCTATACATATGGCAGTGTTTTGGATATAGCAAAGTGACGTACTGCCGATGAAATACTAACATTTGGATGATGAATATGATATATATGATAAAAACTGATGATGAATAAGATGCAAAAAATGTTAAATCATCTGCTCAAGGGTGTACTGTAATGATACTATAGGTAAAAATAGCAAAATGATTTAACATATAGTCTGTAATATTGTATTCATATCAATTACCCTTCATTTCATCATGCCTCTGATGCCCTCATCAGAGTAAGGCGATGAAATGAAGCCTGGTACACCAGTTGAAAGTAGGCAATCAAATGCAAGGAAGATAAATAAACTGATATGAATACAATGTTACAGACTGTATGTTAAATCATTTTGCTATTTTTACCTATAGTATCATTACAGTACACCCTTGAGCAGATGATTTAACATTTTTTGCATCTTATTCACCATCAGTTTGTTTATATCTCCTGTGTATTTGTACTTTGGTTATCCTGACCTGGACTGTTGAGTGAATGGTTTGAACCTAATTAAGTTGATTGTCCAGGTTGTAATGTATAGTGTTGAGATTAAAGACTATAATTGTTGGTGACTCATGACCTGCATTCGGCAGAATTCAACAGTGGTTGTCTTCAGAGTTGAGTAAAGACAATTTTTCACAATTGTTAAACATGCTTTACTTACTGTAACTCTAAAATCGATGACCACCGCTTTGCGTGACTTTTAAGATGACCAACAATTAATATTCTAAGACTTAATACAACAAAGTAGATGAATCAACTTCACACTTCTAAAGAACTTTCATTTTACTTGTAATACTTGCATCGAGTCTGGTTCAATTGCACTTTGAGAATCAATGTGTTTTTTTTCAAGACTGGAGACTCACAGAAATTATGCAATGCACTACAAAGAGTTGATTTGAATGAGGTACTGTATATAGAAAATAATATTTAATTATATATACAGTACTGCATATTTTGTAAAAATTCTTAAATGAAATATATGAATGTTTATGTAGGTAAATCTAAACTTAAAAGAAAATGATGAAGAGAACACCCCATTGATGATTGCTGCAGAACACGGTCATGAAAAGGTTCGTGTGCAATGTGATGATCTTGCAACAAACTGAATAATTGCAAGGAACTGAATCGCAATGTTCATTTGTTAGAAGGAAAAGGACAATTACAGTACTGTGATCATTATTATACATGTGTATAGTAACTGCATTTCTTTCAGAATATATCCTTCTGTGGAATTATTTGATTTGTCTGTCATATATGATAATAATAAAATAATATTAATTATTTTGAGAGGAGGCCGGTTCTCTTTAGATATAAAAAAATGAAATCAAACTACACTAAACGACATCAGATAAAAACTAAAAATAATGTAACGATACTATAAAAACTGATTACATAAAAGCTATTCAATTTCCTTTTAAAATGTGTTTTTATTATATTTTAGATTGTTTCTATTTTATTGTCATGTGGTTGCGATGTTACATTAAGAAATGCCACTGGTCAAACAGTTATTGATATTGCTCCAGAAAGAATAAAACGGTTGATTTTAGGTACCAGCATGAAAAAACTATATATATCTTCAAAATACTAGTCTAATACAGTACATGTATTTAATGTATGTACAGTAAATACATGTAAATTATACACATTAATACACTGTGTATAAAAGTGTAGTTGATTAGTCGCTACAGTCCAGTGCAGTATAGCATGTATTCCAACAGTAAAATATAGTACAGAGCAGTATAGAGCAGTATATAGCACAGTGCAGTATAGAGCAGTATAAGCACAGTGGAGTACGTTGCAGTCCAGTGCAGTCCAGTGCAGTATAAGCACAGTGGAGTACGTTGCAGTCCAGTGCAGTACAGTACGGTACCGTGCAGTGCAGTGCAGTCCAGTGCAGTATAACCCAGTGCAGTACAGTACGTAAGTGCAGTGCAGTACCACTGTACTGCACTGCACTGAGCAGTGAGCACTGAGCAGTGCAGAAATTAGTGCAGTGCAGTGCAGAAATTAGTGCAGTGCAGTGTAGAAATTAGTGCAGTGCAGTGCAGTGCAGAAATTAGTGCAGTGCAGTGCAGAAATTAGTGCAGTGCAGAAATTAGTGCAGTGCAGAAATTAGTGCAGTGCAGAAATTAGTGCAGTGCAGAAATTAGTGCAGTGCAGAAATTCGTGCAGTGCAGAAATTCGTGCAGTGCAGAAATTAGTGCAGTGCAGTGCAGAAATTAGTGCAGTGCAGAAATTAGTGCAGTGCAGAAATTAGTGCAGTGCAGAAATTAGTGCAGTGCAGAAATTAGTGCAGTGCAGAAATTAGTGCAGTGCAGTGCAGAAATTAGTGCAGTGCAGTGCAGAAATTAGTGCAGTGCAGTGCAGAAATTAGTGCAGTGCAGTGCAGAAATTAGTGTCGTGCAGTGCAGAAATTAGTGCAGTGCAGTGCAGAAATTAGTGCAGTGCAGTGCAGAAATTAGTGCAGTGCAGTGCAGAAATTAGTGCAGTGCAGTGCAGAAATTAGTGCAGTGCAGTGCAGAAATTAGTGCAGTGCAGTGGAGAAATTAATGCAGTGCAGTGGAGAAATTAGTGCAGTGCAGTGGAGAAATTAGTGCAGTGCAGTGCAGTGCAGAAATTAGTGCAGTGCAGTGGAGAAATTAATGCAGTGCAGTGGAGAAATTAGTGCAGTGCAGTGCAGAAATTAGTGCAGTGCAGTGCAGAAATTAGTGCAGTGCAGAAATTAGTGCAGCGCAGTGTAGAAATTAGTGCAGTGCAGTGCAGTGCAGAAATTAGTGCAGTGCAGTGCAGAAATTAGTGCAGTGCAGTGCAGAAATTAGTGCAGTGCAGTGCAGAAATTAGTGCAGTGCAGTGCAGAAATTAGTGCAGTGCAGTGCAGAAATTAGTGCAGTGCAGTGCAGAAATTAGCGCAGTGCAGTGCAGAAATTAGTGCAGTGCAGTGCAGAAATTAGTGCAGTGCAGTGCAGAAATTAGCGCAGTGCAGTGCAGAAATTAGTGCAGTGCAGTGCAGAAATTAGTGCAGTGCAGAAATTAGTGCAGTGCAGTGCAGTACAGAAATTAGTGCAGTGCAGTGTAGTGCAGAAATTAGTGCAGTGCAGTGCAGAAATTAGTGCAGTGCAGTGCAGAAATTAGTGCAGTGCAGTGCAGAAATTAGTGCAGTGCAGTGCAGAAATTAGTGCAGTGCAGTGCAGAAATTAGTGCAGTGCAGTTCAGAAATTAGTGCAGTGCAGTCTAGAAATTAGTGCAGTGCAGTGCAGAAAGTGCAGTGCAGAAATTAGTGCAGTGCAGTGCAGAAATTAGTGCAGTGCAGTGCAGAAATTAGTGCAGTGCAGTGCAGAAATTAGTGCAGTGCAGTGCAGAAATTAGTGCAGTGCAGTGCAGTGCAGTGCAGAAATTAGTGCAGTGCAGAAATTAGTGTAGTGCAGTGCAGAAATTAGTGCAGTGCAGTGCAGAAATTAGTGCAGTGCAGTGCAGAAATTAGTGCAGTGCAGTGCAGTGCAGTGCAGAAATTAGTGCATTGCAGTGTAGAAATTAGTGCAGTGCAGTGCAGTGCAGAAATTAGTGCAGTGCAGTGCAGAAATTAGTGCAGTGCAGTGCAGTGTAGAAATTAGTGCAGTGCAGTGTAGTGCAGAAATTAGTGCAGTGCAGTGCAGAAATTAGTACAGTGCAGTGCAGAAATTAGTGCAGTGCAGTGCAGAAATTAGTGCAGTGCAGTGCAGAAATTAGTGCAGTGCAGTGCAGAAATTAGTGCAGTGCAGTGCAGAAATTAGTGCAGTGCAGTGCAGAAATTAGTGCAGTGCAGTGCAGAAATGCAGAAATTAGTGCAGTGCAGAAATTAGTGCAGTGCAGAAATCAGTGCAGAAATTAGTGCAGTGCAGTGCAGAAAGTGCAGAAATTAGTGCAGTGCAGAAATTAGTGCAGTGCAGAAATCAGTGCAGAAATTAGTGCAGTGCAGTGCAGAAATTAGTGCAGTGCAGTGGAGAAATTAGTGCAGTGCAGTGGAGAAATTAGTGCAGTGCAGAAATCAGTGCAGAAATTAGTGCAGTGCAGTGCAGAAATTAGTGCAGTGCAGTGCAGAAATTAGTGCAGTGCAGTGCAGAAATTAGTGCAGTGCAGAAATTAGTGCAGTGCAGTGTAGAAATTAGTGCAGTGCAGTGCAGAAATTAGTGCAGTGCAGTGTAGAAATTAGTGCAGTGCAGTGCAGAAATTAGTGCAGTGCAGTGCAGAAATTAGTGCAGTGCAGTGCAGAAATTAGTGCAGTGCAGTGCAGAAATTAGTGCAGTGCAGTGCAGAAATTAGTGCAGTGCAGAAATTAGTGCAGTGCAGTGCAGAAATTAGTGCAGTGCAGTGCAGAAATTAGTGCAGTGCAGTGCAGAAATTAGTGCAGTGCAGTGCAGAAATTAGTGCAGTGCAGTGCAGAAATTAGTGCAGTGCAGAAATTAGTGCAGTGCAGTGCAGAAATTAGTGCAGTGCAGTGCAGAAATTAGTGCAGTGCAGAAATTAGTGCGGTGCAGTGCAGAAATTAGTGCAGTGTAGTGCAGAAATTAGTGCAGTGCAGTGCAGAAATTAGTGCAGTGCAGTGTAGTGCAGAAATTAGTGCAGTGCAGTGCAGAAATTAGTGCAGTGCAGTGCAGAAATTAGTGCAGTGCAGTGTAGAAATTAGTGCAGTGCAGTGCAGTGCAGTGCAGTGCAGTGCAGAAATTAGTGCAGTGCAGTGCAGAAATTAGTGCAGTGCAGTGCAGAAATTAGTGCAGTGCAGTGCAGTGTAGAAATTAGTGCAGTTCAGTGTAGTGCAGAAATTAGTGCAGTGCAGTGCAGAAATTAGTGCAGTGCAGTGCAGAAATTAGTGCAGTGCAGTGCAGAAATTAGTGCAGTGCAGTGCAGAAGTTAGTGCAGTGCAGTGCAGAAATTAGTGCAGTGCAGTGCAGAAATTAGTGCAGTGCAGTGCAGAAATTAGTGCAGTGCAGTGCAGAAATTAGTGCAGTGCAGTGTAGTGCAGAAATTAGTGCAGTGCAGTGCAGAAATTAGTGCAGTGCAGTGCAGAAATTAGTGCAGTGCAGTGCAGAAATTAGTGCAGTGCAGTGCAGAAATTAGTGCAGTGCAGTGTAGTGCAGAAATTAGTGCAGTGCAGTGCAGAAATTAGTGCAGTGCAGTGCAGTGCAGAAATTAGTGCAGAAATTAGTGCAGTGCAGTGCAGTGCAGAAATTAGTGCAGTGCAGTGCAGAAATTAGTGCAGTGCAGTGCAGTGCAGAAATTAGTGCAGTGCAGTGCAGTGCAGAAATTAGTGCAGTGCAGTGCAGAAATTAGTGCAGTGCAGTGCAGAAATTAGTGCAGTGCAGTGCAGAAATTAGTGCAGTGCAGTGCAGAAATTAGTGCAGTGCAGAAATTAGTGCAGTGCAGTGCAGAAATTAGTGCAGTGCAGTTCTGAAATTAGTGCAGTGCAGTGCAGAAATTAGTGCAGTGTAGTGCAGAAATTAGTGCAGTGCAGTGCAGAAATTAGTGCAGTGCAGTGCAGAAATTAGTGCAGTGCAGTGTAGAAATTAGTGCAGTGCAGTGCAGTGCAGTGCAGAAATTAGTGCAGTGCAGTGCAGAAATTAGTGCAGTGCAGTGCAGAAATTAGTGCAGTGCAGTGCAGTGTAGAAATTAGTGCAGTTCAGTGTAGTGCAGAAATTAGTGCAGTGCAGTGCAGAAATTAGTGCAGTGCAGTGCAGAAATTAGTGCAGTGCAGTGCAGAAGTTAGTGCAGTGCAGTGCAGAAATTAGTGCAGTGCAGTGCAGAAATTAGTGCAGTGCAGAAATTAGTGCAGTGCAGTGCAGAAATTAGTGCAGTGCAGTGTAGTGCAGAAATTAGTGCAGTGCAGTGCAGAAATTAGTGCAGTGCAGTGCAGAAATTAGTGCAGAAATTAGTGCAGAAATTAGTGCAGTGCAGTGCAGTGCAGAAATTAGTGCAGTGCAGTGCAGAAATTAGTGCAGTGCAGTGCAGTGGAGAAATTAGTGCAGTGCAATGCAGTGGAGAAATTAGTGCAGTGCAGTGGAGAAATTAGTGAAGTGCAGTGCAGAAATTAGTGCAGTGCAGTGCAGAAATTAGTGCAGTGCAGCGCAGAAATTAGTGCAGTGCAGTGCAGAAATTAGTGCAGTGCAGTGCAGAAATTAGTGCAGTGCAGAAATTAGTGCAGTGCAGTGTAGAAATTAGTGCAGTGCAGTGCAGTGCAGAAATTAGTGCAGTGCAGTGCAGAAATTAGTGCAGTGCAGTGTAGAAATTAGTGCAGTGCAGAAATTAGTGCAGTGCAGTGCAGAAATTAGTGCAGTGCAGTGCAGAAATTAGTGCAGTGCAGTGCAGAAATTAGTGCAGTGCAGTGCAGAAATTAGTGCAGTGCAGTGCAGAAATTAGTGCAGTGCAGTGCAGAAATTAGTGCAGTGCAGTGCAGAAATTAGTGCAGTGCAGTGCAGAAATTAGTGCAGTGCAGTGCAGAAATTAGTGCAGTGCAGTGCAGAAATTAGTGCAGTGCAGTGTAGTGCAGAAATTAGTGCAGTGCAGTGCAGAAATTAGTACAGTGCAGTGCAGAAATTAGTGCAGTGCAGTGCAGAAATTAGTGCAGTGCAGTGCAGAAATTAGTGCAGTGCAGTGCAGAAATTAGTGCAGTGCAGTGCAGAAATTAGTGCAGTGCAGTGCAGAAATTAGTGCAGTGCAGTGCAGAAATGCAGAAATTAGTGCAGTGCAGAAATTAGTGCAGTGCAGAAATCAGTGCAGAAATTAGTGCAGTGCAGTGCAGAAAGTGCAGAAATTAGTGCAGTGCAGAAATTAGTGCAGTGCAGAAATCAGTGCAGAAATTAGTGCAGTGCAGTGCAGAAATTAGTGCAGTGCAGTGGAGAAATTAGTGCAGTGCAGTGGAGAAATTAGTGCAGTGCAGAAATCAGTGCAGAAATTAGTGCAGTGCAGTGCAGAAATTAGTGCAGTGCAGTGCAGAAATTAGTGCAGTGCAGTGCAGAAATTAGTGCAGTGCAGAAATTAGTGCAGTGCAGTGTAGAAATTAGTGCAGTGCAGTGCAGAAATTAGTGCAGTGCAGTGTAGAAATTAGTGCAGTGCAGTGCAGAAATTAGTGCAGTGCAGTGCAGAAATTAGTGCAGTGCAGTGCAGAAATTAGTGCAGTGCAGTGCAGAAATTAGTGCAGTGCAGTGCAGAAATTAGTGCAGTGCAGAAATTAGTGCAGTGCAGTGCAGAAATTAGTGCAGTGCAGTGCAGAAATTAGTGCAGTGCAGTGCAGAAATTAGTGCAGTGCAGTGCAGAAATTAGTGCAGTGCAGTGCAGAAATTAGTGCAGTGCAGAAATTAGTGCAGTGCAGTGCAGAAATTAGTGCAGTGCAGTGCAGAAATTAGTGCAGTGCAGAAATTAGTGCGGTGCAGTGCAGAAATTAGTGCAGTGTAGTGCAGAAATTAGTGCAGTGCAGTGCAGAAATTAGTGCAGTGCAGTGTAGTGCAGAAATTAGTGCAGTGCAGTGCAGAAATTAGTGCAGTGCAGTGCAGAAATTAGTGCAGTGCAGTGTAGAAATTAGTGCAGTGCAGTGCAGTGCAGTGCAGTGCAGTGCAGAAATTAGTGCAGTGCAGTGCAGAAATTAGTGCAGTGCAGTGCAGAAATTAGTGCAGTGCAGTGCAGTGTAGAAATTAGTGCAGTTCAGTGTAGTGCAGAAATTAGTGCAGTGCAGTGCAGAAATTAGTGCAGTGCAGTGCAGAAATTAGTGCAGTGCAGTGCAGAAATTAGTGCAGTGCAGTGCAGAAGTTAGTGCAGTGCAGTGCAGAAATTAGTGCAGTGCAGTGCAGAAATTAGTGCAGTGCAGTGCAGAAATTAGTGCAGTGCAGTGCAGAAATTAGTGCAGTGCAGTGTAGTGCAGAAATTAGTGCAGTGCAGTGCAGAAATTAGTGCAGTGCAGTGCAGAAATTAGTGCAGTGCAGTGCAGAAATTAGTGCAGTGCAGTGCAGAAATTAGTGCAGTGCAGTGTAGTGCAGAAATTAGTGCAGTGCAGTGCAGAAATTAGTGCAGTGCAGTGCAGTGCAGAAATTAGTGCAGAAATTAGTGCAGTGCAGTGCAGTGCAGAAATTAGTGCAGTGCAGTGCAGAAATTAGTGCAGTGCAGTGCAGTGCAGAAATTAGTGCAGTGCAGTGCAGTGCAGAAATTAGTGCAGTGCAGTGCAGAAATTAGTGCAGTGCAGTGCAGAAATTAGTGCAGTGCAGTGCAGAAATTAGTGCAGTGCAGTGCAGAAATTAGTGCAGTGCAGAAATTAGTGCAGTGCAGTGCAGAAATTAGTGCAGTGCAGTTCTGAAATTAGTGCAGTGCAGTGCAGAAATTAGTGCAGTGTAGTGCAGAAATTAGTGCAGTGCAGTGCAGAAATTAGTGCAGTGCAGTGCAGAAATTAGTGCAGTGCAGTGTAGAAATTAGTGCAGTGCAGTGCAGTGCAGTGCAGAAATTAGTGCAGTGCAGTGCAGAAATTAGTGCAGTGCAGTGCAGTGCAGAAATTAGTGCAGTGCAGTGCAGTGTAGAAATTAGTGCAGTTCAGTGTAGTGCAGAAATTAGTGCAGTGCAGTGCAGAAATTAGTGCAGTGCAGTGCAGAAATTAGTGCAGTGCAGTGCAGAAGTTAGTGCAGTGCAGTGCAGAAATTAGTGCAGTGCAGTGCAGAAATTAGTGCAGTGCAGAAATTAGTGCAGTGCAGTGCAGAAATTAGTGCAGTGCAGTGTAGTGCAGAAATTAGTGCAGTGCAGTGCAGAAATTAGTGCAGTGCAGTGCAGAAATTAGTGCAGAAATTAGTGCAGAAATTAGTGCAGTGCAGTGCAGTGCAGAAATTAGTGCAGTGCAGTGCAGAAATTAGTGCAGTGCAGTGCAGTGGAGAAATTAGTGCAGTGCAATGCAGTGGAGAAATTAGTGCAGTGCAGTGGAGAAATTAGTGAAGTGCAGTGCAGAAATTAGTGCAGTGCAGTGCAGAAATTAGTGCAGTGCAGCGCAGAAATTAGTGCAGTGCAGTGCAGAAATTAGTGCAGTGCAGTGCAGAAATTAGTGCAGTGCAGACATTAGTGCAGTGCAGTGGAGAAATTAGTGCAGTGCAGTGCAGTGCAGATATTAGTGCAGTGCAGTGCAGAAATTAGTGCAGTGCAGTGTAGAAATTAGTGCAGTGCAGAAATTAGTGCAGTGCAGTGCAGAAATTAGTGCAGTGCAGTGCAGAAATTAGTGCAGTGCAGTGCAGAAATTAGTGCAGTGCAGTGCAGAAATTAGTGCAGTGCAGTGCAGAAATTAGTGCAGTGCAGTGCAGAAATTAGTGCAGTGCAGTGCAGAAATTAGTGCAGTGCAGTGCAGAAATTAGTGCAGTGCAGTGCAGAAATTAGTGCAGTGCAGTGCAGAAATTAGTGCAGTGCAGTGTAGTGCAGAAATTAGTGCAGTGCAGTGTAGTGCAGAAATTAGTGCAGTGTAGTGCAGAAATTAGTGCAGTGCAGTGCAGAAATTAGTGCAGTGCAGTGCAGAAATTAGTGCAGTGCAGTGCAGAAATTGGTGCAGTGCAGTGCCGAAATTAGTGCAGTGCAGTGCCGAAATTAGTGCAGTGCAGTGCAGAAATTAGTGCAGTGCAGTGCAGAAATTAGTGCAGTGCAGTGCAGTGTAGAAATTAGTGCAGTTCAGTGTAGTGCAGAAATTAGTGCAGTGCAGTGTAGAAATTAGTGCAGTTCAGTGCAGTGCTGAAATTAGTGCAGTGCAGTGCAGAAATTAGTGCAGTGCAGTGCAGAAATTAGTGCAGTGCAGTGCAGAAATTAGTGCAGTGCAGTGCAGAAATTAGTGCAGTGCAGTGCAGAAATTAGTGCAGTGCAGTGCATGAATTAGTGCAGTGCAGTGCAGAAATTAGTGCAGTGCAGTGTAGAAATGAGTGCAGTGCAGTGCAGTGCAGAAATTAGTGCAGTGCAGTGCAGAAATTAGTGCAGTGCAGTGTAGAAATTAGTGCAGTGCAGTGTAGAAATTAGTGCAGTGCAGTGCAGAAATTAGTGCAGTGCAGTGTAGAAATTAGTGCAGTGCAGTGCAGAAATTAGTGCAGTGCAGTGCAGAAATTAGTGCAGTGCAGTGCAGAAATTAGTGCAGTGCAGTGTAGAAATTAGTGCAGTGCAGTGCAGAAATTAGTGCAGTGCAGTGCAGAAATTAGTGCAGTGCAGTGCAGAAATTAGTGCAGTGCAGTGTAGAAATTAGTGCAGTGCAGTGTAGAAATTAGTGCAGTGCAGTGCAGAAATTAGTGCAGTGCAGTGCAGAAATTAGTGCAGTGCAGTGCAGAAATTAGTGCGGTGCAGAAATTAGTGCAGTGCAGTGCAGAAATTAGTGCAGTGCAGTGCAGTAATTAGTGCAGTGCAGTGCTGAAATTAGTGCAGTGCAGTGCAGAAATTAGTGCAGTGCAGTGCAGAAATTAGTGCAGTGCAGTGCAGAAATTAGTGCAGTGCAGTGCAGAAATTAGTGCAGTGCAGTGCATAAATTAGTGCAGTGCAGTGCAGAAATTAGTGCAGTGCAGTGTAGAAATTAGTGCAGTGCAGTGCAGAAATTAGTGCAGTGCAGTGCAGTGTAGAAATTAGTGCAGTTCAGTGTAGTGCAGAAATTAGTGCAGTGCAGTGCAGAAATTAGTGCAGTGCAGTGCAGAAATTAGTGCAGTGCAGTGCAGTAATTAGTGCAGTGCAGTGCTGAAATTAGTGCAGTGCAGTGCAGAAATTAGTGCAGTGCAGTGCAGAAATTAGTGCAGTGCAGTGCAGAAATTAGTGCAGTGCAGTGCAGAAATTAGTGCAGTGCAGTGCATGAATTAGTGCAGTGCAGTGCAGAAATTAGTGCAGTGCAGTGTAGAAATGAGTGCAGTGCAGTGCAGTGCAGAAATTAGTGCAGTGCAGTGCAGAAATTAGTGCAGTGCAGTGTAGAAATTAGTGCAGTGCAGTGTAGAAATTAGTGCAGTGCAGTGCAGAAATTAGTGCAGTGCAGTGTAGAAATTAGTGCAGTGCAGTGCAGAAATTAGTGCAGTGCAGTGCAGAAATTAGTGCAGTGCAGTGCAGAAATTAGTGCAGTGCAGTGTAGAAATTAGTGCAGTGCAGTGCAGAAATTAGTGCAGTGCAGTGCAGAAATTAGTGCAGTGCAGTGTAGAAATTAGTGCAGTGCAGTGCAGAAATTAGTGCAGTGCAGTGCAGTGTAGAAATTAGTGCAGTTCAGTGTAGTGCAGAAATTAGTGCAGTGCAGTGCAGAAATTAGTGCAGTGCAGTGCAGAAATTAGTGCAGTGCAGTGCAGTAATTAGTGCAGTGCAGTGCTGAAATTAGTGCAGTGCAGTGCAGAAATTAGTGCAGTGCAGTGCAGAAATTAGTGCAGTGCAGTGCAGAAATTAGTGCAGTGCAGTGCAGAAATTAGTGCAGTGCAGTGCATGAATTAGTGCAGTGCAGTGCAGAAATTAGTGCAGTGCAGTGTAGAAATGAGTGCAGTGCAGTGCAGTGCAGAAATTAGTGCAGTGCAGTGCAGAAATTAGTGCAGTGCAGTGTAGAAATTAGTGCAGTGCAGTGTAGAAATTAGTGCAGTGCAGTGCAGAAATTAGTGCAGTGCAGTGTAGAAATTAGTGCAGTGCAGTGCAGAAATTAGTGCAGTGCAGTGCAGAAATTAGTGCAGTGCAGTGCAGAAATTAGTGCAGTGCAGTGTAGAAATTAGTGCAGTGCAGTGCAGAAATTAGTGCAGTGCAGTGCAGAAATTAGTGCAGTGCAGTGCAGAAATTAGTGCAGTGCAGTGTAGAAATTAGTGCAGTGCAGTGTAGAAATTAGTGCAGTGCAGTGCAGAAATTAGTGCAGTGCAGTGCAGAAATTAGTGCAGTGCAGTGCAGAAATTAGTGCGGTGCAGAAATTAGTGCAGTGCAGTGCAGAAATTAGTGCAGTGCAGTGCAGTAATTAGCGCAGTGCAGTGCTGAAATTAGTGCAGTGCAGTGCAGAAATTAGTGCAGTGCAGTGCAGAAATTAGTGCAGTGCAGTGCAGAAATTAGTGCAGTGCAGTGCAGAAATTAGTGCAGTGCAGTGCATAAATTAGTGCAGTGCAGTGCAGAAATTAGTGCAGTGCAGTGCAGAAATTAGTGCAGTGCAGTGCAGTGTAGAAATTAGTGCAGTTCAGTGTAGTGCAGAAATTAGTGCAGTGCAGTGCAGAAATTAGTGCAGTGCAGTGCAGAAATTAGTGCAGTGCAGTGCAGTAATTAGTGCAGTGCAGTGCTGAAATTAGTGCAGTGCAGTGCAGAAATTAGTGCAGTGCAGTGCAGAAATTAGTGCAGTGCAGTGCAGAAATTAGTGCAGTGCAGTGCAGAAATTAGTGCAGTGCAGTGCATTAATTAGTGCAGTGCAGTGCAGAAATTAGTGCAGTGCAGTGTAGAAATGAGTGCAGTGCAGTGCAGTGCAGAAATTAGTGCAGTGCAGTGCAGAAATTAGTGCAGTGCAGTGTAGAAATTAGTGCAGTGCAGTGTAGAAATTAGTGCAGTGCAGTGCAGAAATTAGTGCAGTGCAGTGTAGAAATTAGTGCAGTGCAGTGCAGAAATTAGTGCAGTGCAGTGCAGAAATTAGTGCAGTGCAGTGCAGAAATTAGTGCAGTGCAGTGTAGAAATTAGTGCAGTGCAGTGCAGAAATTAGTGCAGTGCAGTGCAGAAATTAGTGCAGTGCAGTGCAGAAATTAGTGCAGTGCAGTGTAGAAATTAGTGCAGTGCAGTGTAGAAATTAGTGCAGTGCAGTGCAGAAATTAGTGCAGTGCAGTGCAGAAATTAGTGCAGTGCAGTGCAGAAATTAGTGCAGTGCAGAAATTAGTGCAGTGCAGTGCAGAAATTAGTGCAGTGCAGTGCAGTAATTAGTGCAGTGCAGTGCTGAAATTAGTGCAGTGCAGTGCAGAAATTAGTGCAGTGCAGTGCAGAAATTAGTGCAGTGCAGTGCAGAAATTAGTGCAGTGCAGTGCAGAAATTAGTGCAGTGCAGTGCATAAATTAGTGCAGTGCAGAAATTAGTGCAGTGCAGTGTAGAAATTAGTGCAGTGCAGTGCAGTGCAGAAATTAGTGCAGTGCAGTGCAGAAATTAGTGCAGTGCAGTGTAGAAATTAGTGCAGTGCAGTGCAGTGCAGAAATTAGTGCAGTGCAGTGCAGAAATTAGTGCAGTGCAGTGCAGAAATTAGTGCAGTGCAGTGTAGAAATTAGTGCAGTGCAGTGTAGAAATTAGTGCAGTGCAGTGCAGAAATTAGTGCAGTGCAGTGCAGAAATTAGTGCAGTGCAGTGTAGAAATTAGTGCAGTGCAGTGCAGTGCAGAAATTAGTGCAGTGCAGTGCAGAAATTAGTGCAGTGCAGAAATTAGTACAATATCAATGCTATATCACTGCAGTGTAGTACAATACCAATGCTATCACTGCAGTGTAGTACAATACCAATGCTATCAGTGCAGTGTAGTACAATCCAATGCTATCACTGCAGTGTAGTACAATCCAATGCTATCACTGCAGTGTAGTACAATACCAATGTTATCACTACTGTGTAGTACAATACCAATGTTATCACTGCTGTGTAGTACAATACCAATGTTATCACTGCTGTGTAGTGCAATACCACTAGTTTTATCATTACTGTGTAGTATAGAGAAGTGTGTGTTGCAGAATAGCGTGGTACATTATGTAAAGTGCAATACCTTGCAATATATAATTATTTTCTAATTCCTATTTCAATTAATGCATCATCTCTTGTTTTGATTATTCAATGCAGATGCTGTTAACAGACGAGGTAAATATTATTAATAGAAAGTAGAGTTAGATCATTGCAGCCATGCAGGCGATGGAAGTCAGCGCTTGAAATACCACTAGCAAGCTCGGCGGTTAGTATGACCGGTCAGACGTAAATGTGGCCGGTCAGATATAACATTTCGGCGGTCAATCATTTCCCCTTAATTTGTGCATTAAAAACAAGAGTGTTCTTTTCTTGATTTACTCATGACATGGCCATAGACATTTTGTTAAAAGGCGAAGTCAAGTCGCTATAAATGGTATAGACATGTCACACAGACGTCGCCGAGCTGTTGCTCAACGCTTAATTCAGTCAGCGTAATTTTGCCAGTGAAAAAATGCTAAGGTCTGACCCATGGCCACCACATTGAACAAACAAAACGTCAAGCGATACAAGCAATGCAATGTAATAAGCTATGTCGTCTTGGCAGTGTTGTACTTCCATGGTTCGTTAAAATACGACTGGTCATGCTGAGCTCACATAATTGATTTCGGGTGCTCAAATCATGAAAGTCGGGGGTCAATGACCCCGTGATCCCCCGTCAGGGCCGCCGAGAGAAATTGAGGGCCCCTGGTCAAACAGTAAAAAGTTAAAATTCAAATTAACGAGCAAAACATGCATGTATTTTGATTAATTTAATGTATATTAATATTAACATAACATCAAGTATTAAGATGTATTGATGCGCCCCAGAGCCGCATACCGATGTGGTGAAGTGTCCCACAGTCCCAGATTTCTGTCATGAATAATGATTGTATTTTATGAATTAATATTATACCAGAAAGTGTCCCCATCGCAGTGATAAAGCCATAAAGGGCCCTATGCCAGTGCCATTAGCGAGTTTACAGACACTGCAATGTAACGATTAATGCTAAAACTGCAGTTCTTGATTATTATAAAAACGATTTTATCGCTTCACACTTAAGATAATGTATAACATATTCTTCGTAATTTTTTAATGTATAACGTTTGCTTAAAAATGGGCCCCCCTGGTCAACGACCAGGCTGACGCCCCCCCCCCCCCCCGCCCGTCAGGCCTGTCCCCCGTTATTTAGAGCGCTGTGGAAGTAATGCAGGGATATGCATTGGCTGTGATGGCCAGCAGGATGACGAGGGGTACAATTGGGAGGTGTGGTTGGATAATTGAAATAAAATGAGACGTGTGAATGAAGTGATACAGTTGAACCTCTCTCAACGACACCTTTCTAAAATGGCGGCGTCCAGAAGCATAAAATACGAGAATGAAAACGTTATTTCTCGAGTACAAGAGCAGATACCGTAAAACAATTAACATTTCTATACATTATACTTAAAGGCCTTTTGTTTGAAAGTGATTTATTTTTTGGGTACAGTTCTCTTAAATAAAGCACTTGGATTTTTTTGAAGCCTATAACTCTTTTTTGTGTTTAGGCGCTGGACATCCTCTGTTATGGCAGGCAGCGTGGCAAGGAAATGCGACAGTTGTAAATAAACTTCTGGTGAGTGAGTTGTGATTATGACAATGAATCACCTCTGCTTCTTAGCTTTGTACGTCCAGTGTTCTGACATTAGAACTTAATAATAATTTGTGCATAATGTATAATGGCCCAAGCTCGTTGTGCACCAATTTGTGTTTATATTGGAATTTATTCGATTTGTCAAAATTAGAGGATATTTTCATCTATTACTTGCAGTTTATTTTACAATATAATGACATAATGTGTATTTATATCTACCATAAGGTGTATCTGTCTTTCATTGTAAGTTTGGTGAGATTTAGGACAGTTGCAGTGCGACATTAATGCAATATAATAGCCACAATGTTTATATCAAACATTATACCTATGAATACTCAACAAAATAAATATTTATAAACCTTGTTGTTCTACTTACATGTTTATGTCGTAATATTCGTTCTTGTGAAACTTGGCGCCATTCTGTTCATTACTTCGAACCCGTTTGCGGTATACTAAATAAACGGGTTCGAAGTATAATGAACAGAATGGCGCCAAGTTTCACAAGAACGAATATTACGACACAATAAACATGTAAGTAGAACAACAAGGTTTATAAATGTTTATTTTGTTGAGTATTCATAGGTATGATGTTTGATATTAAACAATGTGGCTATTATATTGCATTAATGTCGCCATGTCGCACTGCAACTGTCCTAAATCTCACCAAACTTACAATGAAAGACAGATACACCTTATGGTAGATATAAATACACATTATTTCATTATATTGTAAAATAAACTGCAAGTAATATTAGATGAAAATATCGTCTAATTTTGACAAATCGAATAAATTCCAATATAAACACAAATTGGCGCACAACGAGCTTGGGCCACTTGTGGTATGTGTCATGATGCTAATAGTAGCAAAGAAGCAGTGTCACAGTTGTTAGGAAATATCTAGTATAAGATAAAATATGAAAGCAGCTACTGTAAGTTCTCAAAAGAACTGGATATAATATGAAAAGGAGAACTTAAAAAGAGAACTTCAATGTTCCAATGTTTTCAATGTTTGAGAACTTCAAAGTTCCCCTGTGATCATGGTGTTCTTATTTAACTTGCCAAATTTCAAGCAATTGCGAGCATGAGAAGTCGCCTTTTCAGACTGTTTTATACGAGATTATACGGCCGCCATTACTCGAACATGTTCGGAACGCTTAGTTTTCGATTAGAGGAAGTGACGTCAAAGACTCAACACGTGGCTAGTTGTGTATGAATATAAAGCTACTTGGGAAAACTTTCTATTGTAACTTGTCGTATAATTCCCATAAAGCTTTGCAACGTGTTGGGTCTCTGACGTCACAATCACGTACTCTGTTGTAGAATCGCGGGCTCGTCTGGAACAAGTTTTGAGCAATGGCGGACAAAATTTGGGCGACTTTGGAGGTTAAATTTCTTGTGATAGAATATTTGTTGTTAATTTTTGCCCGAGGTTTCAGAAACTGAGATATTTATGAGACCGAGGGCAAATATTTTCTATACAGACCGACGAAAACGACAAAAAACATATTTTTATTATATGAGGTGAAAGGCTTGGTAAAACTGCATTATTTGGATAAGGAAAGAAAAACAAACCAAAATACTTTAGTTATTGTATAATATATAGTAGTTATTTTCAGCTTAATTAAATCAAATTATGTATTAGTTTTCCATTTTCCAGTTAATAATGAAGCAAAAATCACGATAAAATATTTAGCATTTAGGATTCCATGACCTTTGTCGGATATTGTGATTATACATCAATGAATGACTTCCACATCTTAGAGCATAGTATTTTACGGTCATTGAACTCGATCTACGCACGCGCAGCAAATAATTAATGGAATTAATTCAAAACGAAACGTCTTCGCAATAAACAAATTCGCACGTGCCACGGTGTCATTAAAGTACATCTGCAGTATTATTATTATTTGGTTGGCTTTGCGTGGGACCCATTGCTCTAAGGACGACGCGACGCGGGCTTGTTTTACACGGCAAAAGACCTTAAACCTCCTAATATACGTTATCTGGCTTGTTTGGCGCTGTTGTTGGTGCTGCTGGCAAACGAAGTGCAAACATCCCTATCAAGTGCGCTACAATCAACGCGAGGAGCTTGAAGAGTATCCATAAATATGTCATCACCAATACAACGACTTCTAATCTCCAGCGCTTTCAAGATCTAGTGTAGTAGTGTACGCCGAAAATGTGGACATCGTCTGTGTCAATGAGACATGGATCAACAAAAACATCAGCGATGCAGAGATACTACACTCTGGCTATACTATCTTGAGATGCAACACTTAGAGATTGTGACCGCTGATCTGAAAACTGGGATGAAACTTGATCTCAAATCATTCACCTTTGTCATAAGCATTTGAAATTTTAGCGTGATGACGTCACAAGGTGGACATGCTGTACTCAACCCGGTCTCTTCCTTAAATTAACTATTATCCTTAATTTACAAATCGCTCTAAATTAAGGATAATGGTTAATCTAATGTTAGAACCCAACCCTAACCCCCCGCTAATGGGTTTTCTAACCTAACCCCCGGCAAAATGTTCTGCATCGCTAGCCCCCGACGCATCCACTCCCCTACTTGGCTAGCTAAACTTATAAACAAGTGAGAGATCCTAAGCTTGTGGGATAGTAATTGACTAACATACTCATGCGCGACTCTCACGATCGCCGCTAAATTAACCATTATCCTTAATTTACAGCAATTTGTAAATTAACGATAATAGTTAATTTAAGGAAGAGATCGTGTTGCTGTTCTAGAGAAATATTAAAGTCTTGATATCTTGTGAAGTGTTTTCACGACAACTACGAAACATAGTAGCATTTCAAATACCACAAAAAGCTCTGCGATAAACTACTTTTCGTGGTCACCATGGTAATATACTAGGCTCCAGGCCCCTGAAAGGAGTAAATGAAAATTTGCTCTAGTTTTAGTACGAGGCATTGTTTAGACAAACACTGTCATTTCTCATATTAGCAGCAGGTATCCAGAACACAAGAAAATTGCATTTTATGAACTAAGGATAAAGGGGTCTGGTACCTAGTACGTTACCATGGTAACTATATAAACATCAGTAATGAGTCGATCACTTGAAGGTCAACATTGCTGTCATGTTTCGTCTTTGTCCAAGTCATACTTTATGAAATATCAATACTTTAATATTTATCAGGTATAGCGGGTCCACCTTGTGACGTCATCACGCTAACATTTCAAATGTTTATAACTAGATAACAGTGAATGTTAAAGAAAAAATTTAAACAGACCTCTTCGTTATTCAAAACTTACTTTCGAAGGAAACACATAGTATTGAATATCGATTTGTTCATTCCATAGGCACTTTAAGACACTGATTAACAAACAGGCTTACGAAGGTAATCCAAGTATACAAAACCACTCTTGTACAAAACAACACTAATTATGACCAAAGTAAGACAAACCTGTTATCCGCCATTTTGTTGTACTAATTAACTGGGAAGTTGGTGACGTCACAATCAGGGTATACCTGATGAAACTACTCTGGGTGGCCGAGTTTCCGCGGAATGCTTTTTAAAATGGTGTGGTTCAATTGAAAAAGGAAGACATTCACAAAAATCGTAGATAAACATTTCGCTTTACCCTGCTTGTGAAGTCACACACATATAAAATTAAAATAACATCCAAGATGGCGGATGACAGGATTGGCTTGGTGTTGCTATCCCTCGCTGGTGGATCAAGGATGAGTATACATACAGCATGGTCAGCGGTTGACTGGATGCATTAACATCGAGCTTCGATATGAGGAATTCAATACATTCTCTCATTTCGTCTAATGATATATACATCATACGAGCGGACATGTGTGTATGATGATATATATCATAGAACTGCTAATCCCAAAACAACTTAGATCCTAACCCTAACCCTTCCGCCTAATGAGTTTTCTAACCCTAACACCCCGTTTTAAGTGTCTTCCTAACCCTACAGTTAACCCTAATCCCCCCCTCCGCCGGCTGTATTATAAAACTATATATGTATTTCCATTAACAACGTCTCGGACGATGTTTCCTTCATGTTAAATGGAGAACGTTCATGTGGCAAGGTTAATGAAAATAGACTTTTTCCTGGTTTGTATTTTTTGTAGAATCTGAACCATAACTTGAACATAAACAGTAAAAATTCTGAAGGATTTACTCCTTTGCTGTTAGTCACCAGAGATCTTAATTTGTTTGATAAAAGTAAGTTACAAGGCTTCCAGTATGTGGTAATATTTCTAATGATCTGCTGATGTGGATTTCACAAATAGTTGTTGTAAATCAATCACGACTGTCGTCGTCGAACGACGAACGTTTGATAGCCTCATCTTCAGAGTCAAGAGTATTAGTAGATAGTGTGAGAAGTTGATGGTCTTGTTCAGCGAAGTCTTTAGAAAGATTGTTGTTGTTGGTGACTGACATTTTGAAGGCCGTAGCGGTGGTCATCTTTAGAGTCAAGAGTATCAGTAGATGTTTGTTGAAGTTGATGGTCTATGTTAGTGAAGTCTTTAGAAAGATTGTTGTTGTTGGTGACTGACTTTTTGAAGGCCGTAGCGGTGGTCATCTTTAGAGTCAAGAGCATCAGTAGATGTTTGCTGCAGTTGATAATCTAGGTTATTGTAATTTTAAGAATGGTGACTGACGTTTCGACATCTCGGTGGTTGTTTCAATGCCCCTGTTGTAATTTTCGTCATCTATATCCACGAGATTGAGAACTTGTTTTCATCGGAACACGAGTTGACAGTTAAACTTTTTTGACCTTGTTTAGTTCAACATGAAGTGTTTTCAAAAAATTACAATCCAACTGAAGTTGTTGCTCAGCTCCTGCATCAAAATGCGTAAGTGATCAATTAAAATCGAGTTTATGGCGTTTGCTGTTGGTGACGGTGATGGTGGTGTTGTAATGGTGGTAATGGTAGTGATGATAGTGGTGGTGGTGGAGGATGAAATGGTGGTGGTGATGATAGTTGTGTTGGTAATAATAGTGGTGGTGATAGAAGTTTCGGTGATGGTGGTGATTCTAGTGGTAACGATAGTGGTGGTGATAGAGGTTGCGGCGATGATGATAGTGGTGGCAGTAATAGTGGTGGTGATAGTGGTTTCGGTGATGGTGGTGATGATAGTGATGGTGGTGCAGGATGAAAGGGTGGTGGTGATGATAGTGGTGGCGATAGAGGTTGCGGTGATGATGATAGTGGTGGCAGTAATAGTGGTGGTGATAGTGGTTTCGGTGATGGTGGTGATGATAGTGGTGGTTATGGAGAATGAAAGTGTGGTGGTGATGATAGTGGTGGTGGTACGTAGTGGTAATGATAGTGGTGAACAGATTGTCTTGGTGTTGCTAGTTGTGGTGTTGGAGGTTGAGGCGATCGATTGATAGTGTTGGTTGGTGATCGTCATCATTGTAGAGATTGTTGTCATATAAAGGTTGTGGTGGTGATAGTATTCTTGATATAATTGGTTGGTGGATATATATATATATATATATATATATATATATATATATATATATATATATATATATATATATATATATATATATATATATATATATATACGTGTAGGTTTTGGTCTACGAAATGCAAAGAGTGCTCAACAACATATAGTTAGAGCAAATAATAGATTTTCGCTTACCTCAAAACTGGTCTGCTACAACTTGTTTCATCTGTAAAAGACTGCCTGAAGATTCTTTTACAGATGAAACAAGTTGTAGCAGACCAGTTTTGAGGTAAGCGAAAATATATATATATATATATATATATATATATATATATATATATATATATATATATATATATATATATATATATATATATATATATATATATATATATATATATATATAACATTATCTTTTTATTTGATATTGTAATTATTTATGATTATTCTACACACACAATTCAGTTTAAACTACAGGTAAGCGCTGATTTTCTCAATAAACTATCTATCTAAACACAGCAACACTATATTACTCAGAAAAGGTATCTATGTGTTAAGTTACCACAACTGACATCACACCATCATTACCACCATCATATTTATCCATCAATCACTGATATATATATATATATATATATATATATATATATATATATATATTTATATATATACCTAGAAACTATTTTCACTATTTACAAGTAAATCTGCAAATTTAGAACAAATTATTAACACTTCTTATTTACACCTGCGAGTTCTACCGACGAGAGAAAAAAAGATCATTATAAATCTATCATGTGAAAAAACTCGATACAAGGAAGAGTAAATTGGCGAGGGGTGTTGTGCACATATATTTCTAGTTAGAGATCTATTTGTCTTAGAACTCAAAAACTTACGCGGCTTTCTTAAGTTATAATGTGGAACATTCGTTGGCGGAAGAAAACGCGACAACTCCGTACACGCATCCGTACGCCTGTCAGGTGACAAGACCATTTTACGTAAGGTTATCTGGTTTGTGTTCTTGTAAATGATAGATACTGTAGCATAGGTAATTGTTGTTCATTCTGTTACCGTGATTTTGTTGCTATCCTGAAGCTAGTTTTATTCTTCATATTATTAGCGACTGTACCGTTGTGGATTGTGAGGGACGTAATAGTCTGCATCTCACGGCGAGCCATCGTGGGTCCAACGCCAAAAACATCATTAACATACTAACCAGAAAGGATTCCCTTGAAGTTGGTAGGTTTATTATTATTATTATTATTATTATTATTATTATTATCATTATTATTATTATTATTATTATTATTATTATTATTATTATTATTATTATTATTATTATTATTATTGCGTTAATATATACAATGTTGTAGTGAATGTGGGAGAGCTCGGAGTAGACAGACGATACGTGGACGATCGTCAAGCTCATATCCTCAGAAAAATGATTCTGAGTCCCGTACAGGAATCGAACCTGTAACCGTCTGATTGCCGGTGAGACGCTCTAACCATTGAGCTAACAAGACTCAGATGGAGAGTGAAGGTTACAGTGATGTACTGGTTCAATTGATATATGTGCTGCCTATGCGGCAGTCACTACAGGATGCGATAATATTCACAATGTTGTAGTGAATGTGGAAGAGCTCGGAGTAGACAGACGATACGTGGACGATCGTCAAGCTCATATCCTCAGAAAAATGATTCTGAGTCGCGTACAGGAATCGAACCTAGCACACTAATCTTGTTAGCACACTAATCTTGACATGGGTTGCTGTGTCTCGTACCCAGACCTCTTCGCGGAACTATGTATAGTCGATCGAAGTTAAAATTACACTCGATTTTTTCATGGATGTCCACAGATTTATGACGTTTTATGACGTAACTCGTAGATGTTCGTATAATCGCCGGATGCCGAATCAAATGTTCGGAACTCATGATATTTTGTGAAAATTCTGCTTTAGTGCTGAACTTCTGGCAACTGTGCTTTAGCCTGCTTGTGCTTGCGAATTTTAACTTCGATTTCAGTGAGCAAAGTTTCTCTTGTCAAGGTAAGGCACTAGGGGGTCAACTAGGGAGGTGGCAGACGTGAGATATCAGGAAATGTGCCAGGGGCGGATGAAGCATGTGTGGGTCCCCTGGCTGTGTGTAATTATTGACTTACCCCAAATAGACGTCTAACATACCACAGAGTGTACCTATGGTCCAGCAAGCTCATTGTGAGCTCCATATATACATGTATGTAGAGCTCATTGCTCTGCTATTACCTAAGTAAACCATAACCGCATGGGTACGAGACTGTACTACCACTTATTTTAGCAATTTTGAACAATATCACGACTGCCTTGGATTTAGAGGCAGCACTTCCCTTGCGATAGTAACTTCTAGTTATATACCTTTATTTCAATAGGTTAACTCAGTCAGCTGTTATCAAAAGAGGCCCTGAAAGGTTTAGGAAACCGTTTAAACAATACCGCAATTAATATTGCATGTAATAATATTGGGGTGGACGGACGGATGAATGAATGAATGAATGTAGGAAGGAAGAGATGGATGGATTGACGGACGGACGGATGATGGATGGACGGACGGCGGGCGGATGATGTATGGATGGAAGGACGGAAGTTGGACGGATGATGGATGGATGGACGGACGGATGATGGTTGGATGGAAGGGCGGATGATGGTTGGATGGAAGGATGGATGATGGACGGGCGGACGGATGATGGATGGATGGATGGAAGGACGGATGATGGATAGATGGACGGATGGATGGATGGAAGGACGGATGATGGACGGGCGGACGGATGATGGATGGATGGAAGGACGGATGATGGATAGACGACGGGTGATGTATGGATGGAAGGACGGATGATGGACGGGCGGACGGATGATGGATAGACGGACAGATGATGGACGGCCGGACGGATGATGGATGGATGGACGGACGGAAGGACGGATGATGGACGGGTGGACGCATGATCGATGGATGGATGGACGGGCGGACGGATGATGGATGGATGGAAGGACGGATGATGGATGGATGGAAGGACGGATGATGGACGGGGGGACGGATGATGGTTGGATGGAAGGACGGATGGATGGAAGGACGGATGATGGATAGATGGAAGGATAGATAGATAGATAGAAATTTTATTTAAACACGGTGGTTCTATCAGAAATTAAGAATTACAAAAGTATAAAAATTAAATCTGGTCTACCTAGAAGCCGTGTATACAACTTAACAAAAAACAATATTTACATATTTTTGTTCTTTTTAGTTTGATTATCTATTTACAACTATAATACAATTACTATAATACAGAGAAGCTACATATTGGAGCTATATATGGTTGTTGTCAATGCAGAAATCATGTCTTCTAATTTTCTGCTTAAATTTTGAGAAAGTCTTCTCGTTTTTGAGAGAAGTTGGCAATGAGTTCCGTGATCCGGAAACTGCAAAACTTCTTTTGTAACTTTCAGTTCTAACATTTGGTATCTGAACATTTCTGTCAGATGACCTTGTGTTGTAATTGATTGAGCTAAATTGTTTCTCAAACATTTCAGACATATATGATGGGGCACAATTGTTTACAATTTTGTGCATCATAATAGCTTTTTGATATTTCCTTTTTTGGATAAGAGATGACCATTGCAGATCAGAAAAAACGTCACACGTGTGGACAGTGTACGGTGCACCTGTAATGATACGAGCTGCACGATTTTGTAATTTTTGGAGTTGATCTGCCAACGTCTAATTGTCAATGCTATCCCACACAATACTGCAATAATTGAAGTGGGGTTCAACTATTGAGTTATAAACATTAATGAGAAGCTGGCGATTAAGGAATGGTTTGGCTTTTTTCAAAGCCCTTAAATTTGTTGAAACTTTCTTTTTGATGCTTTCTACATGACCTTTCCAAGTTAGAGAATCATCAATCTTTAGGCCTAAGCACTTAACCTCATGAGCCTGTTTTAAGGCAATACCATTAACTGATAAATCTAAATTTTCAGTAAGGGTGGCTAACCTTTGTCTGGAGCCAATCACCATAAATTCAGATTGAATTACATTCAGTGTGAGCTTATTAACACAAAGCCATTCAACTACACACTGAATATCATTTTGTAACATTGATCTCTTGAATGTTACAGCTTGATACAGTTAGGTTGGTATCATCAGCATACATTCTCGTTGAACTATATGTAACACAACTTGGTCAATCATTTATATATATTAGGAAAAGAAGTGGGCCTAAAATAGTCCCTTGTGGAACACCACAGGAAAGCTGTTGTGTATCAGATAGGGTGCCATTTACGGTACACATTTGCATCCGATCACTGAGATATGATTTAAACCAGGCAATAGCTGGCTGATCTAGGCCAAAATAATGCAACTTCTGTAGAAGTATTTCGTGATCAACAGTATCAAAAGCCTTTTTTAGGTCTAAAAATATGGATGGATGGATGTACGGACGGACGGAGGGACGGCTGACGGACGGACGGATGATGGATGGACGAATGAACATACGAACGAAAGGGCGGCTGACGGACGGAGGGGTGAATGAATGTTGGAACGAAGAGATGGACGGACGGACGGATGATCGAGGGAGATAGGGAGGGAGTTGAGGAAGGAAGGAAGGAGGGAGGGAGGGAGGGAAGGATCCATGGATTGGAGGGAGGGAATTAGCTGGGTTATTTCCAGGGCTATTCCTAAAACATTAATTTTCTAGATTTATATTTTTCATATTCCTGAAGACATTTTACGCCTGCATCTCTTTTAGACGTGCGTGACAACAAGGACCGTTCGGCCTTGCACTTTGCCTCGGACACAGGAGACCCCAGCATAATGCTAGCCTTGATTGATAATGGAGCTGATATAAATGCGAGGGGACACCTTGGCCGAACTCCACTTCACATCACGGTGAGGGAAAGATGTTACTGTCACTGTCCATACACAGTAATATGAAGAGAAAATTTGCAACTGAAAATGTTGACGTGATACGAACTTCAGGATGTAAATCTTGTTTCTCTTACTTGGTGTACCGGACACAGAAATTTAGCACTGTATAGAACTGCCTCGTTCTTCAAAAAATCCCGTTTATTTTTGTCCAATTCATGAATTAAACCTATCCTAGATAAAATAAACGGGATTTTTTAAAGAACGAGGCAGTTCTATACAGTGCTAACTAACATTTTACTCATGTAAATTTCTGTGTCCGGTTACCAGTCCAGTACTCTACCAGTTAAAGTGCCCCTAAACTTTTTTGGTTTGGAATAAAAGCACTCCTAAAATTAGGGAGGATGTTCTTTTAAATTTTGGCGATAGCTGTTTTTGTTCTTAAGTTATTCCAGTTTTTGTAATATGCAAATAAGGCATATGATGACGTAAGACAAGGAAAGCAGAATTGTCAAATATCTATTTTCGAGTATATCTTCGAAACTATTCATCAACTATTCATCAAACTATTCATCAACTTTCTCCAAACTTTGCATGTATTTACAGACAAATAAACTAAAAAAGGCAGTTCAAGTTATAAATAAAATAAAAAATAAAATAAAATCTTTATTAATCCATCTTAGGTTAGATAAAATACAATGGATTTACAAGTTAGTAGTAAAATAGTGTATGGCAAAGGTTACATTATTAAAATAGCATATGATAATATTTACATCGTTAAAAGCGAGTATATAGACTCCTCAATATTACAAAGAGATTAAGAATATATAAAATAGAAAGTGATTGTACTATACACATGCACGTGCAAGAAAAAATGGCAGTGAATCCGTTGTCGCTCGTTGTTCTTAAATTGTACTGGTGATTGTTTGGCTCAGGTGGTAGACTGCGACCGGGGTGGCTTGGATCATTCAAAATCTTTTCAGCTTCTCGTTTTGTAAAAGCCGCTCTTCTGTCACTAAGGGTTGGTAGACTATCGTTTTCCAATCCAAGAATACGGAGACTTCATCTCTGCAACCGCTCTATTTCGTTTTCAAGACAACGTGCATATTCTACGTATTCTACAATGGGTCTTATTTTAAATTTGTATAAGGTGAGATCCACCTCCGATGGAAGGTAGGATTTTCTGCATTCTCTTAGATGACATGCTTCTGGATGCCGCCATTTTGTGTCATTCTGGTGTTTTCTCGATTGCTCAGGCTCGATGTCCAGCGGGACATCATTGAGTACAAGGAACAAACAGTATAAAATACGAGAATAAAAACATTATTTCTCGAGTACAAGAGCAGATACCGTAAAACATATTAACATTTCTAAACATTATACTTAAAGGTCTTTGATTTAAATAATAATGATAATAATTTAATTTATATAGCGCTATTTCCAGAAACTCATTAATATGAAAGATATTATTCACAGTGTTTGTGAAAAAGAGAAAGTTTACAATGATATTATTATTAAGTGTATTCACAAAAAAAGATATAAAAACAATATATATTATAGTATTTACAATAGCAATGTAGTTCGATCTGGTATAGTTCTAGAAACATTAAGTATTAAAACATAGAGTGCTAGTTAAAAGCTTTCTGATATAATAATGTCTTTAATCTAGTTTTAAAAACGTCTAATGAGGAGGTAAGGCGGTAAGCCTCATATCCTCAGGTAGTGCGTTTCATAATTTAGGAGCAGAAAATGGAAAAGATCTTTCTCCATAGCTTTTAAGATTTACTTTAGTTATTTATTTTAGGTATGTATTTACTTTTAGGTATTTATTTTAAGTTTTTTGATGCTGATCTAAGTTGTCCAGTTGGATTATAACTACCAGCACTTAAAAATGTATAATTTGTTTTGCCTTCTTAGGCTTCCAATGGAGATGAATGGACGTCAGGCTTGCTGGTTGATCATGGAGCTAATGTACTACTTGTTGACGATTTGGGTAAGATATTGATGTGTGTATGGATAAAGGAATGCCAATGGTTTTTCGTGCAGGATACTGTGATCCAAACACGCGGGATGTTGGGAGACTTTTGAAAAAATTACGAGCCGATAGACGATTGTTGTTTAGCTTTTCAAAGTCGAGCGCACGGAAATCCAGTTGGTATTTGTTTTGTAAAATACCAACAGAGAAATGTTCGACATTTTTAAAAACCGCTAAATTGTGCACGGATATTTATTAATCAGAGCTCTTGTTGTGTACACTTGATCTTCATTAGGCAGGTGAAAAGTTTTACTGATAATCTGAATATCGTTTTGTACTCAGGTTTTACTCCAGTAGATGTTGCTAAGGGAGACAACGTTCAGATTTTATTGAAAGGTTGGTGCTATGTGTATCGAAATCATTGTCACCATCATCATTATTATCATCATTATCATTTTTATCATCATTATCATCATCATTATAATCATCATTATCATTATTATCATCATTATCATCATCATTATCATCATCATCATAATTGTCATCATTACCATTATCATTATTATCATTATTATCATTATTATTATCATCACCATTATTATTATTATCATTTCATCATTATCATTATTATTATTATTATCATTATTATCATTACCATTATCATTATTATCATTATCATTATTATCATTATTATTATCATCATCATTATTATTATTGTTATCATTTCATCATCATTATTATTATTATCATTAATATCATTATCATTATTATCATTATCATTATTATCATCATTATTATCATCATCATTTTCATCATTACCATCATCATTACCATTATCATTATTATCATCATTATCATTATTATTATTATAATACTCGTATTTTAATAAGTATAATACTCGGGTACTCGTATTTGTGAAAAGTGATTTATCTGTAGTGAGAAGAAGTGATCTAGAGGATACAAGCGTGGAAGGTTTATGGCTTGAAATTATATTGCCTAAGTCGCGTGGGATTTTGCTTGGAACGTTTTATAGACCTCCCAACTCTTCGCGGTTTTACGATAAAGATTTTATGCCTAAGTTGGATAATATGTTGGACATTGCAGGGGTTCAAGATCAAGAAATGATTGTCTTAGGAGATTTTAACTGCAACTTTAATGTCAAGAAGGACAATATAGCAGAATGTAAACAGTTAAAATTAACTTTTAAAACGCACCACTTAACACAGCTCATTAAAGAGCCCACCAGAGTCACCATTGAATCAAGTACGCTGTTGGATTTAATAGCCTCAAATAACCCCCGGAATATTAGTAGATCAGGCGTCATCTCTCTGGGTTTGAGCGATCATGACTTGACTTATTGTGTCAGAAAATTGAATTGGAGAAGAGGACCAGCGCAATTAAAAACTTTTCGTAATTATGCAAAGTACAACCCAGACGAATTCTGTAAAGATTTAAAAGATGCTGACTGGGGTACTCAATTGAATTCCCATGAGAACGGAGAAGTTAATGATGTTGAACTTATGTGGGAGAAATTCAAAACCACATTTGTCATGGTTGCTGATCGCCATGCTCCGAGTATTACTAAACGTGTTCGTGGTATTGATAATTGTCAATGGATGACTGGCGAAATAAAATTTGATATTCGTCAACGCGAGTATCATCTCAAGAAGGCAAGAAAGTCAAAATGCAACGATCACTGGGCAAGTTATCGTTACTACAGAAATGGCGTGACCAGCAAAATTCGAAAGGCCAAAGCAACTTACAGCAGAAAACTTATTGAAGAAAATAAGCATGATCAGAAAGCATTTTGGAAAACTGTTAAAAAGATTCTGCCTGGTGAAACAAAGAACATTTCATCAGGTATTATGATTGACGATACATTTTCCACTGATAAATACAAAATTGCAAACGCTTTCAATAAATACTTTACTGGTGTTGTAGCTAAACTGAAAGGAACACTTGGGCCTATGTTAACACATGTGATCAACATGTCAGCCTCCTTCCCATCGCTGAAGCGTTTTCCTCAATTAAAATTTGATAAAGTGTCTGAACTTTTCATTTTCTCTCAACTTCGATCTCTTAAGAGTGGGAAAGCTGTGGGTTTGGATAATATCTCGCCTCGTCTCTTTAAAGATGCTGCGGACATCATCACTAATCCATTAACTCAGATTGTCAACGCATCTTTGAGTCAGGCCACGCTACCAGCGGACTGGAAAGCAGCGAGAGTAATACCCTTGTACAAGGCCGGCAAGGCAAATCAAGTAGGTAACTACCGCCCCATTTCCATCTTACCTGTGATCTCCAAGCTGATCGAGAGAGCGGTTCAAGTACAGCTCGTCAAGCACTTAAGTGAGCATAATATTTTGAGCCCTTTTCAGTGTGGATTTAGAAAGGCACACTCCACTGAAACTGCTGCTATCTCACTAACAGATACAATCAAGCGTAATATTGATCAAGGAATGTTAACCGGAGCTGTTTTTATCGATCTGAGTAAAGCGTTCGATACGGTTGATCATATTCTTCTCCTACAAAAACTACGCTACTATGGTATTGAAAATTTAGAACTTGAGTGGTTCGAAGATTATCTGTCAAACCGGAAGCAGGTCGTTGGCTACCAAAATGTTATGTCTGATTTTCAGTCAGTCACATCTGGCGTACCGCAGGGTTCTATTCTTGGACCTTTGCTGTTCATATTACTAGTAAACGATTTGCCCTCTACGGTAGCTCACTGTAATTTGTTAATGTATGCTGACGACACGGTTCTTTACTACTCAGCTAAGGATGTTAACGTCATTGAGAAAAAAATGAATGAGGATCTTGGTTTAATTGGAAACTGGCTTAGAAAAAACTCCTTGTTTATTAACAAAGAAAAAACTGAATGCTTACTGTTTGGAACTCCAGGAAAATTATCGAATATTGAAAGCTTTCACGTTAGTATAAATGATTATGTTATCAAGCGTGTGTCGAAATTTAAGTATCTCGGTATATATCTTGACGAATGTCTTAGTTGGAAAGATCACATAAAGTCTATTGTGTCGAAGGCTGGTAAAAGGATAGGGATGTTACGACGATTGAGATATAATTTAACCACTCACAGTGCAAATGTTGTATACACCTCGTTTATTCGTCCGGTTTTGGAATATGGTGATACCGTGTGGACTTGTTGTGGGAAAGGAAATGCTCAAGAGTTAGAAAGATTACAAAATCGTGCTGCGAGGACTGTAACCAAATGTAGCAATAGCGATTTAGCTCTGTCCAATCTAAAGTGGGCTAATCTCGAATGTAGACGCGAACGTCATGTTTTTAAACTTGTTAACAAGTCTTTGAGAGGCCAGTGTCCTCAGTTCTTAAAAAATTATTTTACTTTTAATAAAGACATTGTGCGGCGAGTAACTAGGCAGAGTAACTTGTTACACTTGCCAAAAGTCAGAACAGAAACTGCAAAGCGTTCTTTTTATTATTATGGATGCATTGTTTATAATAAACTTAGTTCTTCCAATTAGGACAATTACAGTGGAACTTTTAACGTTTAGTTTTTTAACTTGTTAAATAGCTTAGTAGTGTATATGTATATACTTTTAAATTTTAGGGCTCCCATTGATAACAGTAATTTTTATTACTGATGGGGCTACCCTATGGAAATAAAAGATTTCATTCATTCATATTATTATCATTATTATCATTATTATCATTACTATCATTATCATTATTATCATTATTATCATCATCATTACCATTAATTAAACTTAAATTAAACTCTGTTACAGCAGAGGTTTTTTAAGCGACAACGCTATTTAAAGACATTGATGCCGGACACGTACATTTAGTGAATGGCGTTTGAATCATCACGCATTTTAGGGCTTTTAGGTGTTTTTAGTTATTAGTGAGATTTATAATTGTATATTTATATAAAGTATTTCAATAAATTATTATTATCATTACCATTAATATCATTATTATCATCATTATTATTATTATTATTATTATCATTATTATTATTATTATCATCATCATCATTATCATCATCATTATCATTATCATCATTATCATTATTATTATCATCATCATTATTATTATTATTATTATTATTATTATTATTATCATTATTATTATTATCATCATTATCATTATCATTATCATTATCATTATCATTATTATCATTATCATTATCATTATTATCATTACCATTATCATTATTATCATTATCATTATTATCATTATTATTATCATCATCATTATTATTATTGTTATCATTTCATCATCATTATTATTATTATCATTAATATCATTATCATTATTATCATTATCATTATTATCATCATTATTATCATCATCATTTTCATCATTACCATCATCATTACCATTATCATTATTATCATCATTATCATTATTATTATTATCATTATTATCATTATTATCATTACTATCATTATCATTATTATCATTATTATCATCATCATTACCATTAATTAAACTTAAATTAAACTCTGTTACAGCAGAGGTTTTTTAAGCGACAACGCTATTTAAAGACATTGATGCCGGACACGTACATTTAGTGAATGGCGTTTGAATCATCACGCATTTTAGGGCTTTTAGGTGTTTTTAGTTATTAGTGAGATTTATAATTGTATATTTATATAAAGTATTTCAATAAATTATTATTATCATTACCATTAATATCATTATTATCATCATTATTATTATTATTATTATTATCATTATTATTATTATTATCATCATCATCATTATCATCATCATTATCATTATCATCATTATCATTATTATTATCATCATCATTATTATTATTATTATTATTATTATTATTATCATTATTATTATTATCATCATTATCATTATCATTATCATTATCATCATCAGTATCATCAACATCATCATTACCATTATTATCATTATTTTCAAACACTCATTAATAATTCATGAGGAAAAGACAAAAGAAAATCACTACCGTATCGTGTCTTTAAATGTGATAAAGATTCGTCCTGATTTACATAAACTTTATCTTTGATTTTCTCGGCTTAGACAACATCGATTTTCAAAATTACTACGCCAATGAAATTATCAAATGGGTCGTGTTTGAAGCCGTTTAATAAACTCGCAGCACGTGTTTTATCAGATCTAAAACACTCGGGCTACGCCCTCGTGTTTTATATCTGATAAAACACTGCTGCTCGTTTATTAAACAATACATCATCATCATTATTATTATCATTATTATCATCATTATCATCATCATTGTTATTATGATCATCATCATTATCATTATCATCATCATTATCATCATTATCATCATTACCATTATTATCATTATTATCATCATTATTATTATCATTATCATTATTATCGTTATCATTAATATCATCATTATCATCATCATTATTATTATCATTATCATTATTATCATTATCATCATCATCATAATTGTAATCATCATCATAATATCATCATTATCATAATCATTATTATTATTATTATTATCATTATTATCATCATTATCATTATCATCATTATTATTATTATCATTATCATCATAATCATTATTATCATCAAATTAGTGAAATTCTTGAAAAGTATGAAGAACTATTACATAAAATCTCTAAATGCGATCTTCCGCTATCGTTGAAAGCAAGTGCTTTCAATAATATGGCCCTGGCAAAAATTCTTCATCATTTTTATAATTCAAGACTAAGTGAAGGGCAATTAGAGCATATGGATGCTATTCTTACAAAAATCATCCGTCAACTATATGGTTTGTACGACACAACTACTCAGTTGGTGATTTACCTACCAAGAGAAGATGGTGGTATAGGTATCAAACGAGTCTCTGACGTATATAGAACAACGAGATTAGCGTTTATGGTAAAGATGTTGAACCACCCAGTAGAACAGTCCCGTAATGTTGCGAGAGAATCACTTATTCTTGATATGAAGAAGAGGAAGGTTGATAAAACTGTCAGTAGTTTTAATTTTCTTGGATATGAGCTCAAACAAGACGGTTATTTGAATTGCCATACGTCCTTTGGCTGCCAGTCTGATTGGCCCGACATGCTTCGTTATGCTAGAAAATTGAATGTTGATGTTGTGTTTGTCGAAGATAGAGCAGTAATCAAGATTGATGATAATTACTACGATGACACCTGTGCATTACAGAAGGTTCTTTTCAAATTAACGGTGGAACGTGATCTTGATAGAGCGAAATCTCTTTCTATTCAGGGACCCTTTCTTTGCCTAACGGATATTCATTTAAAATCGTCACATTCTATTCTTTATAATTGGAAAATCGGTGATGATTTAGTTAAATTTGCGATCAAAGCCCGATTAAATTTGCATCCTACCAACTTTACAATTTTCATTTGGAATCGTGAACATGATCCAATGTGTCCATTTTGTCGACAACATACCGAGAGTATGGCACACTTGATGAACGGATGCAAAGAATTTCATAATTATTACAATCGTCGTCACAATCGAATAGCAGACAAAATAGCCGATGAAATCAAACAGAGTTGTCCCCGTAGTCGCGTTTATTCAAACAAGTTGTTGGAAACCGTTTTCCCGGAATTTCAGGAGCAGTTGTCATTGTTTCGTCATCGAAAACCAGATATTTTAGTCATTGATCCGGTGATGAAGTCATGTATTGTGGTGGAAGTGACCGTTTGCTACGATCTTTATTTTGGTTACGCCTTTGATGGGAAATGTGAGAGATACGAACCTGTTTGTAATTTTCTGCGTAGAAGGAATTGGAGCGTTAAACTGATTGTTTTGTGTTTTGGATCCCTCGGGTGTATTAAAAAGGATGTTTGGCGTGGAATGAGAGCTTTGTCAATCGATAGAGATGATGCAAAGAGACTGCTGAGTTGGTGCTCGCTATCAAACTTAATTATGGCAAATTATATATGGAGACATAGAGTAAAGAAACTAGTCTCATGACTATACCTTATCCTTTTCAATGTCAATTTGAATGACTACATATACTGTATATTGCTTTGTTGATACTGTGTTGTAGGTTTGATACAATTTATGTGACTGTCGCATGCCTAGCATATATATTTATTGTATTAGAACTGAGCAGAGTGTTCAGGTGTTAGGGCAGAAAGGAAAATATCATTATCATCATAATCATTATTATCATCATCGTATCATTTGATAATGATGGTGACAATAATGATAATGATCATCATCATCACTATTATTATTATCATCATTGTCATCATCATTATTATCATCATCATCATTGTCATCATCATCATCTTCATCATTGTCATTGTCATCATCATGATTATCATTATTATTATTATCATTACCAACATCGTCATTATTATTATCATAATCGATCATTGTCATCATCATCATCGATCATTGTCATCATTATCATCCTCATTATCATCATCATTGTCATCATCATTGTCATCATCACTATAGTCATCATTATCATCATTGTCATCATCATCACTATAATCATCATCATTGTCACTATCTTTATGAACATGATCATTGTCATCATCATAATCATCGTCGTCATTATCATCATGATGAATACATAATCAGCAGTATCATCTTTATCGTCATCATCAACTTCATCATCGCCATCGCCATCATTATCATCATCACCATAATCACCATCATCATCATCACCATCATTATCATCATCATTATCATCATCACCATCGTCATCATCGGCGTTATTATCGTAATGGTTATCACCTCCATCAATATCGTTCTAATCATCATTTTGATATCTCGTAATTTTGTTTGTATTTTTAGAGGCTTGGACAGAACATGTTGACCGATCAATGAACTTAATGAGGATTACATCTGGTAATGTAATTATATCACTTTTGAGATGGTGTCTCCAAGCTACATATCTAAAAATAGGTACGCAATGCGTACATGTGACTGCCGTAATAATTTAACAGCTTTATTGGACACGTCTATGTGACAAACTAATAAAAATACATAGATACAAGAAAAATAAAAGACGAGCCCAACAGGGTTTGCGCGAACGGGACACAGTCGCATGCGAGGCGCAGCCCTACGGTAGGAAAACATACATCATAAAAACACATGAAAGGGGCAATAATACATACAGTATATATACATAAAAGTTTAAGCCCGATGACAGGGGCAGTCGCGCACAAGCGACCATGTGCAGGACATGTCTATATCAAAAGTATTATTAAGTAAAGAAAAATATAAGTTACAAAGAAAACCCTTAAAAGAAGGAGCACTATGAAAAGTATGTAATGGGGCTAACTTGCAAATAAAGTTCCAGGGTTTAACAATTCTGTTAAAATACGAAGCTTGGAAAGTACTGGTTTTACAAATGGTGGGTTTTAAAGTTAAAGTTGGGTTAAGATTACGTGTGCGCCCATGCTGCACAAACGAAACAAAACTTTCAATATTAAAATCAGTAGGACCTATGATTGCTTTGAAGAAGAAAGTCAGGTCTTTTATTTCTCTATCATACACCAAAGGCGCAGGTTAAGGGCCAGCAGCCTATCCTTGTACGACGTCTCGCCTGGTTTCGACCTTAGGATCCACCGCGTAGCGCGCCGTTGCACTCTCTCTACCATGGATTTTAGCTTAACTGTTGCTGGCGACCACACCTCGGTAGCATAGCACATCTGAGATTTAACGAGTGCTAGGTATAATGTCCGTCGAACTGTTATATCTGTAATCAGGGGACAGGTTCTTTTCAATAAACCGAGTAGCTTATTTGCTTTTGCTACGACAGACGTAACATGGGAATCCCAGGAGAGTTTATCAGAAATGAGAACACCAAGGTCCCTTTCTTCCCGCACGCGTAGTAACTTCACGTCCCCAAGGCTATAGTCATAGGTCACTGGCGTTTTCTTTCGAGTTACTGTAAGTACCTTGCACTTTGAAGCGTTGAACTTAATGTTAGAATCGCGGCTCCAGGTGACCAGGCTCGTCAGGTTACGCTGAAGGCTCTCGCAGTGGCTGAATGAGTTAATGGTACGGTATAATTTTGTATCATCTGCATATAGGCCAGCGCCTGTTTCTTTTTGGATGACGTCAGGCAAGTGGTTTATGAATAAAACGAAGAGTAGAGGACCTGCGATACTGCCTTGAGGTACACCGGAAGTGACTGATGAGCGCTGAGAGGCGACGCCTTCTATAACAACTCTCTGTGATCTATCCCTTAGGTAGTCGGTGAACCATTCAAGTAGATTGCCTGTTACTCCATACCATTTAAGCTTTTCGATAAGTATGGCATGGTCGACGGAATCGAAAGCTTTGGCAAAGTCAAGGTATAAAACGTCCGACTGAATATTCTTATCAAGAGTTTCGCCAATTGAGTGAAGAACAGACAGTAACTGGGTAACGCAAGAGCGATTTCCCATGAAACCGTGTTGTAACTTGGTAATCACGTCCGAGACATGAGCATAGAATCTATTGCAGACGCAGCGTTCCATGACTTTACTAACAACAGACAATAAGGAGATAGGTCTATAGTTTTCTGCGGACTCTTTTAGATCTTTCTTATGGACGGGAGTGACATCAGCAGTCTTAAGCAGAGAATGGTTGAATAATGCACAGAGACTTGGCGCAATCTGCACGCTACACTCTTTTAAGACGCGGGCTGGAATCCCGTCGGGACCACAGGCTTTTGACGGATCTAAGTTAGATAAACAATTGGCCACTTCTTCGACTGATAGGTTAAGTTCGGAAATTTCCATATCAGCGCTCAAGGGAGAACGATGGCATTTGCGTTGGATGTTTACAGTTGGAGTGGTGAAAACCGAACAAAAGTATGAATTAAATAGCTCAGCTTTTTCGGCGGCGGTCTTAGCTGTTTGCCCGTTGTAAACAATATCTGAATTCAAGCCCGCGCGATGATGTAAAATCGCCTTATGGTAACTCCAAAATAATTTAGGGTTTGTCTTGAATGAGCCTTCAATACTGACCAGATAATCGCGATGTTTACGTTGGACTAATGATTTAACCTCTTGACTGAGGGAGCGAAGTTTTAGTTTTCATTCTTCCGATTTATATTGACGGTATTTACGCAGAGCTCTATACTTTTTGCGGATAAGATGCCTGACCTCTCCGTCAATCCAAAGCGGGGAATTAGTGTCTTTGATGGATTTTACTGGGACACAGTTCTCAACGGCAGTCACAAACAGATCCTTCCACTGAGACCAACAAATATCAACATCATCGGAGAGGGTGATGTCGAATGGCATCCGCTGCAGATCACTTCTGAGTTCATCAAAGTTCGCGCGCTTATAATCATACGCCTTGCGCTGCACCCGCTTAGCTCGTTTAAACTTCATCCGGATAACAAAGTCAACCAGGAAATGATCCGATGGAAATTCGCTTTGCACAGGAGAGGACGTAGAGACGTAGTCAATCACTTCAGAACAGTTGCACAAGAGCAGGTCAAGTTTATTACCCGCAATATGAGTTGGCCCTTTAATGAGCTGTTGAAGGAAGTTATCGTCCATCAGATCACAAAATGCTTCGACCTCCGATGATCCACCGACATTAGTTGGAGTACATTCATCAGACGACCAGGCAATGTCCGGGAGATTAAAATCGCCAACCACGATATTGCAGGCCGATTCAGGAGTTTCTTGAAGCGACGAGTTGAGGTGTTGAAAGTCCACAGGACCAGACTCTGGGTGATAGAGCGAATAGAGGATAATTGGTTTACTATTATCCTTAGTAAGTTCGACGACTACCAGTTCGATGTTGTCTCTCTCGAGGTCTGATCGGCGTCTGGTATGGATTTCAGACTTGACCGCAATAAGTACGCCTCCGCCAGTCTTTCCGGTCCTGTCTTTGCGGTAGATGGAATAGCCAGTTAGAATTTCTGTTGACAAGATGGAGTCATTAAGCCAAGTTTCGCTAATACAGATGACATCATAGGAAAGGCGGTAAACCAACTGTTGTAGAATAGTTGCTTTGCATACTTTGCTGGAAGGGTTTCCGTCATGCGGAACAAACGTTTTCAAACTTCTTGCATTAAGATATAGAACGGTTAAGCCTTCTGTAACTGAAGCTTTAGAGTTGGTTGTTCTAGGGTCGCCTGCCCCCTGCAGGTTAGAACTAGACTGACCTGCAGGGGGTAGTTCGGTAACTACTGGGCTGTCATCTATATGGCGGAAGAGGTTGGCGTTAATAATGACCGTTTATTTATCCGTTTGTCTCTTCTTGCCGGATGGATACCAATAGTTGGTCCTGGATTAGTCTCCACATCTCCTGATAAACGAATAAGGATGATTGCGAAGGAGGCATAAATGATAAATCGACAGCCAAGTATGAGTTTTACTGAATGTGGTAATGGCCGTTGTTTGACCATTAATCCACTTCGACGACGTCGAAGTTGACGAGTGTGGCCGTTAACGAAAGAATTTATGGCAATTAGTTGTTTGTTCACGTATAGCAGTTTGTTGTTGGATAGATTTATTGTTTTATAGTTCTCCCAGCGATATAATGCATGAAAAACAATGTAGATGTAGAGGAAAAGCCATAACTTTCGAGAGCTCGAAATCTCCCGACGAACTGCGATGATGGCGCAAGCGGCAAACCAAGATAGAGCGAAGATGAAGCGTGTGAGGACAGGGGCCATTGTCACTTGTTTTCGAGGAGCACGGCTTGATTGAGAACAAGTGGACTTCAAGCGGCATTGAATTGTTGATTTTCGGCTGGATTTGCAACATGTCTTACAACTATGCAAAATGTTACATCTATGATAATTACATCGCAGATCTGTGAGGTTGTATGCATACAATCTTGGAAACTTTGCCCTGTCCTTAGGATGTTTGAGTTATGATAAAACACGTGCCTTTTAGGCCGTACCCCTTTAGGCCGTACCCCCCAAAGAAAGTGCCTTTTGAAGCTGTGCCCCTCCAAGGTTAACTTTGTTGAAGAAAAGCATAAAAATGAGTGAAAAACAAACAGAAAGTGATAGAAATCAATTGATAGTTATTTTCATTTACAAATGTGTCTTATATTGTCCATTTCAACTATATAGCACATATTACATTCAATATGGGTGTAAAACTTGCACCTTAATTATTTTGGGAACTAGCTGTATAGTGTTAGTGAAACCAGTCAATTTGTTCTTGTGGCTGCACATAATATTCTATAGCCTATAGATATGTTATCCTTTGTGTTAAAAAATTCAAACACAAAAAGTCAAACCAGCAGCAATAAAGAACTAGCTATGTTCATCAATTTCATTCATTACTCAGGCTGAATCCAAATATCAACATCATATTATACTGTAGTAATATACACCTTGGACATTTTGCTTGAGGTTAGCTTGTAATTGTTGATAATAAAGTTTCCACTAGCCATAGAATTATTGCATTCTTGAGCAAGTTGAGCCATTAAAAGGTGCACCGTCATAGTCTATCAATAAATCTTTGTCAGGATATGTGCATCTTCCTGTGTATTCAGTTTGTAAAGTTGCAATTTGTTCCATAACAGGAAATTATGCAGTGACAACATGATTATTAAACACTGTCCAAAACATGCTTTATATAGAATGTTGAAGGATTGATATCAACTAAGAAACTCTTAGAATAATGTATATCTCTTGTAAAGTGTTGAAATATTCTGATTTCTAGCATCACTTTGAGAAACACTGTCATCTAGCGGATAAAGTATTTTAGTTGAATTGACTGGTGGTTGAGGATAATTAAATCTACATTCTTGTATTAACTTTTTGCGACAGGTATGCGAGTGTCTGTGTGTTTGCCGATTAACAAGATATATTAAGGTTACAGAACACCCTAGGAAGCCCATTCACGAAATTTGTTAACGCGCGCGCAATTTGTCTCCGATTTATCTCAAATTTGCACCACTTATAGTTAAGTATGCGAAAAACACCATCATACTGTGAAAAAAATAAAAGATACAATATTTTTCCAGATATATTCATCAATTTAAAATCATATGACCTTCGCACCGCGGCTTAACCTGGTCTTTGATTTTACCAAAAAGCTCTCAATTTACCATATTTACACTTCCCGATGTTTGTTCTAAAAAAGTGTGTCGGGGATTTTTTATTACTGGAGGGGTTTAGCAGTTACGATATTTTTTTTCTCGACCTATGTTGTGGAAGAAGCAATTGACGAATGAAGTCCGTAACTCAGCTAATTTTTACATAAAAATAAAACGCCGACACACTTTTGTAGCCCAGATGTTCGCTGACATCCTGTGCAAGTTTGGTGGGAATCGGTTAAAACGCGCGATCAGGTTACATCTTTTAGTGCCCCTATGTGACTCAAAATTGATGTGGTAATAAATAAGCCGTGAAAGTTCGGCGCGGTTTTAACAGCTATTGCAAATTCTCCGCCCCCTCTAATAATTGAATTACTTTCCACCAATAAGAACAACAGACATATTAATTGTAACAAAGACTATACTAGTACGCTGAAATAGCCCTTGTCTACACGGTTCGAAGATGCCTGCAAAAAGAAAGGGCGCAAAAAGTACTCGGACGGCTAAAGAAAAAAAGCGCAATGCCAGTGAGTTAGATTCTACACCTGATGACCACAATTTCATTTCTATGTCTCTGGTATGTTTACTCCAAGTGTAAACGGGAGAAGAAATATCCATCATGCTAATACATTTTGCAGCTGCGGCTTTGCCTTTTCCTATTGCTCTGAAAGCAACAACAGAGGATGCGAATTCATTTTTTCAAGTATTTTTAGTGGAAGCTGGCACTCCTTACACACTACAGAGTTGTCTAGCATTTATTACAAACATTCTGGACTAACAATATAATTGCCAACGGGTGGTTGGTTACAACATAGTTAATACAGAACTGTCATCCTCATTTTCACTTGAGTTAAAATCCGAATCAAAATCATGATTCAGATTGTGATTCTGAACCCAGTAATGCCGCTTTTCACTTCTGGAAACTTTCCATACTTGTCTTCAGTTTCGGAACGTTTATCGCTGTTCGCAATCATGTCTGGCCATTGTGTCTCTTGATCAAAGTATGAGCCCTTGTCGCTGGCAGATAAATGTTCCTTTTTCTCATCCAAAAAGACGTCTTTGTCAGCTTTCTTGCGTTTGGCCCGTTTTTTACGACTACCACAGAATGGATTTTTATTCCGTTTACTGTCAGACATAGAGCCGGAGAGACGAGTTGAAGTTGTGTTTGTTTTTCCAATTTCTTTCGTAATTTGATACAAGTTAGCTGTCATTCATCCTGTTAATTAATAGTTGACTTTCCCGCCACGGATAATAACCGTAAACCGTTTTAACACAATAACTCGCTCAATTTTCAATATTTTCAATTCAAATTTTTGCAGCTGATAGATCTAATGGTAACCTTTACATACATATCAAAACACCATTTAAAAAAAAATTTCCATTCTAGGGTATTCTGTAACCTTAAGCCATGCTTATTCATTGGTAAATGGCAAGTAATTATCTGATCAATAAAATATGTTACATCATCATCTTTTGCAACACCAAATATCGGGGCATTTTCTAGCCATATTAACATGTGAATATGAGGTGAACCTCGTTGCTGATATTCAACTCTATAGAACCAGTCTTGTATTTTTCCCAAAGGGGCAATGTTGCTCATCAAGAAGTCTTTCAAGAATTTATTAAATTGACAATCAAAATGTCTTGCACAAGTCACACTTTGGATGAGTCTGCATTTTTCTTCCCAATTTAATTCTTCCAGTTAATCATCAGTATAATTTTTATGATCAACAAGTTGCCCTAATATTTTAAAGAGATGTAACCATTTTGTTTCAGCTGAGCTACAAAACAAAGTTTCAGGACCCATTGTCTTATCATTGCAAAAAGATCTTTCTTAGCCTTTTCAAAATACGGGGATCCTCTTAGTGCTCTTAAAAATTTGAAACCTTCATCATCATGAAGAATTCTTTCTAAACTACCATGTTGCTTTAACTGTCCAGCTGTTAAGCCTATGTTACTTCTCTTAGATTTCCTTAGTGCAATTTGGGATTTGCCTAAAAGTATTTTCATCTGTAGCTTTTTAGTCTTAAATAATATATTCTCTACACACATTGCCGCTCTTCTGTTTGACCTTCTTAACTCTGATTTACAAATGTCACTATAAAATACTTTGACTTTCTTTATTTTCTGGCCTTTTTTGTCCAAGAAATATCTCAGGGTAAGCTAGTTCTTCAGAATATTTTAAATACACTCTGTGGTCTGTTGCAATGGTATGTATTATTTCTCTTTCATGATCTCCAAGAAAATCTGTGTGAGTCAATTCATACTGTCAGTTACCTCAGCAGGAATTTCAGCCTCATCTTCACTCCAATCATCGTTCTGGTATTTTTCATTTTTTGCAACATTTAAATTATTATCATCTCTATTTTTAGAATGATCTAAATTGTCTTTTTCATGCCCTACTTTATCGTCAGATATGTTAACATTTTCTTGAATGTTTTTGTGCCAGTGCTCATTAAAAACAATGCCTTGTTCACAATAAAGTGCACTATTTGTAGCTAGCCAAGATGCTACCTGAAAGACTTCATGTGGCCTTATATTTAAACACATTGCAGAACTTTTATACTGCAGTCGTCGTTTTAACTGAACTTTGATTGTCCCTGTTTCATGTGGTAGTCTTGGTAATGTATTCACAGTGTTGACAACATCAGCAGGCACATTGACAACATTGCCATTTATCTTAAATTGCTTACCCCTTGGTGCTTGCATAAGCTTCAGAAAGGCTAATCTTGGTGCAACAAGTCTCCACTCTAACTGATTTAAATCAAAACTTGCTGGCTTTTCTGGAAATACCATCCCATTTTTTACAGCAAAAGGAGACATTTTATTCTTTTTTTAATATTTTTCACATGTTCTGCAGATCCACTCAATATTATCAACAGATATTTTATTCAACAAGTGTTGTGACATAGTTGGGTTTGACAACTTTAGTTTTTCAGCAGAATTAACACTATGCCTATACCATAACTGATCACAACAGGTACAAATATATACCGGGCCTTTTGATACCACTGTGTGAAACCTATCAATAAGATCTGAAATTGAAACAGCATCACAGTTTCTCCTTCGATCATATTCTAGTTGTTTGGAGAGTTTATTCTCTCTCTGGTCATTGCATTCATTTGCTCTCCTATTTATATCATTTACTTGCTGTGTCTGCAATCGATTCTGTCTCTGCTCATCAGATTCATTTGCTCTCCTATTTATATTATTTGCTTGCTTTGCCTGCAATCGATTCTGTCTCTGCAGCTCATCAGATTCATTTGCTTTCCTATTTATATTATTTACTTGCTGCGCCTGCAATCGATTCTGTCTCTGCTCATCAGATTCATTTTTTCTCTTTTGCCGTTTATACTCCCGACACTTTTGAAGCCTCTTTTCTTTCATTAAAGCACTTTCTGTATTTTTTCGTTTTAAATAATTCATACGCCTAGCTTGGAATCGCTTATTTCTAGTTTCTGGATCTTCTATTTTTAGTTTTTTGCTCTTGCTTTCACACTCGTCAATCTTTCCTATCTCATATTTTTCATTACTTTCATTAGCACAATTTATTTTTTTGTAGCAGTTACCTTGACGATTCTGATTATTTTCTAATTGCTCAAAGTTTTGATTATGACCAATATACCTGTATGCCTCATTGACCAAAACACCTTTCATTTCAAAAGTAAATGGGTCATGCTAATCATCCTACGAACTACACGACGGACGCAGCTCAAAGCGGGCTAGTCGAAGGTTTAGTAAAGGCGCCACAGGCTGCCACCATACGACGCATGATGACCTCGGAGCACAGCTAAAGTTAGGGAGGGAGGGAAACCGGAGTACCCGGAGAAAAACCCTCGAAGCACGGGAGAGAATCAATAACTCTACTCACATAAATCTCTTGAAACTCAGGAATCGAACGAGGTAGTCACCTATCCAAGTACTAACCTCGTCCGATCGGGCTTAACTTCAGAACTCAGCGGTGAGAAGCAGCGCGCTAACAGCACGCGCCACCCGTGCTACTCCAAAAGGCACACATGTTCCTCGATAAGAAGTAATCTGAAAAATGCAACTACGTTTTCAAGGCCATCAACAACGAGCAACACACATGTTCCAGAAAACTTGGCATTTCATGCATGTCTCTTGGGTGAGAATCAAATATTCTATAACTGTTGTTTGACATGTTAAACACTGCAACTCTGTAAATGCATTTTTTAAGGAGATATAAGGCCCATTATTATCTGTCATAAATAATTCACCAGTGAACGATTCCCCACTATAGGTTAAATTATATGTTTTCTCATTTATTGATAGCATAGCAGGAACATCAGTCAATAACAAGAAGTCTTTTTTAACAGAGCTTTTAATACAATCATATAGACAGTTACCATGACACAAAATATTATTAAATCAGGAGAATCCCAGGTGTCAATATGTGGTTTAATGTGTCTAAATACTATAGCGGTTAACGACATTGAAACGCATTGTTTACCAGCATTATCACTAAACTTCGACTGATCTCCTTGACTCAGCACGGAGAGACAGCCTTAGAAGCAATGGTACATAAACATGATAACACATTAATTAATGGAACCAAAACAAAACCATGTGTAAATAAAACATCATTAACATTGTAAATTCCAAAACGACCCTTTTAAACGATGTTCGTTATCTTTACCTGCCATAAATATGCTGTGACAGCCGATTCTTGATCGATATTGCAACAGTTTCTCAATAGTTCTCAATAGTTTCTCAATAGTTCTCAATAATATCTCAATAGAGAGCGTAACCTTGACGCTCAGTCAGACTGCTGGTCTAAAAACTACAGATACAAACTAGAAGCTGTCTTTTAGCAATTTAAATAAGAATGAAAAAGCTTATTTTTAAAACCATTTAATGACAATGCCTTTCTAATTTCAGTATCAAGGTTATTCCAGTTTTTAATTGTTCTTATACTAAAAGTTTTTCACCTTCTGTAATTCTATTAAAACGCGGACAATAAAAGTTTTGGTTCGATAAACGATTTTGTCTGTCGTGAATTTCTGAATTTAATGGTAGTAGTGCTTTGATGTAAGCTGCATTTTGTAATTTATCCTGTTATAAGCCAGTGAGCATCTTCTCATGAGAATCTCGTTAGTAAATGGAATCCAATTGAGGCTGTTGAATAATGATATACTGTAGAGGGCATATTTCGATCAGCGTTTAGAATGGTTCTCGCCGCTCGCTTCTGTATTTTAAACAGCCTCTTTAAGTTTTCTTTGTTTGTAGTTGACCAGATTGTACTTCTGTACATCAGAGTTGTTTTTATTACACCATTATAATAAATAACTCTCTGCTTTCTTCTATTCACATACATCCGATTTCTAAATTACCATTGGTTTGTGTTATTCAGGTTGTATTCAATCTTCTCTATAAGTTGAGGAATATTTCAGTTTGCACTCGATGATAAGGTAGTATCATCAGCAAATATATCTAACGTGGAGCTATCACAATGAAGATGGATGTCATTTACATAAAGCAGGAAAAACACATGGCCAAGGACAGAGCCCTGTAGTACTTCCTGCTTAATATGAAGGAGAGACGAATTATGAGAATCGACGGTAATATATTGTTTCCTGTCGGTAAGATATGATTAAAACCAAGGTTACATTATGTGCAGTAGCTCTATAGAGTTTTAGCTTCTGTAATAAGATTTGATGGTCTACTACATCAAATGCTTTCTTAAAGTCAACGAAAACCATACCGGTTACTTGATCTTGATCTATATTAAATAGAATCTGATCAGTGAGTTTTATTAAGGCAGTTTCAGTCGAATGTCCTTTACGAAAAGCTGATTGTGATTCATACAACAAACCATTCACATTTAAATGGTTAATCAAGGATCTTCCAACATGTTTCTCGAGCACTTTAGAAAGCACAGATAAAACAGATATAGGTCTATAATTATTTCTCATATCACGAGATCCAGACTTGTAAAGGGAAGTTGTTCCGTTAAGTGATTTCAAGGCCTTCCAAATACCGCCCGAGTTTCCTTTGTTTTTATCAATGTACTCTTGAAAGTATGTGCGTTTAGCTCTTTTAATCAAATTAGTCAATAATTTACGTGCCTTCTTTAGTTACCAATCTCTTTTATTTATTGCCAAAACAATTTCATCGTTCATCCAAGCCAGCTTGGAGTTTTCCAAGCTGGCTTCCAAACATTTGTTTGAGCTTTTTAACACGCTTTTGTTTCAGCGGTACACAGTTGGCAGTACAAAATTGTTCACAGTTGACAGTACAACATTGTTCACAGTTGACAGTACAACATTGTTCACAGTTGACAGCACAACATTGTTCACAGTTGACAGTACAATATTGTTCACAGTTGGCAGCACAACATTGTTCACAGTTGACAGTACAACATTGTTCACAGTTGACAGTACAACATTGTTCACAGTTGACAGTACAACATTGTTCACAGTTGACAGTACAATATTGTTCACAGTTGACAACATTGTTCACAGTTGACAACATTGTTCACAGTTGACAGTACAACATTGTTCACAGTTGACAGTACAACATTGTTCACAGTTGACAGCACAACGTTGTTCATAGTTGGTACCACAACATTGTTTTATTTAGCTTTATCTTTTATTTAGCTTTATTTAACAATTGAGCTTTATCTTCAAGTTGTCTTCTCTTCTTGTTAGCACCAAATGCTCTGCCTATAGTGAAACTAGAACACCTGGACATTCAAGAGGTATGTACCTGTAGTTATCCTCGAGCGGCTCCAGAGACTATTGTGTTAAGTTAGCAATAGGGTATTCCCGTAGCCGGGCAATGATCGAGGATGAGCATGAAATCTTCGTTGTCATCAGTCACATTAACTGGATAACATCAAGGGAATCGAGGTGGGGGGTTTAGGAAGACAATTAAGGCGGGTGGATAGGGTTAGAAAACTCATTAGGTGGGGGGTTAGGATCTAAGTTGTTTGGGGTTAGCGGTTATTTTATGGTTAAGTGACAAAATTCTGACGATTATATATACCCTCGCCCGGGTATATTTCCGTATCGTTTCTTAAAAATATTGGGGCGTGTCGCCCCTATTAATACGATCACCTCCCATCATCGTTTTTAAACATTTATTAACATTCAATACATATGCACAATAACTATAACATTAAAATATAGCAATCTTCCCTGTTAATTTTCACTAGATTTTGCAAAAATAGGCCGAAAATATAAGTATTTAAAGCAGACAAAGCAACGCTAAACCGAACGAGAATTTCCGTATAATTTGTGAGGGCGACGTTTACCTTATTGAAAGTTTCAATAAAACCCAAAAAGGCAACACTTTTATAGATATAGTCCAGCAAGAGAACATGGAAAAGGTGTAAAATGTTTATTTTACCTCTCGTCGGGCGGGATATTCACGAAGACACCATTCATTTTGTTCTTGTCGCCAACAAAAAATCACCGAACAACACTTCGATAGTGAGAGAAAACCACAAAAAAGATTCTGTGTTGCAGAATATGAAGGCTAGGCAAACTCACAACATCACTTTACGTCTGTCCTTCTAAGCATGTTTTCCTGATGTTTTATACCTCAAGCTTAATTTCGGCTGTCTGCTGTCGTCAGCGTCATAAATCATGATAGAAAACCATCCATGATTGGCCGATTAGCGTTGGAGGACATGAAAGACCTCCGCTGATTGGAAGTTGACGGTTTTTGGAAGAATTGCAATGTTGATCTAATTATATTAATAACTTTTAGAGATATTTATCTGTGTTTTTTTTAAAGAAATATACCTAATGGTTTTCCGTGTTTGGATACCCTGATCCAAACACTTGGGATGTTGCTCGACTTTCGAAAAGCTTTTTTACGCTTTTCTCAAGTCTCGCAACGTCTCGCTTGTTTGGATCAGAGTATCCAAACACGGAAAACCATTAGGTATTTCTTTAATCCTGCACGGGAATTTACAGCAATTTTAAGTAGCGTTTTTCAGCTCATTCCGTTTATCGTTATCAGTTAAAACAAAACTCTCAATTATTATGAGAAAAGTATCACCGAGAAAACTGATCGTCTAATCCATTTTGTGTTCAATAAATCAAAGTTAAAAAAACGAGGTTTGAAAAGGGCATGTTTTGAAAGCAACAAACTCGTAAGAATAATATACTGTTGAAATACTTTCTATTTTCTTGCCTGATGAACTCACTGGGAAAAGAACAATCTTTATACCTATATACGAAGTGAAATACCCATCAGCTCTCGACTTAAAATCCAAAATCTTTCAGTGAAATTGTGAAAAAGACAGCGAAGACTTTTTCAGAGCGACAGTTGCAGCATACAATATCCAGTGTCTGTTCTCTTTCAAACAACAAGCCAAACACTGAGACGGTTGACTCCAGTAATGATTAAGCTTTTGCCTAAAACTAGTCAGTGTTTTTCATATTCAAAGTCGAGTTTTTATCCATATTGTCGGCCAAACAAATATCAGCTTTCCGACCTGCTCGACTGCTGTGCTATCGCATAAATAGGAGGCGAATTATGATTGATATAGTTGATCATTCTTGGGAGAATTTGTTATTTCTTTGTCGTTATTTTATAAAACAAATACCAAATGGTTTTCCGTGCAGGATACTGTGATCCAAACACTTGGATGTTGCTCGACTTCCGAAAAGCTAAAAAACACTTTTCAAAAACGCTTTTCAAAAATCTCGCAACATCCCGCGTGTTTGGATCACAGTATCGGATGGAAAATATATGCACGGAAAACATTTGGTATACCTTTAATAAAGTTACGTGATCATTGAATATGGTTATGAAATCTAATTTCACGAGAAACATTTTGGCCAACTGCTTTATTTACCAAAAGACAAAATAACTGTCTTGCCTTGTGGAGTCCTTTGTAACTCACTTTGTGGTTTTGAAATTGATACTGCTGTTTTCTCTTATGAATTATCTACAAAAACGTGTTGGCGATTTTTGAAATGCAGTTTTGTTCAGTTATTATTAAAGTGCCACTAAACGATGAAAATTCACCGCCGTCTTTTAGATTTTCTTTAGCATAGAATAGTATTTCAGGGTCGAAAGTGATCATCGATGTAAAAAAATTAAAAAATTGTATTTTGAAGTAAGTATTTTGAGCTCTGAAATCACTATTATTTAGCCTACCATTACTAAAAACGTGTTCCAAGTGAGCCCGCAATTTCAAAACATAATATTGTTTGCTACAATATTATAATTATAATGCTACGCCTGAATTTCGGTCGAGGTTATTTGTTTTCTTGTTTTTTTTCGAGAAGTAGATGAAATGTCCAGCCTTTCAGACGAAGAATTTGAAAAACGACCTTGATTTACTTGAAGAATTAGCCACGTGGAGTCTTGGCGTTGAGAATCTGACGTCACTTCGAACATGAACGATTAATGGCGGACATAACAACTCCAGATTCGGAGTAAGAAAAATAATACTTGCCATCGTCGAATCGCAAAACGGTTTCGACCAAGTAAAATTTAGCAGCTCTGCTTTATAAATACGTAAAAATATCGATAGGTAAAAATTTGATCGTAGTGGCACTTTAAAGGACATTGGAAGTATTTTTTTAAAATCGTTTATTGCTTCCAAAAAAAGTATTGTACTCACGAAAATGCTGATCCGATACGCTCTAGAAATGTTGAAAGTGTGGATAAATTTACTAACTATCCGCCATCTTCAAATTTGTAATTGCAAAAATTATATTCATAGTGTGACGTCACAAGTGGGGAACACTCGCAGCTCAGCAGATATTGCGTAGCGTCTTTACATAGACTTATTAGCGGAAAGCTATAAAACAGGGAATAAAATAATCTTGTTTACGTACTTGGCTGATGGAAATTCCTTACGACAACGCCAACAATATTCAGCCGTATATGTTTGAACCAAATCCAGGTGAAAATTACACACAAACGACAATTCGGAATCCGATAGCTCAATCTCTGATGCTAGTGAAGACGAAGTTGACGAAGAATTTGAAGCTATTAATTCTTGGCGTCTTTCAACGCTCGAATGGTGCAAATGTGGACACTGCGATTTAATGACCAAAACAATCGAGAGCTTTTGTTGCCACGAGAAAGCGACAGAATATGACGAGTATGACGTTAAACTCAAATCGCGGCAAGATCAAGGCTTCACTTGCGTGACCGAGTTATTATCGTTTTTGCAAAACATATCTCAAGATGTGCTTGATGTTGATGTCTTGCAATATGTGGAAGAAAATTGGCCATTAGATGACGAACGCATGCTAACGATACCTTGCCCGTATACATAAACTATAGTCGCGTATCGTAGGTGTTCACGTTGGATATTTCACATCCTTGGAAAGAAGTGCCGGAGACCTTTTCCTTCCTGTATTTATAAATGCATACGAGAAAAGTTTTCATCACCCGACGGACTGTATATACACTTCAAATTTCCTAAGTAAGTTTGTTAGAAAATAAAATTATGAATTGGTAAAAGACATGGCGAATGTTTTGTTTGCGAATACACCTTATCGTTGCACACTTTCCCGAACAGCATCTTATTAGAACATATATAATTAGAGATTTATTATACAACTGCTTTGATCAACAATTATTTATGGAAAAAGAAGAAAAAGGCAAGGGAAGACTGGAAGTAGCGTGACTTGCACCAGCACAAAATAATAAGGATACATGATGTAGTCTCCCGTGCAACATTGGCTAACAAAATAAACTTGTCAATCCAGTTTGAGAATTATCTTGTTAATTGTTTTATTTACAGTTCACACGTCAGCCGATCTGTCAAACCGTCCAAATAACTAACTGTCCGAATATCGCTGTATATCTGTACTAGTTTTTAGCGTTATTTGCACACTTTTCAATACAGTTGTATATGTAACTTGTATATAGTCGTTATATGTAACGCAGGATATTTGTATTCGTCTATCACGTTATTTGGACTCAGAGATACAAAATTGGAGAATAAAATTTCTTTGTGTGACGATGGGTTGATGTTAATAGTAAACCAACTTTAGCAAAGGGAAAAGGCATGAAGATGAATTATTATCTAGTATAGTTAAAACATGAGCGGCCGATGTTTATGGCGAGACGTTATAACTGCCCATAAACATCGGCCGCGAATGTTTTAACGCAGTTGTAAGATGAATTGAATATAATTATAATACATACTTTGTTTGGAAGTTGTATAAACGGTATAAACAAATTATTTTAACTCCGCCGAGAAAAGCGCAATTTGAGCAAGTTAACTTTTATAAAACATTGATGTTTTATTAATCAATGTTTTACCCTGAGTTAAAAAATATTAATTTCATTTGAATTTTCTTCATGAATTATTAATGATATTACAACTGAAGATAATATCAATTTCTATTGGAAAGTGCCAATGATTATACATAAATAAAAAGCCTAAAGATGAGGTAAACACTTTACTAGGCACTTTGCACGAGTTTTGTGAAAGATCTCGTACTCAAATAAGCAATGACTACGACTTTGTCACGATAGCACAAGATGCAATTGTCGCCAAAAATTAACGAGTCTCAAACTCGTAGTCAAACCTGAAGTTCTCCAATATCTCAATTGACCCTATTAACATATATTTCTATTTCAGAATGATGCCGAGGAACAGAAATTTTCGAAAAGTAAGTTGAACTAGACAATTTTATAGTTTGTTTGGAGAATAATGATATTATGTGTTAAAATATCCTCCATAACTCGGGCTTGTTGTCTAATTGTAAGTAGTAATCAAACTCACGACCCTGGGAATCTAGTCAAGTGCTCTACTAACTGAACTACAGAGGTCGTTGCCTGGAGCTTGGCCATGAGTTTGGTATATATGAGTGTAGTAACCAAACACACGACCATGAGAATCTATAGTCCAGTGCTCTACCAACTGAACTGTGGAGGTCGTTGCCTGGAGCTTGACCATGAGTTTAGTATATATGAGTATAGTAATCAAACTCACGACCATGATAATCTAGTCCAGTGCTCTACCAACTGAACTACGGAGGACGTTGCCTGGAGCTTGACCATGAGTTTAGTATATATGAGTGTAGTAATCAAACTCACGACCATGATAATCTAGTCCAGTGCTCTACCAACTGAACTACGGAGGACGTTGCCTGGAGCTTGACCATGAGTTTGGTATATATGAGTGTAGTAATCAAACTCACGACCATGATAATCTAGTCCAGTGCTCTACCAACTGAACTACGGAGGACGTTGCCTGGAGCTTGACCATGAGTTTGGTATATATGAGTGTAGTAATCAAACTCACGACCATGATAATCTAGTCCAGTGCTCTACCAACTGAACTACGGAGGACGTTGCCTGGAGCTTGACCATGAGTTTGGTATATATGAGTGTAGTAATCAAACACACGACCATGAGAATCTAGTCCAGTGCTCTACCAACTGAACTGTGGAGGTCGTTGCCTGGAGCTTGACCATGAGTTTAGTATATATGAGTATAGTAATCGAACTCACGACCTTTGGAATCTACTCTTGGTGATCTAACTGAACTACGGAGGTCGTTGCCTGGAGCTTGGCGATGAGTTTAGTATATATGAGCTAGTGTACGTAGTAATCAAACTCACGACCTTGGGAATCTAGTCTGGTGTTCTACCAACTAAACTACGAAGGACGTTGCCTGGAGCTTGGCCATGAGTTTATTATATGAGTGTAGTAATCAAACTCAAAGTAATCAATATGTAATTATTGGATGAGGTTGTGCATGATAGGTAAGAGTTAATTACTGAGAACGAGGGATGTATATGCTATATACAATCCCGACGTTCGAGGTAATTAACGAATTTATTTCATAATTGAGGAGGTTTTCTAACAAAGTTTTGTCCATTTTTTCACCTTGGACAAAGATTTTCCAAGTTTTTCTTCATTTCTTATCTAATTGCTGCCGTAGGCAGCATACTAATCTTCACACTCGTGCCCAGACTTCTTCGCGGAACTATGTATATTCAACGAAATCTCGATTTGTGTAAATTTACTCTGTTTGTCGGTTCAGTTTTATGACGTTTTGTGACGTAGAAGTTTTACACGTGTATTAAATTAGTTCCTTACCATTTGTCAACACGATCTGTGAGGAAGTATGCTCTTGTCAAGGTAAGACGACTAAGATAGTCATGTATACTTAATTTTCTTGTTATTAAAACGCTCACCAAACGGAAATATGGCTCAGTGACTGCGAGGTATCTGCGATTTCTTGCCATCACAGCATCACTTGTGGCATGATATGAAATTGTTTTGTTTGTGAATACAGTTTTCCTTGTATTTTAGTTGTATATTGGTGCGAGTTCATTGTATCTCATTCATGCAGAAGAATGCACATCCGTGCATGCCTCACACATGCAGCTGCGAGATATAAATTAAGCGACAGAATATATTGAACTGCATTTTTATACAAGAAACAAATTCTGATTAACTTAGTTTATCAACTGTTATAATGTCAACATATTGCGTTCATATTGAACTGCATTTTATGCAAGAAACAAATTTTGATTAACTTAGTTTATCAACTATTATAATGTCAACTTTTTGTGTTCATATTGAACTGCATTTTTATGCAAGCCAGCTTGTACAGAGAACTATGTTTAATACAACTATTTTTTCTTTATGTTCAACTGCATTTTTATGCAACTGTTCAACTTACATCTGTTTAATTACACATGTTCATGAACTACTATATTGTGAATAGATGTTGAGAGCTGTTACAACACAAGGGGGTCAACAAGGTCGGGCCAGATGTGAGACATCTGCAAATGTGCCAGGTGTTATGCGATCAAAAGACTCTGTATTATATTAAGGTCTTACATGTATATAGTTCAAACCTCAACACCAGGGCCAGATTGCGAGTACCTATGGTCCAGCAAGCTCAATAGCTCATTGTGAGCTGGCCTGAGCTCCATATATATGTACTGAAGAACTCACTGCTCTGGTATACCTAAACCATAACCGCATGAGTACAAGTCTGTACTACCTCCACTGCGACTTTGACTTCAATAAGCCCACCACTTATTTTTTTGCAATTTTGCACAATATCACGACTGTCTTGGATTTCGAGGCAGCACTTCCCTTGCGATAGTAACTTCTAGTTAGTATTCATATTGCTGTATGCTACAGTATATACAGCCCGCAGTATATCAAAGAAAACCGACTCTGGCTGATGCGGATAACACAAGGTTTCCGCGGAAAGACTGAAAACTAGTTGTTCCAGCGTTAGTATACATAAGGGTTAATATTAGGGTAGTAAAAAAGTAGAGTGCTGCGTAGACAGTGTTTTTAATATATAGCAAAGTGAAAAGGTGGTAAACTGACAAGAATTTAGAGACGAAATACTGACGTTTCGAGCGGAGCCCTTCATCAGAGTAAGACGAGATGAAATAAAATAAATAGGGCTTATATATGCCAAAAGGGTAGAAAGTAGCCAATCAAATGCACGAGAGATAAACAAAATAATAACTAATGAGATGCGAAAAGTTAAATAATTTGCTATTTTTACAGTCGATCAGAGGGGGAGGGAGAAATGACATGTCCAATATTAAGGGGATTAGGCGATAGTAAAGCAGTAAGAAACAAAAACTCGAAAGGAATGAAAGTGCATAAGCTAATAATAAAAAAGTTCCACGCAAACTAAAATAACAAAAATCTTGTAGGAACGAACGTTTTTCTTTTATTTAATTTTCTACAAGTTTTTTTTTATTTTAGTTTGCTCGGAACCTTTTTCATTATTAGCTTATGCACTTTAATTCCTTTTAAGTTTTAGTTTCTTACTGCTTTACTATCGCCTAATCCCCTTAATATTGGACCTGTAATTTCTCCCTCCCCCTCTGATCGACTGTAAAATAGCAAATGATTTAACTTTTCGCATCTCATTAATTATTAGTTTGTTTATCTCCCGTGCATTTGATTGACTACTTTCTACCCTTTTGGCATATATATATAAGCCCTATTTATTTTATTTCATCTCGTCTTACTCTGATGAAGGGCTCCGCTCGAAACGTCAGTATTTCGTTACTAAATTCTTGGTAGTTTGCCACCTTTTCACTTTGCTTAAAGGTGCCGTCCAGTCCGTTCTGCGTATGTCCACGTTTCTGTTTACATCGTTTGTTTACATTGCATTATATAAACATTGAACATGAAGTATTGCGGATTTTTTTCACACGCTTGAGCTTTTCCGCCGAAAAAGCGTGGCATAATAAGCTTTGGTTCGCATGAACAGACTGGACATTTGCAATGCGCAGAACAGACTGGACTGCACCTTTAATATTAGGGTGACGGTATAAGGGTTTGATTTTGGGTTAGGTTTATTTTTCAAACCTTTATACTAACCCTCGCCCTCATATTAACCCTCATACTAACCTTCCTACTAAACCCTCGAAGAACTAGCGCTGCATGCATTGTAGAATTCTACAATAATAGTGGTGGCATTTTTGCTATTGCGTTTCTATGGGGGGTGATCACCGCCAAAATTAACCGATGAGATTCGGCAATGAGGACATGAGATTCGGCAATGAGGACATGAGATTCGGCAATGAGGACATGGCATTCGGCAATGAGGACATGACGTTCGGCAATGAGGACATGACATTCGACAATGAGGACATGGCATTCGGCAATGAGGACATGACATTCGGCAATGAGGACATAACATTCGGCAATGAGGACATGGCTTTCGGCAATGAGGACATGACATTCAGCAATGAGGACATGACATTCGGCAATGAGGACATGGCATTCGGCAATGAGGACATGGCATTCGGCAATGAAGACATGACATTCGGCAATGAGGACATGGCATTCGGCAATGAGGACATGAGATTCGGCAATGAGGACATGACATTCGGCAATGAGGACATGACATTCGGCAATGAGGACATGACATTCGGCAATGAGGACATGACATTCGGCAATGAGGACATGACATTCGGCAATGAGGACATGGCATTCGGCAATGAGGACATGACATTCGGCAATGAGGACATGGCATTCGGCAATGAGGACATGACATTCGGCAATGAGGACATGACATTCGGCAATGAGGACATGGCATTCGGCAATGAGGACATGGCATTCGGCAATGAGGACATGACATTCGGCAATGAGGACATGACATTCGGCAATGAGGACATGGCATTCGGCAATGAGGACATGACATTCGGCAATGAGGACATGACATTCGGCATTGAGGACATGACATTCGGCAATGAGGACATGACATTCGGCAATGAGGACATGACATACAACGGATTTCCGTTAAAACAATATGGCCATTTGGAACGAGATTGTTGCTGTTTATTTTCACTGCCAGATTGTTTTAAAGAATAAAACCACGGATTAAACCGAAATGGTAAGTTAACTGCGGTTTTAATACACAGAATGAGCTTTATCTTAAATATTTTCATCTTCTTATTGTAAAATAGTTCCTCTTTTTTTACTAGTGATCCCAAAGAAATAATTATTACTCATTTGAAGAGCACTATGAAACAGATTGAATTAATTTTGGAGGAAGATTTTGGAGGGCAACCCCTGGACTCTGCACTATGATTCCTTAGCTTTCGGAGTTGATTATCTTTGCCATATTTTGCTTTACTGTGAAACTGTGATTACTATAAGTCTTTGTTTGTGCTGGTTTATCTCCATTATCTTTGTTTGATTCCTCAAGAAGTTTCGCAGCTTCTCGCATTAACCGCGCAGCTTCCAGTCCTCATTGCCGAATGTCATGTCCTCATTGCCGAATGTCATGTTCTCATTGCCGAATGTCATGTCCTCATTGCCGAATGTCATGTCCTCATTGCCGAATGTCATGTCCTCATTGCCGAATGTCATGTTCTCATTGCCGAATGTCATGTCCTCATTGCCGAATGTCATGTCCTCATTGCCGAATGTCATGTCCTCATTGCCGAATGTCATGTCCTCATTGCCGAATGTCATGTCCTCATTGCCGAATGTCATGTCCTCATTGCCGAATGTCATGTCCTCATTGCCGAATGTCATGTCATTGCCGAATGTCATGTCCTCATTGCCGAATGTCATGTCCTCATTGCCGCATGTCATGTCCTCATTGCCGAATGTCATGTCCTCATTGCCGAATCTCATGTCCTCATTGCCGAATGTCATGTCAGTCCTCATTGCCGAATCTCATGTCCTCATTGCCGAATCTCATTGGTTAATTTTGGCGGTGATCACCCCCCATAGGTTTCAATGTTAATGCTTAAACTGCCATGCAGTTTGATAGAAAAGGTTGACGCGTATTTGTGTCAACGCGTGCCAAAGATCGCGTTCAATTTGGTAAAGGCTCGTGCTTCTCATATAATCGTCCGAGTCGTTTCAAAAAGTGTGCATCGGCACGATTATAATATGAGAACCAGTAGTTTTCAGTCTTTCCGCGGAAACCTTATTTTCAAGTATGCTTTCTAGCGATCACCTTTTGCTATTACTGCCGGTTAAGAAAATCGTGTAAAAATTATAAACTTGGATAATTAACAATTACGTCACCTACAGACAATTTTTGATATTTTGTAGGTGGCAAGACATCACGAATTGTTTGTAGGTTTTTTAGCCAATCACAATCGAGATTGTATGAGTATTGTATAATAATAATACTCTTCACTCTCCAGAAACGTCAAGAAAGTCTCTGAAGAAGTTGCGAGGTCGTTCACATTCCGAAGAACAGAGCACCACTCCTCCAATGTCGAATAATTTACCCAGAAGGTAAGAAGAACCTAACAGCCCGATTGTATACATTTATATATTATTAAACAAAAACAAAAATATTGAAATAAACAAAAACCTATCGCAGGCTAGTTTGCTAATCTCCAAGATTTTTTAGTTAAAACATTTTTAATATTAAGATTTCTGTACTTCAGAAGTTAGCAGGTCTGCAATTGCATTGCCTACACGCGAACACATGTTATCACGATTATCACCTTCGCTTCACGACCTCACTCGCGATATGAAAAAGGTTTTACTACACCCCGGGCGTTCTTTGTCAGCGCCCGCAAGCAATCGTCTTCTGGACGATCCTTCTATTAGTATTAGTATTAAGGTTAGTATTAGGAAATCATCAGACAGGGGGTTAGGGTCAGGATCTAAGTTGTTTTAAGGTTAGTAGTTCTATGATGTAGTTAGTAGTTCGACCGTATAATAGCAGTAGAATCTCTTATTTCGTCCCACCTCTCGTGGATATTAAAAAAGATCGTCCAGAAGACGATTGCTTGCAGGCGCTGACAAAGAACGCCCGCGATGTAGTACAACCACTGATCTCAAAAGAAGACTGGATCGAGCAACTATTGTTCAGAAAATGAAGCCGGAAGTCCGCCATTACTAAGGGACCAACTGAGGATCCTATGAGGTTTTTTATTGGATTATGTGCTCTTACCATCGCCAAAACAAAATAATTTTACTATAAAGAGGACCAGAAGATATTTTCAACTTACTGGGTGAAACGATTCATGGCCTACCTACAGATTTACTGCGACTTTGGTCCGTTGGTAAAGGCCGCCGTTGGCTCTAATTATCCAGTGAGAGAAACCTAATATGCGACGTCAAATTATGTTCAAGATTTTATGCATTTAATGTTAAGAAAGAAACTATATTGGCCAGACACTAAACCTATTTCGCGAGCGTCACAGTTTGATTTGCTTGCAAACTCGGAGCTTCTAATGATCTCTCGTCAATATGCAAATATGCAAGCTTAAAAATCAGCTCATCAGATACAATAGAAAGCTCAATCCAGTCCTATTTTTGAGATCAGTGACTAATAAAACCCATGTAAAAGGTGCTTACTGGTTCTTTTTTTCCAGAGCTCGTTCTAAATCTTCTGGTTCAACGACTCGACATATTCTTGACCCAGTGAAAGACATTAACCCATCTCAATGCGGGCGCCGGGGGGCGCTTGTACTGCAGAAATCCTGTCCAGGATACGTCAAGGATTCCCATCTAGATTCTAGTTTACGTCAAACTAAGACACGTAAGTGTGATTTTTATCTAGTTCTCTGGGGCTTTGACGAAGTTATGATAACTACAAAACTATATTAATTCGAAAAAAGGAAAGTCTTAATTTCTGACTTAAAGTGCCACTACGATGAAAATTCACCTCCGTCTTTTAGATTTTCTTTAGCATAGAATAGTATTTCAGGGTCGAAAGTTATCATCGATGTAAAAAAAAACTAAAAAATGGTATTTTGAAGTAAGTATTTTGAGCTCTGAGATCACTATTATTTAGGCCACCATTACTAAAAACGTGTTCCATGTGAGCCCGCAATTTCAAAAGGTAATATTGTTTATGACGTCAGATTGTCAATGCTACGCCTGAATTTCAGTCGAGGTTACTTGTTTTCTTGTTTTCTTCGAGAAGTAGATGAAATGTTTAGCCTTTCAGACGAATAATTTGAAAAAACGACCTTGATTTACTTGAAGAATTAGCCATGTGGAGTCTTCGCGTTGAGAATCTGACGTCACTTCGTTACGCTGGTCAGGAACATGAACGATTAATGGCGGACATAACAACTCCAGATTCGGAATCAGAAAAATAATACTTGCCATCGTCGAATCGCAAAACGGTTTCTACCGAGTAATATTTTGAAGCTCTGCTTTATAGATACGTACAAATATCGATAGGTAAAAATGTGATCGTAGTGGCACTTTAAAAACTATGTAAACAGTCAGTTCTAAATATAGTTAATCAGAGTTTTGCAGCGGCAACCGAGAATGTTCTGTCTCCAGGTTAAAAAGCAGTCATTTGTTGTATATTATTTCCCGCCATTTTCTTCTTTGAGCACCTTTAAGTGGCCCCATGCGCTTCTGCTTGTCCTCGTCGCCATTGTAGAATATATAGACTCGTTTATTGTATCAGTCACTCATACTTATTTACATCTGAAGGTCACATAAATTATGCTAATTTATACGAAAATACTATAATTTGTTTCGGGTAAAATCTTTGAAATTCACATGCTCTCCATAAGGTCACAATGGCTAAAAATAGGCTGTTCTCAATTAACCAATAATATCAGCTTCTAGTTAATTATAATTGAGACAGCCTGAGATGCTCAACGTCTTCTTATGCGCTCGCTCTGTACTGTGCTTAGTCATATAGGTTTCATTTCATCTCATTTTATATATTTTGATCAAATATATGTATATCAAAATTTGACCGCCCCAACCGGGAATCGAATCCGAGCTATTGAGAAGCTAATTGTTTTTTTTTCCCTTTTTTACTTTCACGGTTTAATAAAGTGATTTATAGATTAAAGGATGAGTGTCCAGCTAATGCTTTGCGCGCTCACAAGCTTGCTCGCGGCCATGTTTTGGGCCACTAAATTGAAAAGGTAAACCAATCCTTCGATATCTGAGCAGTCCTTGCCGTAAATTACTCAAATTGTGTTTTTCGTAAGAGCAGAGATAATGTAGTAAGTTATTATTGTCATATTTTTTATAGTATTTGATTACACTTGGTGCGCCGTGGAATTGTGTTTTGAGACAGGTATCCGTCGCTCGTTTTTTGCCGTTTGATGCGTGAATTTCAAAGTTTCCTTCAAGACCAGTTTCCTGGCAAAGCCAACAGTATAAGATCCTTATATTCCATATATTCTATGAGTAGAGGAACAGATATTACGCTAGAAACGAACGCTCACTGCTGCAAATCATTTATTGGACAAGGCCGTTGTAATCGAAGCCGTTGAGAATAGAACACGCTGACAGACGACGGCACGAAGAGTGCGGTTCACAATATTCGACAAACTCTGAGTCAAACATCACTACAAACTGATTTAAACGACTTTTAACAGCTTATTATGTCGTAAGAAGATAACAAAGCAACAAGAAAACGTAATAAACTGAGGTAGTTAGAAGCCAGTTTCCCAAATCAAAATAATAACACAAGCGCGCAAAGCATTAGCTGGACACTCATCCTTTAAATCCATTTAACTTTCATGCTACTTCACTATAGTTCCTTTGCCTTCTCTTTCCCTCTTTGAATCGAATTAATTTGAGTCAAACATATCCTGGATTTAAAATATTAACAGAATTACCTACGTCTTCTCTAGTATCGCGTCTAGTACCATCTGAAGCAGTTTTCAGAACTACGGCCAAAGTCACTGTTTTGAACATTGATTGCAAGTAAGTAAATCGGTAATGCTAGTGCTAGTAGTAATGTTCCAGTGTCGCTGTCAGTGTGCCAGTGTGTCGACGTAGGTAATCTTCGCGTTAAGCCCCTCGAGGTAAGCCCTTTTCGAGTTAAGCCCCCGACACGCCCATTTTTTTCTCGGACACGCCCATATCTCTCCAGGGCTTAACTCGATGAAGTGAAGACTATTTTCACCCTTCGATTTAAGCCCCCATAAAAGAAGGGGCTCAACTCGAAGACAGTTAACGACTTAGACGCCCGAGTTAAGCCCCGACTTACGAAAGATGTAAACGAATGTCGTGAAAATGCTCGTAAACGGAAATTATTCAATTTTTCAGTGAATCTTTTTAAGTGCAAAGATAAATTTTGCTCTATAGTCGACTTTTTCCAACAATACTGAAAAATAATAGATAAACGTTCTGTGATCGCAATTTTTATTGTAACAATTTTTTATTGAAATATTAAAGTAAATGAATAATGTCTACATTATTTCGACTGCAATGTAAGTTTGAAAAACTAGTGAATCAGGGACAAATGCGAGAAAAAAATTGGTCTGCTCACTGGTCTGGGATCAAGTCCTACATTCACACAACCGAGTCAACCGACGTACTGTAGGGTAGCGATATTGCGCCTCGCACTTGTATCACCTGTTAAAATCTCCTCGTGTTCATAGGAGAGTGAACCGGCTGGCATAACCTTAGTAGGCTGGGTGCAAAATTCCAGTTCCACTCGCCGAGATCCAGGACGACGCTGACGAAATATCTGCCAACGGGATTAAAATTTCCCATGTGAACAATTTGTCCCTCCAGAATAAAATTTCATGAAAAATCTTGAAATGTGCATTCAAACTAGGGATAAAGAACCAACGGGCAACGTATATTTAGCATTAATAAATTCCCAGAAAGATCAAAGATGTTTCTCAATGCAAGAGAGGGCATCAAAAGGTCACTATAGAACGGAAATGCGAAGAATATACTTTGTTGTTTTCGTGCGTTATGTGTCAAGAAACGAGAAACCGTTCCTCAGCCCGGTCATTCGCATCAGCTGATGTAGTGATCGGAGCGCCACGTACGGTAGTCTCGGGTTGCTGTAAATAATAGGCTTATTATATTTTGCGAAACGAAATGGTCTCGTTCAACGAAACGAAATGCCAAATTGTTTCGTTCAGCGAAACGATATGGTTTCGTTCAACGAAACGAAACTGTATTTTGCGAAACTGTATTTTGCGAAATCTATACTTTATATTATATTATATTTTATTATATTTTATATAATTTATATTAGACAAAATTATAGATACAGGTATATACTATATAGATATACACAAATATATGATTATATATAAATATATATATAATATAATAATATATATATTTATATAGAATCATATATTTGTGTATATCTATATGGTAGTATATACCTGTATCTATAATTTATTGCATATTATACGGAGTATAATATAATTTTTAGGGCTGTTTTCCACTACTACGCGATATTTGTCGGAGTTGGGACAAAACTCGGATACGTATACTATATACGGACGGATAAAAGTACAAAACGCGAATACGGATAAACGTACAATTTTGTTGATATAATGCTTTTCCCGTACTTTTTTAACGAATTTATTACGCCTTTTCTTTATTCAATATATGATTCATACGACAATATGTGACATTACATAAACATGTTTTGACGTAGGCCCGTACACACGAAAACGTTTTCCAGCGTTTTTGTATTTCAAGTAATGAGCTGGTTGTTCTCAACTCCCTTGAGAACAGTAAACAATACAAAAACGAGGGAAAACGTTTCTGTGTGCACGGGGGCATGGTGCAGGTTCACGATTAATGAGGGGGGGGGGGGGGGGGGGGGGGCGTTACAGGTAAAAACTTATAATTGAATATATTATAACATCTGTGATTTCATGTCGCTAGCGTTTCCGCACTGTTATTTTCAACGACTAGTTGTAACTCTTACAGAAGTTATTTTAACTCTACTTTTTGGAGTACCGTACGTAACTCTTGCATAAGGGATAAATTTCAGATAGCCATCTCAACTGAGATTACGCAAACTCTTGTAGAGGAGTTAAAACTTGTCGGAGTTATTTAAACTGTATTTTTGGGGGTGAATTCCTGAGATAAGATCTCAATCATAAGAAACAAACAAACACAATCAAAATACACCGTAAACAACAATACCTATTTGTTTTCTTTATTTCTGTTTTATTAAATAATATTTAATGATAATTTTTAATACAGACCGCTAAGGCCCGGTTCAAACGTCGAACTTCGTTCTTCCGAACCGAATTCATCGAGTTAAGTTCATGAGGGAATTTCGACTTTGTTGGATTAGGCTGGACAACTAATTCAAACGTCATACTTCTCATGAACCGAACCCTATACGGAGTTTCGGAATTCGGATGTATTTTAAAAATGCGAGAAACGGGTAAAATGCCCTGCAGTAAATATCGTACAAACCACTAAATGGGATATTTATTACGCCGTGGTTAGTTCCGACTAGGGATATTTAGGGTTAGGATTTGGGTTTTTTAGGTTTAGGATTTTTAGGGTTAGGATTAGGTTTTTTAGGGGTAGTTTCATGGTTAAAAATGTCGGAACAATAACCACGGCCTATTTATTATATGACTTGTATTTTATTCGCCATTCAAATATATCTTCCGGGGGGTATACGACAACTCGACAAAGAAGCCAGCAAAATGCTACCCTGGGTATTTTGAGTTTTGGAGAGATTTGGAGGCTGCACCTCCGCAATACCGCCAAAACGAGCTATCCGCCATGTTTGTATGTTTTTCCCCTCGTTTTTTTCGCCTCGCGCCAAATATGACTCACCCCAACTGTCGGAAAAAGCCACTGACCACTACATACCGTAAGGTTCGACACGACAACATGAACCACTTGCTGCCCCGACCACCTTTGGCGCCGACAACTTGAAATGCGCGTCCACAAGATGAAACGCGAATCGACAACCTGAAACGCGCATTGACAAAATAAAACGCGTTTCGACAACACGAGATGGACTAAATGAAATGCGTTTCCAGATCACAAATCGTCCCTACGATACCAGTTGGGCAACTGTTTCTTTTGTAAATATTTAATTTGTGGCAGAATAAATTGATTTGATTTGATTTGATTGTGAATTATGTCCTCCAACAAATGTCGCGTAGTGGAAAACTGCCCTCTATATATGCAAGAAAATTATATTATATTTATAGATATACACAAATCTATAATTATATATAAATAATATAGTATATAATATAATATAATATAAATTATAGATTTCGCAAAATACAGTTTCGGAAATTTAATACAGTTTCGTTTCGTTGAACGAAACCATTTCATTTCGCTGAGCGAAACCATTTCATTTCGCTGAGCGAAACCATTTCATTTTGCTGAGCGAAACCATTTCGTTTTGCTGAACGAAATCATTTCGTTTCGCAAAATACAGTAAGCCTAAATAATATGCGTTAATATACACAATGTTGTAGTGAATGTGGGACCGAAGAGCTCGGAGTAGAGATATGAGGATATGAGCTTGACGATCGTCCACGTCATCGTCTGTCTACTCCGCGAGCTCTCCCACATCCACTACAACTTTGTGCATATTAACGCATCTAAGCATTACCGATATATAGTGACTGCCGCATGGAGTACATATATCAATCGAACCAGTACAATATCATTGTAACCTTCGCTCTGCATCTGAGTCTCGTTAGCTCAACGGTTAGAGCGTCTCACCGGTAATCAGAAGGTCACAGGTTCGATTCCTGAACGGGACTCAGAATAATTTTCTGAGGATATGAGCTTGACGATCGTCCACGTATCGTCTATAAATAATATAATACTGCTATTTGCAAGCTATCCGTCATTCAACCGTGCAATTGTTTTCGCGTTTGTTTACGTTTCAAAAGTATTAGTTAGACTGACAAACATAAACCGTGCATGAACGTTTTACAATGTTCTTACGTTAGTAACAAAGGATAGTGCCGGGGACATTTTAAAACGTTGTCAAAACGTTTATTTTTCTCTCCACAAAAGTTCACTTACGTAAACAAACGTTAAAATAATGCATGGTTAAAGTGCCCATAACCTCAAACATTTTTATTGTCTTGTTTGGAAGAACTTTTAAAATGATAAAGTAACTTCTTTTGAAGATTTTCGTTTCTTTGCTTTCTTTTTGAGATATATCAGTTTGTTTGATATGCAAATGTCTGGAATTTCGTCACACATGCATAATGACTTGTTGGAGAAATGTGTATATCTCTTTGATCATTCTCGAACGAAATCCTTTAAAATCAAGAGGTTTGGTGTTGTGGGAGAAACTCACACACGTGTTATTCACACTTTAGTGTTTTTATTTCATGAATGCAAAGATATATAACATTCTTTGATAACTCATTATGCATGTTGACGAAATTCCAGATATTTACATATCAAACAAACTGATATATCTAAAAAAGAAAGCGAAGAAGTGAAAATCTTCAAAAGAAGTTACTTTATCATTTTAAAAGTTCTTCCAAATAAGACAATAAAAAATTTTGAGTTTAGGGGCACTTTAACGGTAGCACTAATCCTGGATTAAAAGTTAAGTTATTTCAATCTTTCAGGTCGATCGTTTTAATTCAAACTTCACATGATAAAATATCAATCAATTCATAGCAAGTCTATGAAACAAAATTTCAACTACAGATTTTCCAAGTTAGCCTAAAAAGGTTCTTATATAAATGGTGTGTACTGCAAAATTAGGCTATTTAGGTTCTTAAACAGGTTCTTGTTTTCTCAAGAAAAAAACTTGGTTTTGGTAAGTGTGGTCTATTATTTATATAAATTATGCATAAATTTTCTCCAAATGACTGCAATCTAAGCAAATACAAATCCTATATAGAAAACAAATACTTGGTTAGCGTCACCGCCCGCCTCTCGATTTTTGCTGCCTCTGATTTTAAATATATAAATGTCAAAGAAAGCAGCGAAAGAACCGCTAAAATTGATGCATTAAAAACTCTTCGTTTTACAGTTTTGGTTCCTTTCGCCAACAAACCGGGGCGTTTATTTGTATTTTTCTCGCACCATGTCAAAATGGCGGTGTTCTTCGCAACGTCTTGCGTAGAATTTCGGTGAATTTGAAAAAAAACTAATAACAAAAACGCCCTCCCGCCTCTGAAAATTTCTGTGATAGTGTGAAGCTAACCAAGTAATTTTTTTTCTTTGGCCTGTTTTACAGCTTACTGTGTGTAAATTCAATGGAACAAAATAACGTATACAACTGTAGACATACTGTATATACACTATTTGTCTGGTTCTGGCTTTTTCATTTCTTTGTAGAGTTTATTTTCTTTGATTTATAAATTTTTGTTTTGACTCTATTTGAGGGGCTTAACTCGAAGGGCTTAACTCGAAAATTACCTACCTCAGTCAGTATACCAGTGTGTCAGTGTGTCAGTGTGTCTGTGTAGCAGTGTCAGTGCCAGTGTACCAGTGTCAGTGTACCAGTGTCAGTGTACCAGTGTCAGTTTACCAGTGTCAGTGTACCAGCGTCAGTGTCAGTGCGTGAGTGTCAGTGCACCAGTGTCAGTATAAGTGCCAGCGTCAGTGTCACTGTACCGGTGTCAGTGTGCCAGTGTCAGTGTCACTGTAGTGTCTGTACTTGTGTCAGTGTCAGTGTGCCAGTGTCAGTGTACCAGTGTCAGTGTACCAGTGTCAGTGTACCAGTGTCAGTGTGTCAGTGTACCAGTGTCAGTATAAGTGTCAGCGTACCAGTGTCAGTGTCACTGTACCAGTGTCAGTGTGCCAGTGTCAGTGTCTGTACTTGTGTCAGTGTCAGTGTACCAGTGTCATTGTACCAGTGTCAGTGCCAGTGTACCAGTGTCAGTGTACCAGTGTCAGTGTACCAGTGTCAGTGTACCAGTGTCAGTGTACCAGTGTACCAGTGTTTGTGTCAGTTTACCAGTGTCAGTGAACCAGTGTCAGTGTACCAGTGTCAGTGTAGTGTCAGCGTCAGTGCGTCAGTGTACCAGTGTCAGTATAAGTGTCAGTGTGTCAGCGTCAGTATACCAGTGTCAGTGTCACTGTACTGGTGTCAGTGTGTCAGTGTCTGTACTTGTGTCAGTGTGCCAGTGTCATTGTACCAGTGTCAATGTCAGTGTCAGTGTACCTGTGTCAGTGTACCAGTGTCAATGTACCAGTGTCAGTGTACGAGTGTCAGTGTGTCAGTGTACCAGTGTATCAGTGTCAGTGTACCAGTGTCAGTGTACCAGTGTCAGTGTGCCAGTGTCAGTGTCTGTACTTGTGTCAGTGCCAGTGTCAGTGTACCAGTGTCAGTTTACCAGTGTCAGTGTACCAGTGTACCAGTGTTTGTGTCAGTTCACCAGTGTCAGTGAACCAGTGTCAGTGTACCAGTGTCAGTGTAGTGTCAGTGTCAGTGCGTCAGTGTACCAGTGTCAGTATAAGTGTCAGTGTGTCAGCGTCAGTATACCAGTGTCAGTGTCACTGTACTGGTGTCAGTGTGTCAGTGTCTGTACTTGTGTCAGTGTGCCAGTGTCAGTGTACCAGTGTCAGTGTACCAGTGTACCAGTGTTTGTGTCAGTTTACCAGTGTACCAGTGTACCAGTGTTTGTGTCAGTTTACCAGTGTCAGTGAACCAGTGTCAGTGTACCAGTGTCAGTGTAGTGTCAGTGTCAGTGCGTCAGTGTACCAGTGTCAGTATAAGTGTCAGTGTGTCAGCGTCAGTATACCAGTGTCAGTGTCACTGTACTGGTGTCAGTGTGTCAGTGTCTGTACTTGTGTCAGTGTGCCAGTGTCATTGTACCAGTGTCAATGTCAGTGTCAGTGTACCTGTGTCAGTGTACCAGTGTCAATGTACCAGTGTCAGTGTACGAGTGTCAGTGTGTCAGTGTACCAGTGTATCAGTGTCAGTGTACCAGTGTCAGTGTACCAGTGTCAGTGTGCCAGTGTCAGTGTCTGTACTTGTGTCAGTGTCAGTGTACCAGTGTCAGTTTACCAGTGTCAGTGTACCAGTGTACCAGTGTTTGTGTCAGTTCACCAGTGTCAGTGAACCAGTGTCAGTGTACCAGTGTCAGTGTAGTGTCAGTGTCAGTGCGTCAGTGTACCAGTGTCAGTATAAGTGTCAGTGTGTCAGCGTCAGTATACCAGTGTCAGTGTCACTGTACTGGTGTCAGTGTGTCAGTGTCTGTACTTGTGTCAGTGTGCCAGTGTCATTGTACCAGTGTCAATGTCAGTGTCAGTGTACCTGTGTCAATGTACCAGTGTCAGTGTACCAGTGTCAGTGTACCAGTGTCAGTGTACCAGTGTCAGTGTCATTGGCCATGCTAGTGCCAGTGTTAGTACTAATGCTAGTGATAATATTAGTGCTAATGATAGTGCTGGTGCTAGTAGTAATACTAAAACCAGTTTGCGACCATACCGCTGACCATGTTAAGACTTTGGATAAGCTACTTATCAAGGCGCTTTATTTATATTTTATATTTTTTAATCACAGTGAAACGTGTTTTGTTTCTCAGGCTTCCGCAGCACACGAGTAAGAGCTGTAGTGAATTGCCTTTATCGCGATATCGAGCCCAAAAGCCTTTGAACCAGCGCACTAATACGGAGAGTTTGGATCAGCCATTTGATGATGTTTTAAGTCTTCAAGGGCGGTCGCTGTCCGTTCTTGCACTTTCTTCCTTCGAAACTCTTCCTCAAATTACACCTGAAGTACCTGAGAGAAGAGAGACTAATGAATGGGTTAACGACCTTTGTCAAGGTGTGTTTTACTTCGTTTGTTTTTAAAATCAACATAAGGTATCGTTTCCATACTTAAGATTTATTGTTTAGACTTAATCCGTTCACTTGTTACATTTAGTTGTGTGTCAATTACTTCGTTTGGTCGCTCCATCCATCTTTCCATTCATCCATCCGTCCTTCCTATCTTCCATGCATCCTTCCTACCTTCTTTCCTACCTTCCTTCCTACCTTCCTTCCTTCCTTTCTCCCTTCCATCCTTTCTCTCTTCCATCCATCCTTCCTACTTTACCTTCCTTCCTATCTTCCTTCCTTTCTCCCTTCCATCCTTCCTTCCGTTCTTCCTTCCTTTCTGCCTTCCATCCTTCCTACCTTCCCTCCCTCCTTCCTACATTCCTTGCTTTCTCCCTTCCATCCTTCCTTCCTACCTTCCTTCCTTCCTTACCTTCCTTCCTTACCTTCCTTCCTTCGTTACCTTCCTTCCTATCTTCCTTCCATCCCTCCTTCCCTTCCTTGATTCCTTCCCTTCCTTGATTCCTTCTTTCTTTCCTTCCTTCCTTCCTTCCCTCTTCCTTCCATCCTTCCTTCCTTCCTTCCTTCCTTCCTTGATTCCTTCCTCTCGTCCTCCCTTCCTCCCTTCCTCCCTTCTTTCATCCCTCCTTTCCTTCCCTCCTTTCCTTCCCTCCTTTCCTTCCCTCCTTTCCTTCCCTCCATCCCTTCCATCCTTCCTTCCTTACTCTCTTCCTTGATTCCTTCCTTCTTTATTTTTCCCCTTCTATCCTTCCTTCCTTCCTTCTATTCTTCCTTCCTTCCTTCCTTGAAACCTTCTCTTCTATATCCCGTTAACAACTACGTGTACCTCTACTTACCCGTTTGGAAGGTTAGGTGCAAGCTGTTGAGCGAGGGGAAGCCAGAGACGAGTCGCAGTATTTGAAAGAAACAAAACTTACCATTTAGACCATTGACTAAAGGGCGGGATGACGGGTGATGATTACTCAACCTCCAGAGCGTACGTGCGAATACTTCGCGTACCAATTACTAATGACGAGTTGTATGCCAAACCAGTCTTATATATCAGGCTCCTCCCAGTTCCTGCCAGCTTGTGACGCAACCCGGTTTCCTTGTTGTTAACATTGGTTATGTCATAACCTCATTTAAATTTCACTAACTGTATTCATATTCTTCACGTATAGCTCCATTGCATGAATCCCTATCCCTCATCACTTCTCCTGTGGATGACACGCCAACTAAGGTTACTGAAAATAATGATGCAATCGAAGCAGATGGCGACGTGTTGAATCGCACATTCAACTCGAAAGACAAACCGGTATTTTGGTTCCCACTCGTAAAGGATATTGAAAAAACAAGCGACACGGACGAATCGTTTAATCAGGCTTTCTTTGTCAATCTTGGCAACCTGGAGACCCCCGTAGCACTGTGTGCCAAATGTGGAGGGAACCTGTATTCTGGGGATTTAAAACCGGCCCATGGCAACCTATGCTTCTCGTGTCATCAGGAGTCTGTAGGGAAGAACAGTTTCTGGGTATCTTTGGACGGTAGGGATCCTGACGTGGACGAAGAAATGGCGGAACGCTCGTTTGGTTTTGATGACAAGACTATTCTGATTGACGAGAAAATGTTAAGTTGTTCCCCAAGAGATAAATCTAACGATGCAAGAGATACCGAGGAACATGGTGTAAAAAGCTCAAAAGAGGAGGGTGAAATCCATGGAAGAAAAGAAAGGTTGGACTCTGATATGACAAACGTTGTTAGCAGTTGCGGTAAGAAAATCGAGACGACAGTGATCCGAAGCGACGCCGAGAGCGACACGTTGAACGTCGAAGATGACGTAAGGCATGAAGGTTTGGGTGATCATTCAAGTAAACAATTAAAGAAATGTGATGTTAAGGAAAAGAAAACTCGTGAGTCTTCTGTCTGTGAAGGACCACAGGAATATCAGGAACAACGTGAACTGAAGGGTGGTGAGGAACCGAAAGGGGAAGGTTTCGAGGAACCGAAAGAGCAAAAGTTGTTCGAAAAGCAGATATTTGAGAGAACGGTGAAACACAGTGAACATGAGGACCTGAAGGAACCGCAGGGATCTGAGGAATCAAAGAAGGAACCGGGATATGGGGAATCTTGGGAACAGCAAGGGTATAGAGGAATGGAGAAACAGCAAGGATTTGAGGATACGAAGGAATTAGAGGATTCTAATGAACATCTGAGGTACGAAGAACTGAAGGAACAGTGGGTATATAATGAACTAGAGGAAAAACAAGAGTACGTGGAACCGGATGAACAACAGGGATATAAGGAACCACAAAGCCGGCACAGATACGAGGAAACGCAGGAACCGGATAATCGGTTGGGGATATATGTGGATCAGAAGGATCAAGTCAAAACAACATATTTTGGAACCAGGTCTCATAGTAACGCAGATGTTAGACGTGACTCCGAAATTATCCCACATGAAGTGGTCATCGTGAATCCCTTCCCGACCCCAGAGCCACCCGAAGTCCCCGTGGTGAATATCAGGTCGAACTGCCATTGTGATAGGCTTGCCACGTTTGCGAATGAGGCCAGGACAGGAAGTAAGCGTAAAGCAAAAGGAAAGGCGAAGAAGTCTGTTACGAGCAATCAGAAGTCGGTGGCAAAGACTGGGAAAGGGTCGGCAAAAAACGAAGGAGATTCGTTGAAATGCGAAGAAAAATCGCTGAAAAAGAAGTCCGTAGTAAAACGAAAGAAGAAAGGCAAAGGAACGGAGCGCGAGACTTTGAAAGAGATTTCAGTCGTCCAACCGAAACTAAAGGGGAATTCTTGCGATGAAGAACAGCAGGTAAAAAGCGCGGCAAAAGACAATCCAGCCGAGCGCCTTCAGGATCCTGATTCTAATGAGGCTGTTGGTCAGTCGTTACCACTCCTTCGCACGACCGCGCTAAAAGGTAAGTTCGCCGTGTTAAGTCCAATTCCTGAATCGTCTCGGGCGGACAGTGTCGTCGTCGACGTCGTCGGAGCTACGATGAAAACCGAAGGCGTCTACGAGGAGAATCAGACGGACCGCGACAATATTGCTGTTCCCAGGCTATCGGAAATCGTCTTAGCTCAACTTGTACTTACTGTGGATCCCAACCCTGGGAAATCAGAGGCTCGCGCAACTGGCGAAGCTCACGTCATTGCGACTGATCGGGGAGGGATGGGAGAGGTACAGATACCAAGTAACTGGGTGGATATGGTGAGTTCGGATGATTCCGAGTTTTTCGGGACTGTCTCTGAAATGGATGCGGAACTCGAGGACATAATTCAAGAGATTTTGGAGGAAACGGAAAAGCTGGATAAGAAGGAGGAACGACACGGAAAAGATTATGACAGCGCGAAATCCCGCACGGATGTTGACAGGAACACGAACTTGAAGAACACGAACTTGAAGAACACGAACTTGAAGAATACGAACGAAAAATCTGCTGTTGCCCAGCACCCCGGTGCTAACTTTAGCCTTAAAAATGACACAAACCCAAGTTGTACCTTGGGAGCACGCGAAACTGTTAGCACGAACCCTAGTTCACGAAGTGTCACCACGGGACGTATAACACGTGCAAGTGTCATCGCGGACACTATCTGCGAAACCAGCACTGGGATGGACACAAGCACACGCAACGCGGAGAACACGAACGCTCGTGAAAACGCAACACATGCGAGTGTGAACACGAACGCGCGCGCACAAATGAACCAAGGCACGTGTGGCGGGGTGAACACGGACTCTATATCTGCAACGATGGCCAATAATAGCGAGAAGAGTCACCAACCAAATCAATCATATTCTGAAAATGTATTTGATAATGTTTCCTCGTGGCTCCTCGGAAGTCACTTCCGGACGGAACCCCGTCGCTTCACGACGACTATCACGAGCGCTACCGACTCTCCGTATGGTACTAGAGGTAAAACGCCGGTGGCAAGGATGGCTGACGTATCTTCCGACTATTCAAGTCTTAGCGACGATACCTGGGAGGAGATGTACGGCCGTGGTGAACACGTGATTGAGAAAGGGCTGGAGACCAGTCAGCAAACATCATCCGCGCGATGGCCGACAAGTTCCGTGACAATATCGATATCCGACGACGGCTCGGGTAATGGTCGGAATTTTGTCGGAGATAGTCGAGCTTATGTCGGAGATGGTCGAGCTTATGTCGGAGATTGTCGTACGAGCGAGGAAATTCCACGTGAACAGCGTGCCGCCAGTGGGGGGCTGGTTCACAGTCGGATCAGCCGACGAAAGTTCGAACACAGTCAGACTCCATGTTCGGAAACCACAAGCAATGAAGAAGAGGAAATTGTTTGGAAGAAAGGAAATGTTCTTGGCAAAGGAGCATTTGGAACTGTAAGTGTCATAGTATTACTGTTAAATATTCCCTTTCAGCTGCGCAGAATGCAATCGTATTTGCAATCGAGGTTCGTGATGGTATTTTAAGACCTAGCCGGGACCAATTGCTCTGAAATGAAACTCCAAGTACTTGGCTAGAAATTGAACCCGCAACATCTAGGATTCTTGATCAGCGGTCTAATCGACTAGCTACGGAAGTAATATTTAGCATTCCACTCGATTAAAAAATTTAGAGTTTTAGAATATATACATTTTTAAGACCAAACCGGGACCAGTTGCGAAAAAGCAACATCTAGGCCTTCCGGCTGGAATTGAGTGCGCGATGCTAGTGCAGTGCTCTAGAGACTGCTTAGAGCATCTGTTGTTCTAAAATTGAAACCGGAAGTAGCTTATGACCGCCATATTGGAGAGATCACCTTCGGAACCACTTTTTAGACCACGCTATATAGTTTTACTATAGGCGACAAAAAATATATGTCTTTGATTTTTGTGACCATCGCGGACTGACAGGTCAGCGATAGCCACTATGTTGGCGAAATCTTGCTTGAGATCTTGCTTGTCTTGGACCTCATTACGTGATACTCGATCAGCTGTCGTGACATGCTAAGGAAGAGCAAAGAAGCAAGCCATCTATCGCTCTATTAAAGGTAAGCGTATTACATACTTTTACCTATATTTTATCTGTCTTTGGTGATCATTTTACTTTCCTATTGATGTTTAATGTGTCGAAGACAAGTGCAACATGTAGTTTGATCGAGTGAAATGCCAAATATTACCTATAATATACCCAGAATCTTATCCCGGCATTACCACCACAATATATACAGAACTCGTGACTAGACTCTCGGCAACGGCTTCCGTATAGCTCAGTGGTCAGAGCACTGCACTAGCATCGCAGGTTCAATTCCAGCCGGAAGGCCTTGAAGTTGCATTTTTCGCAACTGGTCCCGGTTTGGTCTTAAAATGTATGTATTCCAACACTCGAAATTTTCCTTCACCATAAATCTTTTCAACATGTAGTTTGATCGAGTGAAATGCCAAATATTACCTATAATATACCCAGAATCTTATCCCGGCATTACCACTACAATATATACAGAACTCGTGACTAGGCTCTCGGCAACGGCTTCCGTAGCTCAGTGGTCAGAGCACTGCACTAGCATCGCAGGGTCGCGGGTTCAATTCCAGCCGGAAGGCCTTGAAGTTGCATTTTTCGCAACTGGTCCCGGTTTGGTCTTAAAATGTATGTATTCCAACACTCGAAATTTTCCTTCACCATAAATCTTTTCAACATGTAGTTTGATCGAGTGAAATGCCAAATATTACCTATAATATATACCCAGAATCTTATCCCGGCATTACCACTACAATATATACAGAACTCGTGACTAGGCTCTCGGCAACGGCTTCCCTAGCTCAGTGGTCAGAGCACTGCACTAGCATCGCAGGTTCAATTCCAGCCGGAAGGCCTTGAAGTTGCATTTTTCGCAACTGGTCCCGATTTGGTCTTAAAATGTATATATTCCAACACTCGAAATTTTCCTTCACCATAAATCTTCAGAACATGACTGTAGTTTAATCGAGTGAAATGCCAAATATTACCTATAATATACCAAGAATCTTATCCCGGCATTACCACCACTATATATACATAACTCGTGACTAGGCTCTCGGCAACGGCTTCCGTAGCTCAGTGGTTAGAGCACTGCACTAGCATCGCAGGGTCGCGGGTTCAATTCCAGCCGGAAGGCCTTGAAGTTGCATTTTTCGCAACTGGTCCCGGTTTGGTCTTAAAATGTATGTATTCCAACACTGGAAATTTTCCTTCACCATAAATATTTTCAACATGTGGTTTGATCGAGTGAAATGCCAAATATTACCTATAATATACCCAGAATCTTATCCCGGCATTACCACCACAATATATACAGAACTCGTGACTAGGCTCTCGGTAACGGCTTCCGTAGCTCAGTGGTCAGAGCACTGCACTAGCATCGCAGGTTCAATTCCAGCCGGAAGGCCTTGAAGTTGCATTTTTCGCAACTGGTCCCGATTTGGTCTTAAAATGTATATATTCCAACACTCGAAATTTTCCTTCACCATAAATCTTCAGAACATGACTGTAGTTTAATCGAGTGAAATGCCAAATATTACCTATAATATACCAAGAATCTTATCCTGGCATTACCACCACTATATATACATAACTCGTGACTAGGCTCTCGGCAACGGCTTCCGTAGCTCAGTGGTCAGAGCACTGCACTAGCGTCGCGGGTTCAATTCCAGCCGGAAGGCCTTGAAGTTGCATTTTTCGCAACTGGTCCCGGTTTGGTCTTAAAATGTATGTATTCCAACACTGGAAATTTTCCTTCACCATAAATATTTTCAACATGTGGTTTGATCGAGTGAAATGCCAAATATTACCTATAATATACCCAGAATCTTATCCCGGCATTACCACCACAATATATACAGAACTCGTGACTAGGCTCTCGGCAACGGCTTCCGTAGCTCAGTGGTCAGAGCACTGCACTAGCATCGCAGGTTCAATTCCAACCGGAAGGCCTTGAAGTTGCATTTTTCGCAACTGGTCCCGATTTGGTCTTAAAATGTATATATTCCAACACTCGAAATTTTCCTTCACCATAAATCTTGAGAACATGTAGTTTAATCGAGGGAAATGCCAAATATTACCTATAATATACCCAGAATCTTATCCCGGCATTACCGGCTTCCGTAGCTCAGTGGTCAGAGCACTGCACTAGCATCGCAGGGTCGCGGGTTCAATTCCAGCCGGAAGGCTTTGAAGTTGCATTTTTCGCAACTGGTCCCGGTTTGGTCTTAAAATGTATGTATTCCAACACTCGAAATTTTCCTTCACCATAAATCTTTTCAACATGTAGTTTGATCGAGTGAAATGCCAAATATTACCTATAATATACCCAGAATCTTATCCCGGCATTACCACCACAATATATACAGAACTCGTGACTAGGCTCTCGGCAACGGCTTCCGTAGCTCAGTGGTCAGAGCACTGCACTAGCATCGCAGGGTCGCGGGTTCAATTCCAGCCGGAAGCCCTTGAAGTTGCATTTTTCGCAACTGGTCCCGGTTTGGTCTTAAAATGTATGTATTCCAACACTGGAAATTTTCCTTCACCATAAATATTTTCAACATGTGGTTTGATCGAGTGAAATGCCAAATATTACCTATAATATACCCAGAATCTTATCCCGGCATTACCACCACAATATATACAGAACTCGTGACTAGGCTCTCGGCAACGGCTTCCGTAGCTCAGTGGTCAGAGCACTGCACTAGCATCGCAGGTTCAATTCCAACCGGAAGGCCTTGAAGTTGCATTTTTCGCAACTGGTCCCGATTTGGTCTTAAAATGTATATATTCCAACACTCGAAATTTTCCTTCACCATAAATCTTGAGAACATGTAGTTTAATCGAGGGAAATGCCAAATATTACCTATAATATACCCAGAATCTTATCCCGGCATTACCGGCTTCCGTAGCTCAGTGGTCAGAGCACTGCACTAGCATCGCAGGGTCGCGGGTTCAATTCCAGCCGGAAGGCTTTGAAGTTGCATTTTTCGCAACTGGTCCCGGTTTGGTCTTAAAATGTATGTATTCCAACACTCGAAATTTTCCTTCACCATAAATCTTTTCAACATGTAGTTTGATCGAGTGAAATGCCAAATATTACCTATAATATACCCAGAATCTTATCCCGGCATTACCACCACAATATATACAGAACTCGTGACTAGGCTCTCGGCAACGGCTTCCGTAGCTCAGTGGTCAGAGCACTGCACTAGCATCGCAGGGTCGCGGGTTCAATTCCAGCCGGAAGGCCTTGAAGTTGCATTTTTCGCAACTGGTCCCGGTTTGGTCTTAAAATGTATGTATTCCAACACTCGAAATTTTCCTTCACCATAAATCTTTTCTATATAGATGTATATATATATATATATATATATATATATATATATATATATATATATATATATATATATATATATATATATATATATATATATATATATGTATATATTTAAACAATTATACCATGAGCTCGAGTCGTATATGAGCTGATAGCCGACCAGGCGCGAAGCGCCGAGTCGGCTATCAGCCATATACGACGAGAGCAATGGTATAATTGTTTTATAATATAGACATCCACTATATAATAAGCCAAAATTTTATTAACAATTCCACAATAATTAAATAGTAATGACATAAACAAATGACGTTTCCGCCATGGCGCTTCCGTCATGCTACTTCCGTCATGCGTAGTGCAAATTATATTTAGGTACGTTCGTATTTATAAAAACGAACAGGGAGTTGGACGTTCATCGTATTCGTGTGGACAAAAAGTACAAGCTTTGTGGACAAAAAGTACAAGCTTTGTGAAACTTAACCTGGCTGGGCAAAGATTTTCCAGTCGGACTCGTCTTCGACGTCGGCTAAACCGCCTTAGTGGTTTTTTGTTGACGGGATTGAACCTGCGACCTCCCGGTTCAACTCGAAATATAACTTGCCGTCTGCTCTGTTGATCTTAAAACCATCATATTTGGCTTAAGTTTCCTCTGGTTTTCTCTTCCTCGTCCCAAGTAAAGGCCAAGGTAAAACCAAACGGTACGAAGCAATTGTGATGGATCAGTGCTGTCGGCTGGACATATTAAATTCGCCGCCACTGTCAAACAACAACTTAATTTGCGTCTGGTTTTTTGGCTTTTTGTGGACCAAACCGGCGATTTTCCCAGTTTTCCTAACTCCTAAGGTCTTTCACGAACGCATCTAACACTGAATTGGCTTCGGTAAAAGTAGGGTCGTCAATGATGGAAAATGGCTTGTTGTTGGGAGGATTTCTCAATGTCAACTTTTTTATTGTAAATACGAGCCGTCAACTTGCCTTAGCAGATGTATGAAACACCTTAAAGCAAGTGTTTATCTCTGCTTTTGTCATCCCTGTGATGTACAAACCGCCATAAAAATTGTAAGAGGTAAACAAATTCAAAATTTAATGTAATTAATTTAATTTCTACCTATCTCTCTTCTCTTTTGAAACTTTTCAGTCGTTTCATGTCAAATTTAATTTCAAAACGAGCCCTTATTTTGAAAAAGGCTAATTTTTAGTTTGCTTTACTTATCATTAAATATTTTCATTCCATATCTTGTTGTTTTTTGGTATTATCAGTGGTATTGCATTCTCAAGAAGGGTTTTTATTTCTTGTTCATCAAGCTGAGCAAAACGGTCAACCATTTTGTATTTTTATTGCTTTCATTTACTCACCGTATATGAGCTGATATACGGTGAGTAGCTGAACCAATCAGATTGCAGAACAGCTCATACAGTGGATGGCTATGTTATAAATGTATATATATATATATATATATATATATATATATATATATATATATATATATATATATATATATATATATATATATATATATATATATATATATATATATATATATATATATATATATATATATATATATATATTATATATATATATATATATATATATATATATATATATATATATATATATATATATATATATATATATATATTTATATATATTTATATATGTTGAATTTAAAAAGAACAGGCAGACCAAAACGATGATGCTCCTAGCAGAAGGATCCACAAACATGGATACAGGTTATGCTCTTGGATGATATTATATATGAATTGAAGAAAATGTCAGAGCAAGAAAACTTCTCACCAGTCCAGATAAATTTTTAAAATATTTCGAACATTCGTTCTTCTTGTATATATATATATTTTAACTGAAGAAGAACGAATGTTCGAATATATATATATATATATATATATATATATATATATATATATATATATATATATATATATATTATATATATATATATTATATATATATATATATATATATATATATATATATATATATATATATATATATATATATATATATATATATATATAAAAAAGTAGAGTGCTGCGTAGACAGTGTTTTGAATATATAGCAAAGTGAAAAGGTGGTAAACTGCCAAGAATTTAGTGACGAGATACTGACGTTTCGAGCGGAGCCCTTCACTTTGGCAGTTTACCACCTTTTCACTTTGCTATATATATATATATATATATATATAACTACAGACGGTACCGTTTCGGCCTTTTGGGCCTCATCAGTGTAGTGCTGATGAGCAGAATGAAGATAACTGCTATTTGCAGTCACCCTTGATGCACACAAAATGTGGGACATCAAGAACCATGCCAGAGCGCTCAAACTGCAAGCAGTGAGCGTGCGCACAATGCGTAAGCGACAATGGTTCATCCTGTAGAGCGCTCAATATGACCTAAGGTCATAGAGCGATATCTATATATATATATATATATATATATATATATATGTATATGTATAATATATATAATATATGTATATGTATAATATATATAATATGTATATATGTATATATGTATATATGTATATGTATATATGTATATGTATATGTATATATGTATATGTATATATGTGTGTATGCTCTCAAAATTCAAAAGTGCTCTCAAAATTCAGGTGATGCAGTTCACCCAAAATTCAAATATTTTCGAAGGGCGCCTAGAAGTGTGTCATCACTTTTCTCTGATATGTTACCAAATTGGACGCCCTATTTCAGAATCCTGGCCACTAACATTTCTTCTTTTTTACCTGTTTCTACTGTTCATGGCTGGCTGTCCATGTCAGAATCACTATTACTTAGTGTTTCTAGGCATGCCTGATGCGTTTTTGATATATGTCTAAACAGCCAAATTTCTCGTTTCCGTACAACTTATTATACTTTACAGCTACGATTGCTTGGTCCCCAGGGGGGGGAGGGGGGGGGGGGGGGGGTTTTTCTGACCACACACCCCTAATTTCTTTTTCTAATATTTTTTAATGTGGGCAAGGAAAATCCTAGATCCGACCCTGTCAAATCATCCCCGGATAAACTAACCAGGCTTTTTATAACCAGCCCCAGATGTTTTATTTACATGTGAACTTTACAAGTTTAGTTCAAATGAAATTTGGGGGCATGTTTATGATTATGCTATATTTTGGAAACAACCCATATACAAATGTATGTATCGTATGTGCCATACATTAATTAGCAACGCAATTATAAAATGATTTATAATAGCTCAATTTCTTTGTATCTCTGTGCTTTTCATGCCTTCAAAAAATATTTTCCTGGAACAGTTGTATTTTTAACAAAAATCAGTGACAAAGTATACCTTTCGCTGATGGATACCGATGTTTAGAGAAATGGTAATGAAAAAAAACAAGCAAAAATGATTTTGTAGCATCTTGTAGTATTTTTTTAGTATTGTTTTCTCAGAATGCATTTTGTAGCAACCTCGCCATCTTCCAAACACTATTTCTCTCTTATTTCTCCATATATTTTAATGCAATCTTCACCACAGACTCTTTGCATGAATATCTAGGGAATGATTGTAGGAATTTCGAATCTGATTAAAACTTGTTGAATTATCTGACATTAATATTGCGAAATTTGAAAAACATGAAAAAAGCATGTCAGAAAATAGCTGAGCACTTAATCTTGAAAGTGTTACCATCAGAATATGCCTAAACATACAAGTTATAAACTCTGGAACTTCCAGGACCCTATATGTGAAAATGCCTGAGTAATCTTGCTTGAAGTATATCTGAGTTTTGACATATCGGACACATATTTTTGTTTTGACATATATTTTTGACATATATTTTTGTGGAAATATATTTTTTCATATGTTCTTTCATATGTTCTTTTCACAGTTAATTGTTATATTGTAGGGTATTAAAAATTGATTATATGGGATCTTGCTACCTTAAATATATATATATATATATAGGTAAAAATCCAAGTTTGTAATAAACATAGTAATTAGCAGACACACCATGTAGTATGACAAAACCTAATTATAACTGTTCTGTTCGATTGCCAATGAAGATAACTGGGGATGGAGTTTGACAGACAGACTAAAAACGAGCACAGTTTGATGCGACGTTTTTGTACATCAAACAAGGGATGGTCTCAATACTTACGATAGGAGGAAGTCCACCAGGAGGACCCTAAATTAAGAGAACAACAGTAAACGACAGCTCAGCTCATTCCAACTTTATGTGGCTCGATAATCAAAATAGGGTCATTTTGAAAGCACTGTTACTTTATCTCTTTTTATGTAGCTAAGTCACTGTGCTCATGTATTTTAAACTAACTAGCTATTAAAAGTCATCCAGTTGAGCCGGGTAACTTTAGTTAGTTAGTTAATTGATAAAAACTGAGTAAAATCCTACTCTTCATCAATTGAAAAGGGTCTAGATAGTGTTTAGAGTGGTCAAACATAAAGTATAATAAGTGATTACGCAGATAATACCTGTGTTAATTCACACTAAAAATTTCATTACTAAATGTCAAAAACATGTCTCAAAATTTTCATATCTATGTACGTTCAATGTTATATATAAGAAGGAAAAAAAAAAATAATAATAAAATATATATATATATATTATATATATATATATATATATATATATATATATATATATATATATATATATATATATATATATATATATAATATATATATATATATATATATATATATATATATATATATATATATATATATATATATATATATATATATATATATATATATATATATATATATATATATATATATATATATATATATATATATATATAGTTAGATACGCTCTATGACCTTTAGGTCATATTGAGCGCTCTACAGGATGAACCATTGATGAGGCCCAAAAGGCCGAAACGGTACCGTCTGTAGTATATATATATATATATATATATATATATATATATATATATATATATATATTATTATTATTATTATTATTATTATTATTATTATTATAATAATAATAATAATAATAATAGACGTATTAGGAGCATTATACAATAGTCTCAATGCTCTTACAACAATATATTCTTAAATTTACTTATAAAACTTATTACAGTTTCATTATAAGATAAAGCCTACTACATATCATATATCATATTACCACTATGAACAAAAAAAACAACTATTAATTTTAAAAAAGAAAAGTCTTCACTGCTGACTTAAAATTACCCAACATATCAAAGCTTCTAATTTCATGAAGCTTTTGGTGCCGAAACCGAGAACGCTCTGTCTCAGGGGCGCAACTAGGTGGGGGGGGGGGGGGGGGGGGGGGGGTTGCAAACCCCTGCCCTTTTTAACACCTGCCCTTTTCGTGCGACCTCTAATACTGGCTAATACTTACTTAGACATTAGATAAACAGATCATTAATCGTCTGTTGCAGTGCGCAATACAATTATCTGCAAATCTGGCGAGACTCAGAGGCTTCTAGTTTGGCTTCAAGCGCGGCTTCTAATCTTCCACCGGGCGCGGCGAGGCTCTGGGTACGAGTCTTCTTACGCCCATGCTCCAGCTTAATTTCACCGGTTTTCCGCATTTTCTGCGGAGAGCTGAAGAAGCTAGTGGCAGAACAACATTTTATTCTGACAAATACTAGTCTTAAGTCCCGAGTATGTTCTTAATATATATCCCGAGTATGTTCTTAGTCCATATACTCAAATGTATTCTGCCTTGTAAAAGATGCTACATTCGCGTGTCATAACGTGCTTTATATATTTTGTAAATCATTCATGTTAATTTTTGGTAAAATAAAAGTTGTTGTTGCTGTAATGTTGTTGTTGTTGAGTGTTGTTGTGGTTATTGAGTGTTCTTGAAGAAACATAACGGAGATATCTAGTATCCCAAATTGTTTAGAATACTGAGCGCAAGGGCGGCGGAATATGGGGGCTATGGGGGCTTAGCCACCCCAATATTTGAAATGTGGGAGGGAATATTTTTAGGATTTTAAAGCTAAAACAGTGTTTGTTCCCTTGTTTAACGCCAATGGATCAGCGGAAGACTAAACTAAATTATTCAAAGGTCTAGTTCGTTTTCCCCTTGAATTCTGGTGCCATGTCGGTTCTTACAGACTTTCTCACCTCCCAAACGTGCACATTCTGGGCACAATCAATGAACCTGACAATGAGGAACCGTCTCAGAATGCACGAAATACCATTTCAAAGACTCTAGTTTTCAAAATTTTCCTAGGGTGCACGCGCCGCCCCCCCCAAAAAAAAACACACACAACATCTTCCGCCGCCAATGACTGAGAGACTTTGCCCTTTTTGCGTTCAACCCCTGCCCTCGAAATTTTCTAGTTGCGCCCCTGATTATATATATATATATATATATATATATATATATATATATATATATATATATATATATATATATATATATATATATATATATATATATATATATATATATATATATATATATATATATATATATATATATATATATATATATTATATATATATATATATATATATATATATATATATATATATATATATATATATATATCGAACCAGTACATCTTTGTTACCTTCGTTCTCCATCTGAGTCTCGGTAGCTCAGTGGTTAGAGCATCTCATCGGGAATCAATACATATATCAATCGAACCAATACAATGTATCTGTTTGCATGGCTCTATATAGGTCTGGTGTGGACTGACAAATACTGGTCAAATGATTGCCGTGAAACAAGTTGAGTTGATCACGAGCAACATGGAGGTAGCTGAGCGGGTAGGTATAGATTTTAAAATTAGAAATACGAATCCGCAATAATCCCCTCGCCCGCCTTTTCTATACCCCCCCCCCCTCTACGGGAATTTCCAATCCATGGAAAAGATGCCCAGACCTCACACGCCGTTGCCGTGTATTTGTGTTTTGCAAAAATTCACAATTTGCAAAAGCCCGTTTCGTCGCAGAAATGTTTGAGCGTTATCTCGGCCACTATTCAACCGATTTAAACTCTGAAAACAGATTTGGAATTAGCGAGTCAACATACATAACATACGTGTTTACTATATTACGAGAACGTGAGTACCCTTCGTAAAAACGGTTTATGTACTGAGGAGAAATTAGTCGGCTATAAGATGTTCACTTCGTCGTATATTATTTTGAACGTTATCTCGATCAATATATAACCGTTTTCAATTCTGAAAACAGATTTGGAATTAGCGAGTCAAAATACATAACATACGTGTCTACTATATTACGAGAACGTGAATACCCTTCGTAAAAACGGTTTATGTACTTAGTATGTATTAGTCGGCTATAAGGCGGTCATTTCGTCGTATATTATTTTGAATATTTCGATCAATATATAACCGTTTTCAATTCTGAAAACAGATTTGGAATTAGCGAGTCAAAATACATACTCCGACTCGGATTTCTATTTCCTCAAAAAACTATGTCTCTTTTGGAAAAAAAACCTTTGAATCCGTTTCAATTTTTGCATTCGCAATCACGTGACGGTTTCAATTTAAATATTAATTCAAATGCTGAGTATCTAGTTACCAGGACCAAATTTTCCGATATCGCGCGGACGGCCGTTGATGCATATATATATTATATATATATATATATATATATATATATAGATATATAGATATATAGATATATGGATATATAGATATATAGTGAAAGTGGTCTTACCTCAAAATGATAAAAGCCGCAACTGTCAGTTTCACGCAAGGCGATCTTGACAGTTGCGGCTTTTATCATTTTGAGGTAAGACCACTTTCACTATATATTCGCTCTACCTTTATGGTATTGAGCACTTTCAAACGTTCCGTGAACAACATCACATTCGTTTTAGTATATATAGATATAGATAGATAGATATATATATATATATATATATATATATATATATATATATATATATATATATATATATATATATATATATATTATATATATATATATATATATATATATATATATATATATTTATATATATATATATATATATATATATACATATATATATATATATATATATATAAACAAATAAACTCGACCGAGATCAGGACCGCTAGCATCTGCCGTGATAAGGGACTAAACGCCGGTCGATATGCGCATCGCGCCGGGCGAGGGGACAAGATGTTATGTTTTGTACGTCGGTCATTAAGGTAATGTAAGGTAAACTTTATTTAAAATCACACGCTAGCCCCGTCAACTTAAAAGCTGGTTTCCACAAGGGGCGTGTGGATTACATTATTTGTTCAAATATATACATTTACTAATTAAAAAATGAATTATTTACTAATTGAAAACAGAAGCTAGTTCTACATATACTAATCGATAATAATATATTAAATTAAAAAGTCGGTATAGTATTAAAAATTGTGAGCGTCGATTCCATTTTTGAATATTGGTAATGAATTTGATTCATGCAAATCTGCGGGTATAGAGAATTCCAAAGTTTAGCTCCATCATAACAAAAACTTTTCTTAAGATTTTCAGTTCTAGATAAAGGTGGCTGCAGAGAGGTAGAGGAGCCTCTAAGGTCATGATCTGTGATGTTTCTTTTACATATAAAAAGATTAGCAAGGGAACTCGGAGCCAAATTATTTAGAACTTTATACATTTGTTTTGCTTTTTATTTGGCTCGTTGAATTTCAAGAGTTTCCCACCCTAAGGCGATTATCGCTTCTATACCAGGAGTTTCATTACTCATATTCATGACTACTCGTGCAACTCTATTCTGAAGTTTTTGCAATCTATTTAAAAGACCCGCACCAAGGGTGTCCCATACCTCACTATAGTATTTAATGTGGGGTCGAATTAAAGCATTATAGATAGAGATCAAAGTTTCCCTATCAACGAAATCACGGATTCGTCTTATAGCTCCTATTCCTCTGAAGTAACTTTTTTAGCTACATTCTCAATATGTTTGTTCCAAGATAAATTCTCATCAATTTCAAACCCAAGGACTCTGCTAGAGCAAACTTGTTTGATATTGTCTTGGTCGATTTTGACAGATGGTTGAGTAACAAGGCTATTTAATTTATAATGTGAACCAATCAGAAGAAATTCTGTTTTTGCAACATTAAGACTCGATTTATTAGCCAAAAGCCATTCTTTTACACACATAAGATCACCATTCATGGCCGACTCGACTTCCTCTATAGTTTCACCAGCTGCAGTAAGATTAGTATCATCGGCAAATAACCGAGGAGTAACTTATTTAAGACATTCCGGTAAATCATTTATATATAAGAGGAAGAAGAGCGGGCCAAGAATGGAGCCCTGTGGAATACCGCATGTAACACGACCCTCAGAAGACATTACGTCTCCCAATTGACATTTTTGTTTACGATCGGTCAAATATGATTGTATCATGGACAAGGCACTTCCAGTAATACCGTATATCTCTAATTTACGCACCAGAATATCATGGTTGACGGTATCGAAGGCCTTTTTAAATCCAGCAACACAACCAAATTAAACATTTTACGATCCATGTTAACATACCAACTATTTGTACTATCTAATAGAGCCGAAACTGTCGAGTTAAATCTACAAAAGCCAAATTGATGGTCAGAAAGTATCGTATTCTCGATAAGATTTCATAAATCTGATCATACATAATTCTTTCCATTATTTTACTTATTGCTGGTAAAATGGAATTGTAAAATGAAAGTAAAATTTTACTTATTGCTGGTAAATTGAGGTGGCTCGATAGTCAAAATGGAGTCATTTTGAGAGCACGATTTATCATAGTAGAAATTTTATATAGTCATATTTTCTTACATAAGTAGTTAACATGGTTCAATAGCATTTACAAAGACAAAGATTTGGGTCCATATCTTTAATTGCTTAGCTGTCACACCCTTTTCCGCGAACACAACATTTTTAAAGGCACGAAACTGTGGGACGCGCCAATAATGATTTCTCAAAACAGGCAAGTGCTATGGGTCTGAAATTTTAAATGCGGTACATGCAATACCAGAGCTGTGCAATGACGAATTATTTTAGAGATATGTCAATGCCTTTATATATTTTAGCCTTTCCCAAAAATAAGGGAGAAAAATGTCCAATCACATCTCTTCCAAAGGCCCTAGATATGTTTTGGAGTAGTCTAACAACAAATCAATTCGTCATTGCACAGATAATACCTGTATGAACTCACAATGAAAATTTCAAACATTTTGGTCAAATATTTTTGATAATATCACAAAAATAGCATCCTGTGGCCTTTAAGGTGGCTTGATAGTCTAAATCATTAAAAATTGCATTTTTTCGCATAAAAATGTTTGAAATGCAGATCTGAGCATCATTGTGGTTCATTGCATAGCCCTAGTGGTGGTCTTGTTTACTGAAAAGTGTTATACCCTCAACGTTTACCTGAGTGGGAAATCGTGTTTCCAGTAAATCCAGAAAACTAATTTGCATAAAATATACAAATGCTACAGGTGTGAAATGTTTCAATAATCAGGACCATCGCTAGAGCTATGCAATGTACCAAAATAAAAAAAAATTATATTTCTCATTATTTAGACTATCGAGCCACCTTAAGAGAGATCACTGACCATTGCGTTTGTCGCACCTTCTACCTTTCGATCGTCCGTCCGTATCTCTGTTATAAGCCTCCCGTTTCGCACTTTCGCACTTTCACAACTAATACAAACGCCTGCAATCACTAAATCTACTTACGGTAACATACTGACACGAATATCTCGATTTGATCTTCTTTTTCAAAACTGTGAATGGCCTGGCTAAATTCAACCCTAAAATCGTACCTGCTCCATACATACCTAACAGGACCACTATAATCTGCTCGACCCCAGATCTTCTACTATTTCATCCCTGAAAATGTAGAACACTAACTTTCCAACGCTCATTTTTCACACGAACATGTAGGACGTGGAATGTCCTCCCGAATGAAATACGGTTGAAGGAACTTACGTTAACTAACTTTAAACGCAACCTCCTGCAATATTGCATTGGAGTATTATGACCCTGAAGTTCCGAGAATATGGAAAACGATTTGCCCACAATGTAATTATGTTCGCAGTCTAATTGGTATCATTGGAGGGGGTATGCTCGCTTCGTGGTCAGATGAGTTGACCACGAAATTTGCTTTCGATTCAGCTCGCAACAATTATGTACGATACGTGTTACCTTGCTTTTATTATTTTCGATCAACTCAATGGCAGAAGTTCTTCTAGTAGATCTTTCAATAGAATTTGAAAGAATTTGAAATTGTCGGCAGTATAGCATTGTTCACAGTTGACAGTACTGTACTACAACACTGTCGGCAGTTGGCAGCACAACATTGTTCACAGTTGGTAGCACAGCATTAATTGTTCACAGTTGGCTGTACAACATTAGAGAGCTTCAGATGCGAGTACGACTGGACCGATGGAGGACTGGGCCTACTGGTTCTCGTTCGTACTCGTTCCCGCCAAAACTTAAAACGTTCAGAAATTTTCAATAGTATACGAACAACTTTTTCATGGCAAAAAGACATTATTTTCCAATCAGGTGTGTGAATTGCAGGGCCTAATGACAGGGCACATACACCCGCGCTATTTGCACCCTGGTATTAATCCCAGGAACGGTTTTTTGACCCTTGGATGCGCGTGGCCAGTATTGCCTTCGGTCACAGGAACGAACTCAGGAGCGTACAAATGCGGTAAGGACGTACCAGTATCTTGTCTCTGCTCAGCTATGACTCCTTCGTCAGGTGGCGTGCTTCGAACTCGACGGAAGAACATTGAAGGCACTACCTGCGTGCTCGAACGCCCGTAGACGAGATATAGCAGCACTTACTGGTTGTCTAGCGCTAGCCAAAGGACGTTCTTGCGAGAGCATTTGCGAGACGACTTTCTGGATGGCGGCGCCAAATTCCGGGTTGTTCCACCGCATCTGTTCGATAGATCTTGTCTCCCTCGCCATGTCTGAGGCTGAGGCTTTGCCTGGAGCTACCTCTTCGTGTATTATGTTTGTCTCCGACATTATTATTTTTTGTTTCTTTTCGCTTTCCCTCGACAAATGCGTGTTTCGTCAGCGTTGAGCACTGTGTTATCGGATTACGGTTGCGTTGCATTCGAGTGTCATACTCTCGTGCGATCATCGATATCCTGGGGCGTATGCATCGTAGCATGTCTCCTTTGGTTTAAACCTTGGTTATGACTAACCTCATTAAAAGGGGACGAGAAAATCAAAGAAAACTCACCAAGGAGATGCTGGTCCTTCGTACTACAGCCCGGGACGGCGATACTACGAGTTTTGTCGGGACTCCTTAATATCGACGAAGAACCACCAAGGCGGTCTAAACGACAACAGCGACGAGTCTGACGGGAAAATGTTTGAAGTCGCTTTCCCGTGAAAACTCTGGAAAACTTTGTAAACCATCTCAATCCTGCCATAGAGGTTTTAATTCAGCGCCCAAGGGAATTTTGACAGCACAACATTGTTCACAGTTGACAGCACAACATTGTTTACAGTTGACAGCACAACATTGTTCACAGTTGACAGCACAACATATATTGTTCATAGTTGACAGTACAACATTGTTCACAGTTGACAGTACAACATTGTTCACAGTTCTTAGCACAACATTGTTCACGGTTGGCAGCACAACATTGTTCACAGTTGACAGCACAACATTGTTCACAGTTGATAGTACAAGATTGTTCACAGTTGACAGTACAACATTGTTCACAGTTGGCACCGCAACATTGTTCACAGTTGACAGTACAACATTGTTCACAGTTGACAGTACAACATTGTTCACAGTTGACACCACAACATTGTTCACAGTTGGCACCACAACATTGTTCACAGTTGACAGCACAACATTGTTCACAGTTGACAGCACAGCATTGTTCACAGTTGACAGGACAACATTGTTCTCAGTTGGCGCCACAAGATTGTTCACAGTTGGCAGCACGACATTGTTCACAGTTGACAGCACAACATTGTTCACAGTTGGCAGCGCAACATTGTTCACAGTTGACAGTACAACATTGATCACAGTTGACAGTACAACATTGTTCACAGTTGACAGTACAACATTGTTCACAGTTGACAGTGCAACATTGTTCTCAGTTGGCAGCGCGACATTGTTCACAGTTGGCAGCACAACATTGTTCACAATTGACAGCACAACATTGTTCAAAGTAGACAGTACAACATTGCTCACAGTTGGCAGTACAACATTGTTTACATGCAGTTGCGAGCACAACATTGTACACAGTTACCAGCACAACATTGTACACAGTTGACAGCATAACATTGTTCACAGTTGACAGCACAACATTGTTCACAGTTGACAGCACAACATTGTTTATAGTTTATAGTTGACAGCATAACATTCTTCACAGTTGGTAGCACAGTATTGTCCATAGTTGACAGTACAACATTGTTCACAGTTGGCAGCAAACGTTCACAGTTGGTAGCACAGTATTGTCCATAGTTGACAGTACAACATTCTTCACAGTTGGCAGCAAACGTTGTTCACAGTTGGTAGCACAGTATTGTCCATAGTTGACAGTACAACATTGTTCACAGTTGGCAGCAAACGTTGTTCACAATTGACAGCACAGCATTGTTCACAGTTGGCAGCACAACATTGTTATTAATATTTTCTCGTAATGACTGCGCTCTTGGTTAATAAGAAGTTCTTATCAAACACCATCATAGTTCTGTTTCATTAAGCTCCCTCAGTTTATACTGTGACAACGTGATATGACAATTCTTCATTTTTTCGTGACATCTATGTTTTTCGCTTCTTAATTTTGTCTTTACATCAGGAAATTAAAAAGTGAAATTACTTCTATATAGTTTGATGTGTTGCCTTTTTTGCAGCAATACGAAAAACTCCAAGAGGAAGTTGCACTTTTGAAATCTCTCCGACACGTAAATATCGTCAGGTATGGAGTTAAATGCACCATAAAAATACGTATCTGCAATAAACCCTCGCCCGCCTGTTCTATCTGAACAAATTGTTATATTAATTATTGCAAATAATATATTACAGTATATGTTTCGCCATCAGTTTGGTCCACATTACCCCTCCGTCGCACACCCTGTGTTTCTAGATCACAAATAGCAAATGGCTTCGTCGTAGATTTCTGAACGTTATCTCAGTCAATATTTAACCGAATTCAATTCTGAAAATAGATTTGGAACTACCGAGTCTAAATACATAACATACGTTTCTATTATATTACAAGAACATGTATACCCTTCGTAAAAACCTGTTTATGTACTTAGACATTAATCGGCCATGTTTAAACTTATCGGAACATGTCGGAAGTTACCGGTTTGTTCTACCTTTTTACAAACACACAGCGAAACCGAAGAGTACGATCATTACTCAGTGACTAGAACTCAGATAAACCAACGTAATCAATTCAACATCGCAAAGTAACACGCATAGTTTCACAATATAAATAATTGTCGAAGAAAATTTGGGAAAGTTCATACCGGCGAAGGGATTTCCAAGGCGGGAAGTTTTCCTGTCAAAATGATTTCCTTGCGGCATTTGTTAAAAAGTTTGTTTTAAGCTTCAGTATACTTCTATAAAAACAAATAACATCATCGAAAATACTCATCATCGAAAATACTTGGTATACGATTGTTATTCGGTCGTTATGATGTGTTAAAAATAGGTAGGCTTTGTTTCTTTTCTTGTAAAATATGAGCATCCGGCAATAACCCCTCTCCCCCTGTTCTATCCCCTAGAGTTTTATCCTAACCCCCTGCGGTATTTCCTCCCTCCATGGTCCCCTGACCTCGCACGCCGTGTATTTGTAGACTCACAAAATGCAAAAGGTCGTTTTGTCTTATAGATTTTTAACGTTCATTCGTGCAATATTTAACCGATTTCAATTCTGAAAACAGTTTTAGAATTACCGAGTCTAAGTACATAACTTAGTCATAACATAGAAATTAGTCGGCAATCAGGCGGCCGCTTTGTCGCATATTATTTTTCACATTATCTCGGTCAATCGCCCATGTTTTTTCTCCAACGAATATTGACGTGTTCTGAACTTCGTCTGGAAATCGTAAGCTGTCGCTTCAGCTTCGTGTCATCGATTGGCTAACCGAGTTCTAACTGAGTTAATACTAACAAACCGAAGCTAACAAACAAACAACAGGATAGCATTATATCTGCGCGAACGATACAAAAACACTAATTCACTCGCACCGTACTCACTTAACGTTCTTTGCCGATTACTTTCCTTTCATTTCATTTCTAGTTATCTTGGCACATGCCTTGATGGTGGCGTTGTGAATATTTTTATGCAGTTTGTTCCCGGTGGCTCAATTGCATCCATTTTAGCAAGGTATTTATACTAGCCTAGTAACAGATGGACAAAATACTAAATTCACCCCAACCATTTCAGATTCTGACCATTGTAGAATACTTAGCGAGACGTTGGAAATTATTGACATTTCCACGGAGTATAAGATAAGGGAAATTCTTCAGTATTTATTTGCGAAATGCAGAGCGATCAAGTATAAATGCTAAATGAGAATGTGTGATGTTCAGATGACTTTAGAAGAGCACTGGATACCCTCGGTATTTCAGATTTTACTCAAGAAAACTTAGACTCATGGAACTGATTGTTGAAATAAGAATTGAAAAACGCTCACAATAATTTAAAAATTCACAGAAACATCGTTAGAAAATTGTTTTGCACCTCTACTGTACTCCTGTCTGCATGAAGATAATAATATACACCTAAGATTCTATAGTTCTAGGTTCTATTCTTATATATATATCATTATATAACCCTATAACTATAGGGTTATATAGTTCTAGGGTTCTAGGTTCTATTGGTTATATATAGTTCTAGGTTCTATTGGTTATATATAGTTCTAGGTTCTATAGTTCTAGGTTCTATAGGTTATATATAGTTAGAGGTTCTATTGGTTATATATAGTTCGAGGTTCTATTGGTTATATATAGTTAGAGGTTCTATAGTTCTAGGTTCTATTGGTTATATATAGTTAGAGGTTCTATTGGTTATATATAGTTAGAGGTTCTATTGGTTATATATAGTTAGAGGTTCTATTGGTTATATATAGTTAGAGGTTCTATTGGTTATATATAGTTCTAGGTTCTATTGGTTATATATAGTTAGAGGTTCTATTGGTTATATATAGTTAGAGGTTCTATTGGTTATATATAGTTAGAGGTTCTATTGGTTATATATAGTTCGAGGTTCTATTGGTTATATATAGTTCGAGGTTCTATTGGTTATATATAGTTAGAGGTTCTATTGGTTATATATATAGTTAGAGGTTCTATTGGTTATATATAGTTAGAGCTTCTATTGGTTATATATAGTTCGAGGTTCTATTGGTTATATATAGTTCGAGGTTCTATTGGTTATATATATTTCGAGGTTCTATTGGTTATATATATAGTTAGAGGTTCTATTGGTTATATATATAGTTCGAGGTTCTATTGGTTATATATAGTTAGAGGTTCTATTGGTTATATATAGTTCGAGGTTCTATTGGTTATATATAGTTAGAGGTTCTATTGGTTATAGTTAGAGGTTCTATTGGTTATATATATAGTTAGAGGTTCTATTGGTTATATATAGTTAGAGGTTCTATTGGTTATAAAAAGTTAGAGGTTCTATTGGTTATAAAAAGTTAGAGGTTCTATTGGTTATATATAGTTCGAGGTTCTATTGGTTATATATAGTTCGAGGTTCTATTGGTTATATATAGTTAGAGGTTCTATTGGTTATATATAGTTAGAGGTTCTATTGGTTATATATAGTTAGAGGTTCTATTGGTTATATATAGTTAGAGGTTCTATTGGTTATATATAGTTAGAGGTTCTATTGGTTATATATAGTTAGAGGTTCTATTGGTTATATATATAGTTAGAGGTTCTATTGGTTATATATAGTTAGAGGTTCTATTGGTTTATATATAGTTAGAGGTTCTATTGGTTATATATAGTTAGAGGTTCTATTGGTTATATATAGTTAGAGGTTCTATTGGTTATATATAGTTAGAGGTTCTATTGGTTATATATAGTTAGAGGTTCTATTGGTTATATATAGTTAGAGGTTCTATTGGTTATATATAGTTAGAGGTTCTATTGGTTATATATTAGTTCGAGGTTCTATTGGTTATATATAGTTAGAGGTTCTATTGGTTATATATAGTTAGAGGTTCTATTGGTTATATATATAGTTAGAGGTTCTATTGGTTATATATAGTTAGAGGTTCTATTGGTTATATATAGTTAGAGGTTCTATTGGTTATATATAGTTAGAGGTTCTATTGGTTATATATAGTTAGAGGTTCCATTGGTTATATATAGTTAGAGGTTCTATTGGTTATATATAGTTAGAGGTTCTATTTTTATATATAGTTAGAGGTTCTATTGGTTATATATAGTTAGAGGTTCTATTGGTTATATATAGTTCGAGGTTCTATTGGTTATATATAGTTAGAGGTTCTATTGGTTATATATAGTTAGAGGTTCTATTGGTTATATATAGTTAGAGGTTCTATTGGTTATATATAGTTAGAGGTTCTATTGGTTATATATAGTTCGAGGTTCTATTGGTTATATATAGTTCGAGGTTCTATTGGTTATATATAGTTAGAGGTTCTATTGGTTATATATAGTTAGAGGTTCTATTGGTTATATATAGTTCGAGGTTCTATTGGTTATATATAGTTCGAGGTTCTATTGGTTATATATAGTTAGAGGTTCTATTGGTTATATATATAGTTAGAGGTTCTATTGGTTATATATAGTTAGAGGTTCTATTGGTTATATATAGTTAGAGGTTCTATTGGTTATATATAGTTAGAGGTTCTATTGGTTATATATAGTTAGAGGTTCTATTGGTTATATATAGTTCGAGGTTCTATTGGTTATATATAGTTAGAGGTTCTATTGGTTATATATAGTTAGAGGTTCTATTGGTTATATATAGTTAGAGGTTCTATTGGTTATATATAGTTAGAGGTTCTATTGGTTATATATAGTTAGAGGTTCTATTGGTTATATATAGTTAGAGGTTCTATTGGTTATATATAGTTAGAGGTTCTATTGGTTATATATAGTTAGAGGTTCTATTGGTTATATATAGTTAGAGGTTCTATTGGTTATATATAGTTAGAGGTTCTATTGGTTATATACATTTCGAGGTTCTATTGGTTATATATAGTTCGAGGTTCTATTGGTTATATATAGTTAGAGGTTCTATTGGTTATATATAGTTAGAGGTTCTATTGGTTATATATAGTTAGAGGTTATATATAGTTAGAACTATAGAACCTCTAACTATAGAACCTCAAACTATAGAACCTCTAACAATAGAACCTCTAACTATAGAACCTCTAACTATAGAACATCTAACTATACAACCTCTAACTATAGAACCTCTAACTATAGAACCTCTAACTATAGAACCTCTAACTATAGAACCTCTAACTATAGAACCTCTAACTATAGAACCTCTAACTATAGAACCTCTAACTATACAACCTAGAACTATAGAACCTCTAACTATAGAACCTCAAACTATAGAACCTCTAACAATAGAACCTCTAACTATAGAACCTCTAACTATAGAACATCTAACTATACAACCTCTAACTATAGAACCTAGAACTATAGAACCTCTAACTATAGAACCTCTAACTATAGAACCTCAAACTATAGAACCTAGAACTATAGAACCTCTAACTATAGAACCTGTAACTATAGAACCTCTAACTATAGAACCTCTAACTATAGAACCTAGAACTATAGAACCTCTAACTATAGAACCTCTAACTATAGTTCTGGGTTCTATAGTTCTGGGTTCTATAATTATAGGTTCTATAGTTAGAGGTTCTATAGCTAGAGGTTCTATAGTTAGAGGTTCTATAGTTAGAGGTTCTATAGTTAGAAGTTGTATAGTTAGAGGTTCTATAGTTCTAGATGCTATAGTTTGAGGTTCTATAGTTAGAGGTTCTATAGTTAGAGGTTCTATAATTTGAGGTTCTATAGTTTGAGGTTCTATAGTTTTAGAGGTTCTATAGTTAGAGGTTCTATAGTTCTAGGTTCTATAGTTAGAGGTTCTATAGTTAGAGGTTCTATAGTTAGAGATTCTATAATTAGAGGTTCTATAGTTAGAGGTTCTATAATTAGAGGTTCTATAGTTAGAGGTTCTATAGTTAGAGGTTCTATAATTAGAGGTTCTATAGTTAGAGGTTCTATAGTTAGATGTTCTATAGTTAGAGGTTCTATAGTTCTGGGTTCTATAGTTAGAGGTTCTATAGTTAGAGGTTATATAGTTAGAGGTTCTATAGTTAGAGGTTCTATAGTTCTGGGTTCTATAGTTAGAGGTTCTATAGTTAGAGGTTCTATAGTTTGTGGTTCTATAGTTAGAGGTTCTATAGTTAGAGGTTCTATAGTTCTGGGTTCTATAGTTCTGGGTTCTATAGTTAGAGGTTCTATAGTTAGAGGTTCTATAGTTCTAGGTTCTATAGTTAGATGTTCTATAGTTAGAGGTTCTATAGTTGGAGGTTCTATAGTTCTGGGTTCTATAGTTCGAGGTTCTATAGTTAGAGGTTCTATAGTTCTAGGTTCTATAGTTAGAGGTTCTATAGTTAGAGGTTCTATAGTTAGAGGTTCTATAGTTAGAGGTTCTATAGTTCTAGGTTCTATAGTTAGAGGTTCTATAGTTAGAGGTTCTATATTTAGAGGTTCTATAGTTAGAGGTTCTATAGTTAGAGGTTCTATAGTTAGAGGTTCTATGGTTAGAGGTTCTATAGTTAGAGGTTCTATAGTTAGAGGTTCTATAGTTAGAGGTTCTATAGTTAGAGGTTCTATAGTTCTAGGTTCTATAGTTAAAGGTTCTATAGTTAGAGGTTACACAGCTCCAATGTAAATAAGGTTTACCTTTTTGGATTCTGTGTTTAATAAAGTTTATTATTATTATTATTATTAGGTTCTATAGTTAGAGGTTCTATAGTTCTAGGTTCTATAGTTCTAGGTTCTATAGTTAAAGGTTCTATAGTTAGAGGTTCGATAGTTAGAGGTTCTATAGTTAGAGGTTCTATAGTTCTAGGTTCTATAGTTAAAGGTTCTATAGTTAGAAGTTCTATTGTTAGAGGTTCTATAGTTAGAGGTTCTATAGTTAGAGGTTCTATAGTTAGAGGTTCTATAGTTCTAGGTTCTATAGTTCTAGGTTTCTATAGTTAGAGGTTCTATATTTAGAGGTTCTATAGTTAGAGGTTCTATAGTTAGAGGTTCTATAGTTAGAGGTTCTATAGTTACAGGTTCTATAGTTAGAGGTTCTATAGTTAGAGGTTCTATAGTTAGAGGTTCTATAGTTAGAGGTTCTATAGTTAGAGGTTCTATAGTTAGAGGTTCTATAGTTAGAGGTTCTATAGTTAGAGGTTCTATAGTTAGAGGTTCTATAGTTAGAGGTTCTATAGTTAGAGGTTCTATAGTTAGAGGTTCTATAGTTAGAGGTTCTATAGTTAGAGGTTCTATAGTTAGAGGTTCTATAGTTCTAGATGCTATAGTTTGAGGTTCTATAGTTAGAGGTTCTATAGTTAGAGGTTCTATAGTTCTAGGTTCTATAGTTAAAGGTTCTATAGTTAGAGGTTCTATTGTTAGAGGTTCTATAGTTAGAGGTTCTATAGTTAGAGGTTCTATAGTTAGAGGTTCTATAGTTAGAGGTTCTATAGTTAGAGGTTCTATGGTTAGAGGTTCTATAGTTAGAGGTTCTATAGTTGTAGGTTCTATAGTTGTAGGTTCTATAGTTCTAGGTTCTATAGTTCTAGGTTCTATAGTTCTAGGTTCTATAGTTCTAGGTTCTATAGTTCTAGGTTCTATAGTTCTAGGTTCTATAGTTCTATGTTCTATAGTTCTATGTTCTATAGTTCTATGTTCTATAGTTCTATGTTCTATAGTTCTATGTTCTATAGTTAGAGGTTCTATAGTTAGAGGTTCTATAGTTAGAGGTTCTATAGTTACAGGTTCTATAGTTCTAAGTTCTATAGTTCTAGGTTCTATAGTTCTAGGTTCTATAGTTAGAGGTTCTATAGTTAGAGGTTCTATAGTTAGAGGTTCTATAGTTAGAGGTTCTATAGTTAGAGGTTCTATAATTAGAGGTTCTATAGTTAGAGGTTCTATAGTTAGAGGTTCTATAGTTCTGGGTTCTATAGTTAGAGGTTCTATAGTTAGAGGTTCTATAGTTAGAGGTTCTATAGTTCTGGGTTCTATAGTTCTGGGTTCTATAGTTAGAGGTTCTATTGTTAGAGGTTCTATAGTTCTATGTTCTATAGTTAGAGGTTCTATAGTTAGAGGTTCTATAGTTAGAGGTTCTATAGTTACAGGTTCTATAGTTCTAAGTTCTATAGTTCTAGGTTCTATAGTTCTAGGTTCTATAGTTAGAGGTTCTATAGTTAGAGGTTCTATAGTTAGAGGTTCTATAGTTAGAGGTTCTATAGTTAGAGGTTCTATAATTAGAGGTTCTATAGTTAGAGGTTCTATAGTTAGAGGTTCTATAGTTCTGGGTTCTATAGTTAGAGGTTCTATAGTTAGAGGTTCTATAGTTTGTGGTTCTATAGTTAGAGGTTCTATAGTTAGAGGTTCTATAGTTCTGGGTTCTATAGTTCTGGGTTCTATAGTTAGAGGTTCTATTGTTAGAGGTTCTATAGTTCTAGGTTCTATAGTTAGATGTTCTATAGTTAGAGGTTCTATAGTTGGAGGTTCTATAGTTAGAGGTTCTATAGTTCTGGGTTCTATAGTTAAAGGTTCTATAGTTCTAGGTTCTATAGTTAGAGGTTATATAGTTCTAGGTTCTATAGTTAGAGGTTCTATAGTTAGAGGTTCTATAATTAGAGGTTCTATAGTTAGAGGTTCTATAGTTGTAGGTTCTATAGTTAGAGGTTCTATAGTTAGAGGTTCTATAGTTAGAGGTTCTATAGTTAGAGATTCTATAGTTAGAGGTTCTATAGTTAGAGGTTCTATGGTTAGAGGTTCTATAGTTAGAGGTTCTATAGTTCTAGGTTCTATAGTTGTAGGTTCTATAGTTCTAGGTTCTATAGTTCTAGGTTCTATAGTTCTAGGTTCTATAGTTCTAGGTTCTAGGTTCTATAGTTCTAGGTTCTATAGTTCTATGTTCTATAGTTCTATGTTCTATAGTTCTATGTTCTATAGTTAGAGGTTCTATAGTTAGAGGTTCTATAGTTAGAGTTTCTATAGTTAGAGGTTCTATAGTTAGATGTTCTATAGTTAGAGGTTCTATAGTTAGAGGTTCTATAGTTAGAGGTTCTATAGTTAGAGGTTCTATAGTTAGAGGTTCTATAGTTAGAGGTTCTATAGTTAGTGGTTCTATAGTTAGAGGTTCTATAGTTAGAGGTTCTATAGTTAGAGGTTCTATAGTTAGAGGTTCTATAGTTAGAGGTTCTATAGTTAGAGGTTCTATAGTTGGAGGTTCTATAGTTAGAGGTTCTATAGTTAGAGGTTCTATAGTTAGAGTTCTATAGTTAGAGGTTCTATAGTTAGAGGTTCTATAGTTAGAGGTTCTATAGTTAGATGTTCTATAGTTAGAGGTTCTATAGTTAGAGGTTCTATAGTTAGAGGTTCTATAGTTAGAGGTTCTATAGTTCTAGGTTCTATAGTTAGAGGTTCTATAGTTTGAGGTTCTATAGTTAGAGGTTCTATAGTTAGAGGTTCTATAGTTAGAGGTTCTATAGTTAGAGGTTCTATAGTTCTGGGTTCTATAATTAGAGGTTCTATAGTTAGAGGTTCTATAGTTAGAGGTTCTATAGTTCTAGGTTCTATAGTTTGAGGTTCTATAGTTTGAGGTTCTATAGTTAGAGGTTCTATAGTTAGAGGTTCTATAGTTAGAGGTTCTATTGGTTATATATAGTTAGAGGTTCTATTGGTTATATATAGTTAGAGGTTCTATAGTTAGAGGTTCTATAGTTAGAGGTTCTATAGTTAGAGGTTCTATAGTTAGAGGTTCTATAGTTAGAGGTTCTATAGTTAGATGTTCTATAGTTAGAGGTTCTATAGTTAGAGGTTCTATAGTTAGAGGTTCTATAGTTAGAGGTTCTATAGTTCTAGGTTCTATAGTTAGAGGTTCTATAGTTTGAGGTTCTATAGTTAGAGGTTCTATAGTTAGAGGTTCTATAGTTAGAGGTTCTATAGTTAGAGGTTCTATAGTTCTGGGTTCTATAATTAGAGGTTCTATAGTTAGAGGTTCTATAGTTAGAGGTTCTATAGTTCTAGGTTCTATAGTTTGAGGTTCTATAGTTTGAGGTTCTATAGTTAGAGGTTCTATAGTTAGAGGTTCTATAGTTAGAGGTTCTATTGGTTATATATAGTTAGAGGTTCTATTGGTTATATATAGTTAGAGGTTCTATTGGTTATATATAGTTAGAGGTTCTATTGGTTATATATAGTTCGAGGTTCTATTGGTTATATATAGTTAGAGGTTCTATTGGTTATATATAGTTAGAGGTTTCTATTGGTTATATATAGTTAGAGGTTCTATTGGTTATATATAGTTCGAGGTTCTATTGGTTATATATAGTTAGAGGTTCTATTGGTTATATATATAGTTAGAGGTTCTATTGGTTATATATAGTTAGAGGTTCTATTGGTTATATATAGTTAGAGGTTCTATTGGTTATATATAGTTAGAGGTTCTATTGGTTATATATAGTTAGAGGTTCTATTGGTTATATATAGTTCGAGGTTCTATTGGTTATATATAGTTAGAGGTTCTATTGGTTATATATAGTTAGAGGTTCTATTGGTTATATATAGTTAGAGGTTCTATTGGTTATATATAGTTAGAGGTTCTATTGGTTATATATAGTTAGAGGTTCTATTGGTTATATATAGTTAGAGGTTCTATTGGTTATATATAGTTCGAGGTTCTATTGGTTATATATAGTTAGAGGTTCTATTGGTTATATATAGTTAGAGGTTCTATTGGTTATATATAGTTAGAGGTTCTATTGGTTATATATATTTCGAGGTTCTATTGGTTATATATAGTTCGAGGTCCTATTGGTTATATATAGTTAGAGGTTCTATTGGTTATATATAGTTAGAGGTTCTATTGGTTATATATAGTTAGAGGTTATATATAGTTAGAAACTATAGAACCTCTAACTATAGAACCTCAAACTATAGAACCTCTAACAATAGAACCTCTAACTATAGAACCTCTAACTATAGAACATCTAACTATACAACCTCTAACTATAGAACCTCTAACTATAGAACCTCTAACTATAGAAACCTCTAACTATAGAACCTCTAACTATAGAACCTCTAACTATAGAACCTCTAACTATAGAACCTCTAACTATACAACCTAGAACTATAGAACCTCTAACTATAGAACCTCAAACTATAGAACCTCTAACAATAGAACCTCTAACTATAGAACCTCTAACTATAGAACATCTAACTATACAACCTCTAACTATAGAACCTAGAAACTATAGAACCTCTAACTATAGAACCTCTAACTATAGAACCTCAAACTATAGAACCTAGAACTATAGAACCTCTAACTATAGAACCTGTAACTATAGAACCTCTAACTATAGAACCTCTAACTATATAACCTAGAAACTATAGAACCTCTAACTATAGAACCTCTAACTATAGTTCTGGGTTCTATAGTTCTGGGTTCTATAATTATAGGTTCTATAGTTAGAGGTTCTATAGCTAGAGGTTCTATAGTTAGAGGTTCTATAGTTAGAGGTTCTATAGTTAGAAGTTGTATAGTTAGAGGTTCTATAGTTCTAGATGCTATAGTTTGAGGTTCTATAGTTAGAGGTTCTATAGTTAGAGGTTCTATAATTTGAGGTTCTATAGTTTGAGGTTCTATAGTTTTAGAGGTTCTATAGTTAGAGGTTCTATAGTTCTAGGTTCTATAGTTAGAGGTTCTATAGTTAGAGGTTCTATAGTTAGAGATTCTATAATTAGAGGTTCTATAGTTAGAGGTTCTATAATTAGAGGTTCTATAGTTAGAGGTTCTATAGTTAGAGGTTCTATAATTAGAGGTTCTATAGTTAGAGGTTCTATAGTTAGATGTTCTATAGTTAGAGGTTCTATAGTTCTGGGTTCTATAGTTAGAGGTTCTATAGTTAGAGGTTATATAGTTAGAGGTTCTATAGTTAGAGGTTCTATAGTTAGAGGTTCTATAGTTCTGGGTTCTATAGTTAGAGGTTCTATAGTTAGAGGTTCTATAGTTTGTTGTTCTATAGTTAGAGGTTCTATAGTTAGAGGTTCTATAGTTCTGGGTTCTATAGTTCTGGGTTCTATAGTTAGAGGTTCTATAGTTAGAGGTTCTATAGTTCTAGGTTCTATAGTTAGATGTTCTATAGTTAGAGGTTCTATAGTTGGAGGTTCTATAGTTCTGGGTTCTATAGTTCGAGGTTCTATAGTTAGAGGTTCTATAGTTCTAGGTTCTATAGTTAGAGGTTCTATAGTTAGAGGTTCTATAGTTAGAGGTTCTATAGTTAGAGGTTCTATAGTTCTAGGTTCTATAGTTAGAGGTTCTATAGTTTAGAGGTTCTATATTTAGAGGTTCTATAGTTAGAGGTTCTATAGTTAGAGGTTCTATAGTTAGAGGTTCTATGGTTAGAGGTTCTATAGTTAGAGGTTCTATAGTTAGAGGTTCTATAGTTAGAGGTTCTATAGTTAGAGGTTCTATAGTTCTAGGTTCTATAGTTAAAGGTTCTATAGTTAGAGGTTCTATTGTTAGAGGTTACACAGCTCCAATGTAAATAAGGTTTACCTTTTTGGATTCTGTGTTTAATAAAGTTTATTATTATTATTATTATTAGGTTCTATAGTTAGAGGTTCTATAGTTCTAGGTTCTATAGTTCTAGGTTCTATAGTTAAAGGTTCTATAGTTAGAGGTTCGATAGTTAGAGGTTCTATAGTTAGAGGTTCTATAGTTCTAGGTTCTATAGTTAAAGGTTCTATAGTTAGAGGTTCTATTGTTAGAGGTTCTATAGTTAGAGGTTCTATAGTTAGAGGTTCTATAGTTAGAGGTTCTATAGTTCTAGGTTCTATAGTTCTAGGTTCTATAGTTAGAGGTTCTATATTTAGAGGTTCTATAGTTAGAGGTTCTATAGTTAGAGGTTCTATAGTTAGAGGTTCTATAGTTACAGGTTCTATAGTTAGAGGTTCTATAGTTAGAGGTTCTATAGTTAGAGGTTCTATAGTTAGAGGTTCTATAGTTAGAGGTTCTATAGTTAGAGGTTCTATAGTTAGAGGTTCTATAGTTAGAGGTTCTATAGTTAGAGGTTCTATAGTTAGAGGTTCTATAGTTAGAGGTTCTATAGTTAGAGGTTCTATAGTTAGAGGTTCTATAGTTAGAGGTTCTATAGTTAGAGGTGCTATAGTTCTAGATGCTATAGTTTGAGGTTCTATAGTTAGAGGTTCTATAGTTAGAGGTTCTATAGTTCTAGGTTCTATAGTTAAAGGTTCTATAGTTAGAGGTTCTATTGTTAGAGGTTCTATAGTTAGAGGTTCTATAGTTAGAGGTTCTATAGTTAGAGGTTCTATAGTTAGAGATTCTATAGTTAGAGGTTCTATGGTTAGAGGTTCTATAGTTAGAGGTTCTATAGTTGTAGGTTCTATAGTTGTAGGTTTCTATAGTTCTAGGTTCTATAGTTGTAGGTTCTATAGTTGTAGGTTCTATAGTTCTAGGTTCTATAGTTCTAGGTTCTATAGTTCTAGGTTCTATAGTTCTAGTTCTATAGTTCTATGTTCTATAGTTCTATGTTCTATAGTTCTATGTTCTATAGTTAGAGGTTCTATAGTTAGAGGTTCTATAGTTCTATGTTCTATAGTTAGAGGTTCTATAGTTCTAAGTTCTATAGTTCTAGGTTCTATAGTTCTAGGTTCTATAGTTAGAGGTTCTATAGTTAGAGGTTCTATAGTTCTAGGTTCTATAGTTAGAGGTTCTATAGTTAGAGGTTCTATAGTTAGAGGTTCTATAGTTAGAGGTTCTATAGTTAGAGGTTCTATAGTTAGAGGTTCTATAATTCTGGGTTCTATAGTTAGAGGTTCTATAGTTAGAGGTTCTATAGTTTGTGGTTCTATAGTTAGAGGTTCTATAGTTAGAGGTTCTATAGTTCTGGGTTCTATAGTTCTGGGTTCTATAGTTAGAGGTTCTATAGTTAGAGGTTCTATAGTTCTAGGTTCTATAGTTAGATGTTCTATAGTTAGAGGTTCTATAGTTGGAGGTTCTATAGTTAGAGGTTCTATAGTTCTGGGTTCTATAGTTAAAGGTTCTATAGTTCTAGGTTCTATAGTTAGAGGTTCTATAGTTCTAGGTTCTATAGTTTAGAGGTTCTATAGTTAGAGGTTCTATAATTAGAGGTTCTATAGTTAGAGGTTCTATAGTTGTAGGTTCTATAGTTAGAGGTTCTATAGTTAGAGGTTCTATAGTTAGAGGTTCTATAGTTAGAGGTTCTATAGTTAGAGGTTCTATAGTTAGAGGTTCTATGGTTTAGAGGTTCTATAGTTCTAGGTTCTATAGTTCTAGGTTCTATAGTTCTAGGTTCTATAGTTCTAGGTTCTATAGTTCTAGGTTCTATAGTTCTAGGTTCTATAGTTCTAGGTTCTAGGTTCTATAGTTCTAGGTTCTATAGTTCTATGTTCTATAGTTCTATGTTCTATAGTTAGAGGTTCTATAGTTAGAGGTTCTATAGTTAGAGGTTCTATAGTTAGAGTTTCTATAGTTAGAGGTTCTATAGTTAGATGTTCTATAGTTAGAGGTTCTATAGTTAGAGGTTCTATAGTTAGAGGTTCTATAGTTAGAGGTTCTATAGTTTGAGGTTCTATAGTTTGAGGTTCTATAGTTAGAGGTTCTATAGTTAGAGGTTCTATAGTTAGAGGTTCTATAGTTAGAGGTTCTATAGTTAGAGGTTCTATAGTTCTAGGTTCTATAGTTAAAGGTTCTATAGTTAGAGGTTCTATTGTTAGAGGTTACACAGCTCCAATGTAAATAAGGTTTACCTTTTTGGATTCTGTGTTTAATAAAGTTTATTATTATTATTATTATTAGGTTCTATAGTTAGAGGTTCTATAGTTCTAGGTTCTATAGTTCTAGGTTGTATAGTTAAAGGTTCTATAGTTAGAGGTTCGATAGTTAGAGGTTCTATAGTTAGAGGTTCTATAGTTCTAGGTTCTATAGTTAGAGGTTCTATAGTTAGAGGTTCTATAGTTAGAGGTTCTATAGTTAGAGGTTCTATAGTTAGAGGTTCTATAGTTCTAGATGCTATAGTTTGAGGTTCTATAGTTAGAGGTTCTATAGTTAGAGGTTCTATAGTTCTAGGTTCTATAGTTAAAGGTTCTATAGTTAGAGGTTCTATTGTTAGAGGTTCTATAGTTAGAGGTTCTATAGTTAGAGGTTCTATAGTTAGAGGTTCTATAGTTAGAGATTCTATAGTTAGAGGTTCTATGGTTAGAGGTTCTATAGTTAGAGGTTCTATAGTTGTAGGTTCTATAGTTGTAGGTTCTATAGTTCTAGGTTCTATAGTTGTAGGTTCTATAGTTGTAGGTTCTATAGTTCTAGGTTCTATAGTTCTAGGTTCTATAGTTCTAGGTTCTATAGTTCTATGTTCTATAGTTCTATGTTCTATAGTTCTATGTTCTATAGTTAGAGGTTCTATAGTTAGAGGTTCTATAGTTCTATGTTCTATAGTTAGAGGTTCTATAGTTCTAAGTTCTATAGTTCTAGGTTCTATAGTTCTAGGTTCTATAGTTAGAGGTTCTATAGTTAGAGGTTCTATAGTTCTAGGTTCTATAGTTAGAGGTTCTATAGTTAGAGGTTCTATAGTTAGAGGTTCTATAGTTAGAGGTTCTATAGTTAGAGGTTCTATAATTCTGGGTTCTATAGTTAGAGGTTCTATAGTTAGAGGTTCTATAGTTTGTGGTTCTATAGTTAGAGGTTCTATAGTTAGAGGTTCTATAGTTCTGGGTTCTATAGTTCTGGGTTCTATAGTTAGAGGTTCTATAGTTAGAGGTTCTATAGTTCTAGGTTCTATAGTTAGATGTTCTATAGTTAGAGGTTCTATAGTTGGAGGTTCTATAGTTAGAGGTTCTATAGTTCTGGGTTCTATAGTTAAAGGTTCTATAGTTCTAGGTTCTATAGTTAGAGGTTCTATAGTTCTAGGTTCTATAGTTAGAGGTTCTATAGTTAGAGGTTCTATAATTAGAGGTTCTATAGTTAGAGGTTCTATAGTTGTAGGTTCTATAGTTAGAGGTTCTATAGTTAGAGGTTCTATAGTTAGAGGTTCTATAGTTAGAGGTTCTATAGTTAGAGGTTCTATAGTTAGAGGTTCTATGGTTAGAGGTTCTATAGTTAGAGGTTCTATAGTTCTAGGTTCTATAGTTGTAGGTTCTATAGTTCTAGGTTCTATAGTTCTAGGTTCTATAGTTCTAGGTTCTATAGTTCTAGGTTCTAGGTTCTATAGTTCTAGGTTCTATAGTTCTATGTTCTATAGTTCTATGTTCTATAGTTAGAGGTTCTATAGTTAGAGGTTCTATAGTTAGAGGTTCTATAGTTAGAGTTTCTATAGTTAGAGGTTCTATAGTTAGATGTTCTATAGTTAGAGGTTCTATAGTTAGAGGTTCTATAGTTAGAGGTTCTATAGTTAGAGGTTCTATAGTTAGAGGTTCTATAGTTAGTGGTTCTATAGTTAGTGGTTCTATAGTTAGAGGTTCTATAGTTAGAGGTTCTATAGTTAGAGGTTCTATAGTTAGAGGTTCTATAGTTAGAGGTTCTATAGTTAGAGGTTCTATAGTTGGAGGTTCTATAGTTAGAGATTCTATAGTTAGAGGTTCTATAGTTAGAGGTTCTATAGTTAGAGGTTCTATAGTTAGAGGTTCTATAGTTTGAGGTTCTATAGTTAGAGGTTCTATAGTTAGAGGTTCTATAGTTAGAGGTTCTATAGTTAGAGGTTCTATAGTTCTGGGTTCTATAATTAGAGGTTCTATAGTTAGAGGTTCTATAGTTAGAGGTTCTATAGTTCTAGGTTCTATAGTTTGAGGTTCTATAGTTTGAGGTTCTATAGTTAGAGGTTCTATAGTTAGAGGTTCTATAGTTAGAGGTTCTATAGTTCTAGGTTCTATAGTTAGAGATTCTATAGTTTGAGGTTCTATAGTTAGAGGTTCTATAGTTAGAGGTTCTATAGTTAGAGGTTCTATAGTTTGAGGTTCTATAGTTTGAGGTTCTATAGTTAGAGGTTCTATAGTTAGAGGTTCTATAGTTAGAGGTTCTATAGTTAGAGGTTCTATAGTTGGAGGTTCTATAGTTAGAGGTTCTATAGTTAAAGGTTCTATAGTTAGAGGTTCTATAGTTAGAGGTTCTATAGTTTGAGGTTCTATAGTTAGAGGTTCTATAGTTAGAGGTTCTATAGTTAGAGGTTCTATAGTTAGAGGTTCTATAGTTAGAGGTTCTATAGTTAGAGGTTCTATAGTTCTAGGTTATATAGTTCTAGGTTCTATAGTTAGAGGTTCTATAGTTCTGGGTTCTATAGTTAGAGGTTCTATAGTTAGAGGTTCTATAGTTAGAGGTTCTATAGTTAGATGTTCTATAGTTAGAGGTTCTATAGTTCTAGGTTCTATAGTTCTAGGTTCTATAGTTCTAGGTTCTATGTAGTTCTATTGTCAGTATGGTTCTTTTGCTCAATGGTTCTAGGTTCTAGGTTCTACAGTTCTAGGTTCTATACTGTAGTTCTAGGTTATACATGTATGTAGTTCTATAGTTCTAGGGTTGTAGGTTCTTTTGTTTAATAGTTCTGGGTTCTATAGGTCTAGGTTCTACAGTTCTAAGTTCTATAGTTCTAGGTTCTATAGTTCTATGATTCTATAGTTCAATGGTTCTATTGTTCTATATGGACGTTCTAAACGTTCTTCGAGAGCTTCACTGTTCATTTCTTAAAAACATGGAGTCGACCTCTTGGTACTACGTGTTCCGTAATATTTTGTGTTTTTTTTCTTCTAAAGGTTTGGCCCGCTTGAGGAAACTGTATTCCGATATTACACGGGACAAATTGTTGTTGGAGTGGAGTATCTTCATCGAAACAATGTCGTTCATCGGTAGGAACTATTCAAAGCTATGATAATTGTATTATATAGTTTAAAAATATAGAGGATATTACATGACCGCCGTGCGGAGATACAAATTTTATCACCACGAGAAGATAATATTTCGAAGCGACCATGTAATGTTGAAATGTATTATATTGAAATCCATGAAATGAAAAAATATGCTCTAAAAAGCCAATTACAAGAAAGCTATAGAGCATTTTATTGAACACTCTATAACTATATTAAATCGTCTCTCTCTGTTAAATATTGATTTAAACGCTGTCTGTATACTAGAGTTGTTTATCACTACACAGGTATACTAGCGTTGTTTATCACTGCTACATATGCTCTAACATGAAGTAGCAAAAACGTTGTTTAATAAAACCGCTGTTTAATACGTTTGATAAGCTCTGCCTCCTCCGCACGCTCTTCTTAATCGGGAGTGGGCAGGCGGGGCGGTGCAGGCTAGCAATAGAGTGCCAGCAGTGGTTGGTGGAATTCCTCGCGCGCCTTCCTCTCAAATTTACGCGGGCCCGCGCTTCATCTCAAATTTCCGCGCGCCGGCTCTCGTAATTTGTAGGCGAGCGACTGGGGACGAGGCAGAAATAAGCTCACTTGCTTACGGCCACGCCCACCAAAATATTTGGGCGGCCAGTTTTGAAATCCTGGCTAAAAGTCACTACAGGTAGAAGTCTTTGAAGTGAAGATGCAATGTCTCCCGGTAGAGATTGAGGAAAACAATGGCGTCCAAAAATTATCTGACCGTCCTTACCGTGTCTCAATAGTTCAGTGGTAAGAGCGCTGGTACGTTAAGCCAGAGAACTCGGGTTCGATTCCCGGTTGGCCAAACAGTCAGATAAATTTTCAGAAACACTTGATGATTAATTGACCATTACAAACAGTGTTCAACCAAACATTGTATTATATTATGCTCTGCTGTAATGTCCTTTACTGTGTTACATCCTTGTTTCTTAATTACTTTTTCATAACATGATTTTATTGATAAATTAATGTTATATCTTCCTTTTTCTCACTTTTCCTTTTCATTTTCCAGTGACATTAAAGGTGGTAATATTATGTTGATGCCTACGGGCGTCATTAAGCTGATCGACTTTGGATGTGCAAAGAGACTTTATATGGTAGGCCTTTAACCATTGAGCTACATGAAGTGAGATGAGTGAAAGTTACAGATCTGCACAACCTGTAACCTTCTGGTGACTAGTGAGATGCTCTAACTATTGAGCTACATGGACTAAGATGATGAGTGAAGGTTACATATGTCTACAACCTGTAACCTTGTGATGATTAGTGAGATGGTCTGACCATTGAGCTAAGATAATGGATGACTATTGTTATCGACTCAGTCAGTGAAGAAGTTTTTTTTTTCTTAGAACATGAGTCACAGTCAAGAAGATCTGCTTCATTCCATGAAAGGGACGCCATATTGGATGGCGCCAGAAGTTATCACTGAGACTGGGTACGGGAGAAAATCTGATGTCTGGTAAGAGATTTTGTTGAATAGAGATTACGACCAGAGTATGTTTATTTATTTTTTAATCCGACCCTTAATATACAGTAAGACCCAGGGTTGTGTCCCATAATATCCTATACAGAACACAATTATACGTAGCTTTGTCCAGATTATATTCTTGTCTTTTTATCTTCTTGTCTTCCTGTCTTCTTGTCTTCCTGTCTTCCTGTTTTCTTGTCTTCCTGTTTTCCTGTCTTCCTGTCTGCTTCTCTTCTCTTCTTGTCTTTCTGTCTTCCTGTCTTCTGATCTTCTTGTCTTCCTGTCTTGTCTTCTTGTCTTCCTGTCTTCTTGTCTTCTGATCTTCTTGTCTTCCTGTCTCGTCTTCCTGTCTTGTATTCCTGTCTTCTTGTCTTCCTGTCTTCTTGTCTTCCTGTCTTCTTGTCTTCCTGTCTTCTTGTATTCCTGTATTCCTGTGTTTCTATCTTCTTGTCTTCCTGTCTTCCTGTCTTCCTGTCTTCCTGTCTTCCTGTCTTCCTGTCTTCCTGTCTTCCTGTCTTCCTGTCTTCCTGTCTTCTTGTCTTCCTGTCTTCCTGTCTTCTTGTCTTCTTGTCTTCCTGTCTTCTTGTCTTCTGATCTTCTTGTCTTCCTGTCTTGTCTTCCTGTCTTGTCTTCCTGTCTTGTTGTTTTCCTGTCTCCTTGTATTCCTGTCTTCCTGTCTTCCTGTCTTCCTGTCTTCCTGTCTTCCTGTCATCCTGTCTTCTTGTCTTCTTGTCTTCCTGTCTTCTTCTCTTCTGATCTTCTTGTCTTCCTGTCTTGTCTTCCTGTCTTGTCTTCCTGTCTTGTCTTCCTGTCTTCCTGTCTTCCTGACTTCTTTTCTCCCTGTATTCTTGTGTTCCTGTCTCCTTGTATTTCTATCTTCTTGTCTTCTTGTCTTCCTGTCTTCTTATTTTCTTGTTTTCCTGTCTTACTGTATTCCTGTCTTCTTGTCTTAATCTTGACTTCTTGTCTTTTACCTCCCTTCCAGAATTAACCAGAATTTGCCCAACAGAATAAGTCCTAAAACATGAACAATAGTTCATGTTATGTTTTTGTCTATTTGTGTAATCATTTCAATTCCTCTAGGAGTATTGGTTGTACAGTATTTGAAATGGCAACTGGAAAACCACCGTGGTAAGATATCTCAAGAAAAATCTCAATAAAGAAATCATGCATGTAAATTAGAGATAGTACAACAATATTATACATTTTCACTCAATTTTTATTAACATATATACATGTAGAGTCGAGATCTCCACTATACGGACAATTTAAACAATTTATTGAACACAGGTTGAACAATGCCGACAAATTGCAATCCTTCTATGTTTTTAGACAGTTTTGACGTATTTTTCATTACATTTTGTTGTATAATAAAGGTCTCATTTGCCGCCGATGTCGGCAATTCTTGCTATCGGTCAAGGAACAGATCCTCCAACCCTTGGCAAACCCAATTCTCCAGACGCCTGTAATTTTGTCACGTGCTCGATGACGCGGTGAGTTACTGGTCTTTTCGAGTTCATTTATACTCTCGCAATTTTTTCAAAAGTGCATGATTTGATTATAAAGTAAATGGTTTGAACCTAGAAGTATCATCAGATGTGTGAAGTTGATCGTCCAGGTTGTTGTAGTCTTGAGAAAGACTATTTTTGTTGGTGACTGACGTTTCGAAGGCCTCAGCGGCGGTCATAATCAAGTAAAGCGTGTTTGTCAGATTTGTCTCGTCTGCAGGCATGGACTGGACGATCTGTATAGCCTCTTGGTAGGAGACCATTATCCTTGCAGCGGTTGTTGAACCAGAGATGTTGGCGTATACGTCTGACGTTGCTTGCGTAACGGATGTAATTGTTGGCAAGTCGTTCGCTTTGTCGTCGAAAACATCGTAATAAAGTAAATGGTTTGAACTTTACTTGATGACCGCCGCTGAGGCCGTCGAAACGTCAGTCACCAACAATAGTCTTTCTCAAGACTACAACAACCTGGACGATCAACTTCACACATCTAATGATACTCCTACGTTCAAACCATTTACTTTATTACGGTGTTTTGGAAGACAGAGCGAATGACTTGTCAACAATTACATCCGTTACGCAAGCAACGTCAGACGTATACGCCAACAACTCTGGTTCAACCACCGCTGCAAGGATCATGGTCTCGTACAAGCAGGACTTAGAATTAGGTCCCCGCTGAACACTAAGGAGGCTATACAGATCGTCCAGTCCACCTGTAGACGAGTATATATAGGCAAACCTGACAAACACGCTTTATTTGACTCTGAAGATGACGAACAATAGTCTTTCTCAAGACTACAACAACCTGGACGATCAACTTCACACATCTAATGATTTGATTATGTTGTGTTATAGTTGTATAATCGCATTATCTTTTCTCTTTTCCTCTCTTTTTCGCTTCTTTCTAGCTTTTCCTTCCTTCTCTTTCTTGTCTCATCTCCCCTCGCCTCTTCTCTCGATTCATCTATCTGTCCATCTCCTCCCTCCTTCCCTACCTCGCCTCTTCTATCCTCTTTTCCCTCTCTTCTCTCCTTTATTTTATATTCCCCTGTTGCATAATCATAGAAAGTCGCGCTTTCCAACTCGGCCTAACGAAAGACCCGTATTTGAAGAGTATGAACCTTTCAGGCTAAACCCACCCGCAATAAAATCTTCAGTAACTAAACGTTACCTACGTTAAGAATTGTGACAACGTTTTCCTAACACGAGCCTATTTGGTCTTAAATATCATATATGTATCCCACCTTTTATTATTTTTTTTCCTGTGAACTAAACAATTGATACCGCGTTTACCATTTTGTTTTTAGTAATCCAGACACTAGGTGGTCAGCAGAAGAACTCCTTCAGCATCCATTTATAAAAAAATACGACGAGCAACGCAAAATGTTGATAGACTTGGCGACAAAAACACAGCATAGTTAAAATATACACTGAGTCTTCGGCTACAGGAAACACCCGCTATTTAACAATTGGCCTTAAGGAGCGGAAGACTAGGTACAAGGTGGGCGCGCAAGTGTACGTGGGATTGTTTGGAGGACATTCATATTTGTTTGTGCTTTCATGTGTGACATATGGCTAAATATAGAGGAATGACACCTTCCTTTTTATAGTAGATTACACCAAGTCCTCAATATATTAGTATTAGGTTATAGTGTACTATAGTATACTGTAAGTAGGTTATATTAATATTAATATAATAATATTAAACAGATTTGCGAAACGAAACAACAATTTGCAAAACGTGTTTTAAACCTAGTTAGGCGGGGGGTTAGGGTTAAGATCTTTGTTGTTATCCACCTCGTTAGGCAAATTGTTCTTTCGTTTCGCAAACCTGTTTAAGTACAGGAAACCTCAAAAATAACCCTAATACTGATAATACTAATATACTAACTGTAATTACTATAACCTACACATCACTACAACGTATATTGAGGACTTCGTGTAATCTACTATAAAGTGGTGGTGCGATTCCTCTATTTAGCCGCATAATGATTCTCTATATTGATTCTCTATAAAATGATTGTCTATATAATAGTGTGCGTAGAATGATTCTCTATAAAATGCAACCTCGTACCCAGGGTCTTATCCCCCACACTCGCTGCGAAGAGCCTCTGGCTGCGGCTGGTCACGTGGCACCCAGATTCTTGGTGCCACGTGTGTGCCAACAATATTCCTTGGGGAGGGTCGAATCGAATGCGTCTATTTCGTCGTTTTATAGCTTTATGGTGAAGGCTATTTGTACGATAACCGTGCGTCAACATTTATACAAACCAGGTTGCTACTCTTTAAATATAATGTCGAAGGTTTATATTGTGTGTACTTTCTTGTTTATTTATAATTATCAAATTAAATGGGGTTTTAAAATAGAACGAAGCAATTGTATATGATGAACTTTCCGTAATTTGACCCTTTTACTAACTGTCAACAGATACAAATAGCGAAAGTGGACGGGTATTCTACAATTTAGCGTAAATCTCTGCAGCGTTCTTTAAAATCGCGCGATTCGTATCTTTATACAAATTCTTGCATCGACTATATATAAATATATAAATATATAAATAAATATATATATATATATATAGGCTTTTTTTATCTGAAGAGTGCCACATCTCGTGGTACGAAACTAAATAGTAATAAATATGCCTAGTCAAATGTGTTGAGTCGTTTCATCTTCATTTAATTATGCTCTGGATATCCATTGAGCACTCTGCCAAATGTTATTATAGTCTACTCAACTTTTATATATATATATATATATATATATATATATATATAGGTAATATTTGGCATTTCACTCGATCAAACTATACATGTTGAAAGGATTTATGATGAAGGAAAATTTCGAGTGTTGGAACACACACACTTTAAGACCAAACCGGGACCAGTTGCGAAAAATGCAACTTTAAGGCCTTCCGGCTGGGAACCGAACCCGCCACCGAGCTACGGAAGCCGCCGCCGAGAGCCTAGTCACGAGTTCTGTATATATGGTGGTAATGCCGGGATAAGCGTATATTATAGGTAATATTTGGCATTTCACTCGATCAAACTACATGTTGAAAGGATTTATGGTGAAGGAAAATGTCGAATGTTGGAATACATACATCCCAAGACCAAACCGGGACCAGTTGCGAAAAATGCAACTTCAAGGCCTTCCGGCTGGAATTGAACCCGCGACCCTGCGATGCCAGCGCAGCTTATGTATACATATAATATATATATATATACACATATATATATATATATATATATATATATATATATATATATATATATATATATATATATATAATAATATATATATATATATATTATATATATATATATATATATATATATATATATATATATATATATATATATACATATACATATATATATATATATACATATACATATATATATATATATATATATACATATATACATACATGACAAAAATTACTGGATTCTGATTGGCTGAGAGGAGTGCAATAAATCATTACTTGCACTCGAGTGCCATAAATCAGAGTGCAATTATTTAATTAACGTAATTTTGTCATGGGAATAATAAACAAGTAATAATATGATAGCGAGTGCAATTAAGGATTTACACTTACTCTTGATATTCGAAAATTTGCCAAATTGCACTCGCCTAACGGCTCGTAGTGTAATACCACTCGTAGTGTAAATCCTTAATTGCACTCGCAATCTGCATATGATTACGCTCCTTCACTTCGGTGTTGTTCAGCACTCTGTGAAGTTGGTGTAGGTGTCCTTTAGCGATAATGCAACGCCCACTACCCTTGTGGTAGTTTGAGCACTCTGGCCCTATACGTTCTATGGATGTGCGCATGACCGCTGTCCCACAAGCGGTTGTCATCGGCAATCGCTTGGGTATAATTAGTTCTCATGCTAGATTGTACCAAGCTACACTGATTATTTACACTGATTATTCATTATTTATCGTTATTTAGTATATATTGTCGTAATAAGTTAGTTAATAAATTTAAAAGAAATATTAGCTCATCAGAAATTCATATTGTCTTGAAATTTAATTCCTAAAATGGTTGAAAAAATGAAATCGGTTACAAGTTGAAGAAGCTAAACTACACTTTTATCCAAGAGCAGTAAAAAAGTAGAGTGCTTCGTTGGCAGTGTTTAAGGTTTTGGATATATGTGACCTTCCATGAAAAAACGTACGTTAACGCTTTGAAAAACGGTTGAAAAAACCCGTTCATAGACCGTTCGTTATCCGTTTAAACGCTTGAATTTACCGTTTAAACGGACTGATTAACCGTTTAGAATTTGTAATGTACCGTTTAAACGCTTTGACTAAAACGTTTAAACGCTTTACCTGAACCGTTTAAACGCTTTGCTTGAACCGTTTAAACGCTTTGCCTAAACCGTTCAAAATAACCACTTGAAATAACCAACTCAACCAGTTGCATAAACGCTTAAAATGACCAGCTTCAAACAAGAGCTTCCAATAAAGGACATAGGGTAAAACATGGACTGGACATATTTTGGGACTCATTTGTGGACTCTATAATACGTAGTTTCAAATTAATTTTTGAAAATGGACTATTAACTGTGATAATATATCTACAGGCTTTAAACGGCCGGACAATCCCTTCCATTGTAAGCCTTATATTTCTAATAAAACTCGCGCTATACTGCACCAGGGTTCGTGCTACTCCTTGAACTCCTTGAATACTACTTGAATTAATGTCTGACTTTCAAGGGCGCTTGAAAAGCCCTTGAAATTTACAGTTTTTAAGAAACTCCTTAAATACTCCTTGAATTTTTATCAAACATAACTTTATAATATATTTTCGTTATATAAAAGTAAAATCTTTAAATCCATAGTTTAAAATTTTCTTACTTGTCATCACTCATCATTACCGGTAAGTCATGCTATAAACTCGAGAAACTGACAACTTGTAAAATGTTACATCAAGTAGGTTAGGGAGCTACACTGGTCAATAAATTGCGGGCTCGGTTTTCCCGCCATTGTTATTTTTCGTTGTTCAGAACACCCCAAATACTCCTTGAAATCATGCTATTTGACTCCTTAAAAACTACTTAAATACTCCTTGAATTTAACTTTTCAATACCAGCACGAACCCTGTGCACGATTACTTCAAACACTTGTCGTTATAGCTTCTTCAGCTTTGGTTCGTTCACGCAAAGTGAGCAAAGTTTGGTTCAGTGTTGTGATAGGCAACTGTGTTGCTGCTGTACTAGAAGTATACAAACCCAGTTGCTTACTCACCTTGTCATTTTACTGCATTCAGATGATTGAATAACAACAGCTGAGCTGAATAATACGTGTAATATAAGATGTTTTTGATTGTATATATAAAAGCATATAAATTGTATTGTTAACGAATATTTAAACTGTAACAGTTAAACTGAATAATGAACATTAAATAAACAATGTATTAAAGATAAACGTTCTCCCTAGAATAATACCGTTACTGAATAGTAAAGTTACATTCTTCGCTAATTGCTGCAAAATAAGCTGCTTTCATATGAAACGTAATCTCATTTATGATAATATCATTATTAATATTTATTCAGGTTACGGCACGCAAACTTTAGTTCTGTATGTGCGTGACCCACACCTAACGTCTGTATGTGCGGGCACGCACACCTAACGTCTGTATGTGCGTAACGCACACGTAAAAGTTCAGGTGTGCGTTACGTACTATTTAAAAAACGAGCAGCAGTGTTTTATTATAAGTAATACCATGACTTGAGGGAAATTAGCGATTAAATTGCCCGCCGCCGAGGGAAGAGTTGTGAAAGTCCGAGGGCGAAGCCCGAGGACTTTTACAAATCTTCCCGAGGCGAAGGGCAATTTAATCGCTAATTTCCCGACAAGTCATGGTATCAGTTTGTAATATTATGATCGCCGAGGAAAACTTTGAGAACCTTATCTAGCCGTGGTTGGAGGCAGAGTCCTTTGTCTTATAAGATTCCCGTCTGGATATGATATGCAAGCGGGAAATTTAGTGGAAAACAAAGGATTTGTTTGTCTTCTAATTTTCCCTCATTCACATGCACGGGAAAATTAGTAGACAAAGAAATCCTTTGTGTTCTACTAAATTTCCCGCATGCATATTGTAGGAATGAGGGAAATTTAGAAGACAATGGCAAAATTTCCCTCTTGCATGAGCAATGAGGGAAATTAGCGATTCAATCCCGGAGAGAACAAAAGAATCCGAGGTGATCATGGTATTATCAGATATAAAACACGAGGGCGTAGCCCGAGTGTTTTATATCTGATAAAACACGTGATGCGAGTTTTTTGAATGGCTTCAAAAACTGTGAATGAGACACATGGATTTTAAATAGAAAATAAAATCTCTAGGGAATAGGTACTTGGTTGTCGTCTACCAAAAATTTGAATATGAATTTTAAATGCCGAGGCGTGGTAATGCCGAAGCCTACATTCTCGGCAGCGTTTGTCTTTGATATGCCTCCAAAGCGAAGATTTCGATAACCAAAAAACGAAGAGCAAGAAAAGCGTGTGAGTACTATTTTAGGACCTCCAAGGAATATAACAGAGGGCGAACAGTGATTTGAAAGAAGAATGTAAGGATTTAATAGACTTCAGTTTGGCTGATTTTAGATTTGACGTTCCCGACGAAATGTTGAGTAATTTCCCGATGCGTGCGAGTGAAGGTGAGAGGGTATCAAATGTTAACACGAACATGTCGAGTTGTGTGTTCAATAATTGTACTTTTAATTTTGCTGAAAAGTGATTCTTGTAAAGAGCTAGATCGTGGTAGTTCTTAAATTTGAATGTTGTTGTGCGAGAATTATCATTATGTGTTGAAACTATAATTATGTTAATGTAAAATACGATCTTTATACAAAAAATATTTATATAAAAATCTTTATATAAAAAATCTTTATATGAAAATCTTTATTCACGAGAACTATTGTGTTTCTGCATGAATAAGTGTGCTTTAGCTATTATAAAGACGCATGCATGTGACTAATTTCGTTGCAGCAATTGGATAGTTGGTTTATGAATTATTAATGAGTTTTTGAAGTACACTTAAAAGTGCAGGTGTGCATGACCACATGTGCGTGACGCACACTTAAAAGTTCAGGTGTGCATGACGCATATGTGCGTAACGCACACTTAAAAGTCCAGGAGTGCGTGACGCACTGTGCGTAAAACACACTTAAAAGTCCACGTGTGCGTGACGCACATTAAAAGTTCAGGTGTGCATAACGCACACTTAAACGTTCAGGTGTGCGTGACGTACATGTGTTTAACGCACACTTCATAGTCCAGGCCGGTGTGCACATGTGCGTTCATGCACATGTGCGTTCTTTCAGTTTTCAGAAAGAACAGTTATTAAAAGACGAAATGATCAAAACAAATAGAAAGCCTTAACATTTTTTGTGTTCTGTTTGTTGTAAGAATTATACTTATCAATGTTTTCTTATTGAAAACTTATTGAAAACTGTGAAAATCAGGGATAACTAAATCTTTATGGCCGCGTAGCCGGCTATTTTAACAACTGAACGGTATTTTTGAGCCGGATTTTTGACACTCGTGAAATGTTAAAATGCCCGCATAGTCCCGGAGGTCATTAGTGCATTAGGATTGAGATTAGATTAGTTTTTTAAAATGGGAAGGTCCTTTTAAGTCATTCCTTTTAGCCTTATCCTTTATATTAACTAGCTGGTAAATAATATGCAAACCATAAATTTAGTAAAGTTTTCTACTGAATAATACATTTAAATCCAAAATAAAGTTTTGACTGAGCTGTTTCTTCGCGGACACTCCATATATCCTTAACAAATCCGAGATTTTTGGAAGCGTAGGAAGATGCATTCTCCTTGCCATAGCATGTAACCACCGTTTAGTCGTTATGTGGATATTTTCAGTTCAGCGATTAACGAAAACCCTGCATTGTAACGCCTTTGTTGTTGTTTGTGTGTGTGAAAGTGAGCGCTAGATGGTAGTCACCAAAACCACAATGTCGTGACCGCAGACAGCACTAACCAGCGGCGAAATGCACGTCGTAATCCGTCGTAAGTGGTCGTGAGTTACACGGAAATAGCTAAAAAGATGAAATATATGTATATAAACTTTTAATATAAACTGTTTTTGTTAAGTTTGGTCTTTAGTTTTGGTTAGGTTAGGGTTATGATCAAGGTTAGGGTTAGGTTTAAATTTCACCCATGGTCCCCAGGGACCAGACTGCGCACGCCGTCTATTTGATTGGTCTGTCGGATAACAAACCGCAAAAGGCCGTTTCGTCATACGTAGAATTTGAACGATATCAACTATTTTCGAAAGAAGACTGGATCGAGCAACTTCAGGAAATGAAGCCGGAAGTCCGCCATTACTAAGGGACCAACTGAAGGATCCTATGAGGTTTTTTGTTGGATTATGTGCTCTTGCCATCGACAAAATAAAATAACTTTACTATAAAGAGGACCAGAAGACATATTTCAAATTACTGAGTAAAACGATTCATGGCCTACCTACAGATTTACTGCAGCTACGTCATAGTCTGTGAAATTTGAAAAACACAGACTATGATCAAAAATATATTCAAAATTATATTCAAAACGTTGAAACAAACCCGTCTTTGAAACCAAACCACTCTCGAAGTAAACCCCGTCTTCTCGAAACAAACCCGTCTTTAACTAAACCCGAAACAATCAAGAGGCAGACTTGCAGCAAGTCTACTATAAGGCATAAACACAATCTATAAGCATTGCGAATAATCTGCATAAAGTACAGAACACACAATTTGGCTCTGATGCACAGACGCTACTTAGCGCCGCCTTTTTGCGCCCGCCTGTACGCAGGCTAATTTACTGCGTCTTTGGTCCCTTATTAATGGCCGCCGTTGGCTCTAATTATCCAGTGGGAGAAGCCCAATATGAGACGTCAAATTAGGTTCAAGATTTTATGCATTTAATCAAAGAAACTATATTATCCAAACACTAAACCTATTTCGCGAGCGTCTCAGTTTGATTTGCTTGCAAACTCAAAGCTTCAGCAAATAATGATCTCTCGTCAATTTACATTGTGCAAATATGCAAGCTTCAAAATCAGCTCGTCAGCTTATCAGCTCATATGGGTCATAGAATTTTGGCCCCCTTGTTTGTAGGCAAATATGTCCCAATGCGTTACCACAAACATGGCCGCCAAATAATGAACACCAATTCAAATAAAGCCGAGTTTCAAACAAAATATTGTACTGAAGAAAGACATCACTTCTTGTAAAACTTAAACAAGCTAGCTTTATAGATGTGTACAAAGTAGCTTTTAACGAACTTTGAAACTCGTGCTGACGTCACCATAATATAATTCAAAAGGTCTGTAACTCAAGAAGGAATAATTGTATCAACCTAAACTTTTCGAAGGAGACTTGTTATAAGGATCAACAAAACATATAAAACAACAAAACATATAAATCAACAAAACATATAAATCAACAAAACATATAAATATCAACAAAACATAGACTGGCAGTCAAAAAGAACTGCTCATGACATGTGGTGCAGATGACGATATTAACCAATATCTTACCAAAACTGAAAAAATACAGCAAAAAAGTTTTAATATTTAGTAGCCTCTCCTCTGGCCCTGATGACAGCTGCACACCTGCAAGACATGCTGACTATTAAATTATTAAATTATTTAGTCTATCTGATGCGAAACCTTCCCAGACAAAATTTATAGCAGTCCACATTTCTTTAACACTTGTTGGATTTGATATTTGATGCTGTTCCTGGATCATTGTCTTAATCTGGTCCCAAAGATTCTCGATTGGATTGAGATCATCTGACTGTGCAGGCCAATCCATGACCGATTTTCTCGTCATTAAACCATTCCATAACTATGTAGCCTGCAGGTGTGACATGTCACATGTGGCGTTATACTATTGAAATATCCAGAAACTGGTGAATGACAGCAAGCGAGTGCTTGGGATATGTGCATTTTCGAGAATATTGATGTAACCTCCATTCAGCTTCCCCTCCACCTTGGTGAGAAAGAGAACACCTTTTGCATTGATGCATCCCCACACCATGATCCCACCACCTCCATGTTTCACTGTTGGTTTGGAAGCAATCTTCCTTAAATTCCTCCCCTGCCATCCTCCTGACATACACTTTGCCCTCACTCCTATATGCAAAAGAAACCTGGACTCGTTGCTAAAAATTACTTGGGAACACTGTTCAGCTGTCCAATCCTTGTGGTTTCGTGCAAACTCTAGACGAGCCTACTGTGTCGTTATGTTAGGCGTGGTTCTTTCTTGGTTTGCGGTCAATGAGTTCAGCCTCTCGTAGCCTCCTTCGGGTGGTAGAAGTAGACACACTCACACCATGCTCAAGTGAATCTCTGCCTTTACCTCTGGAGCACTATTATAGTGATCAGACTTCCTTTTTTCTGACCACGGTTCTGTCTTCTCTCCTTGTTGTTTTTCTCTTTCGTCCAATTAAATAAGTTGTATTTGAGCAGTTCTTTTTGACTGCCAGTGTATAAAACAACTTCGACGTCTAAATCAACGTCGCATTTCCGTCGAATTATGCGACGGAACTGGTAGCATAATTCGACAGGGTCGAATTAAATGCGACGCGTCGAATAAAATCAGTTTAGACATCGCATTTCCTAAAATAAAATCACCTAAAATAAAATCATGGAAAAACCCGGTTTCAGACTGGTTTTTAAGAGTCCAAATAACCTACTATCGAAATATCGCACGATAATAACGAGAAACAGCGAAACATTTACTGAAGTCCAAGATTATTATATATAGTCAGTTGCATATAAATGTGCAAGAATAATGAGCTAATCCTTTCCATGAATCATTACGACTTTGAATTCTTTTCATATCGTCATCATGGATAACATTTTTTGGTTGCAATGCATGGTGAGGATTTGTCGTTTCAATTGTGACTTCCAAATTACGAGGTTTGGTTTCTCAAAGGATTTAAAAAGCACAATAGTCTGTAGGCGGACATTAATTTAAATACTGATGAGGCGGAACATCGCGTGTCTTCTAGATATTTTTTTTGTTGATTTTTATATTTTAGTGAGATCACAATAGTTTGTACCCCATGCACCAACCTTTTAGATATTAAAAACTAAGCTATATACTGAAAGTTTGTAACATATTCTGTCGTATTTTGAACTGAGACGACCAATGTGCACGACTGGTCGGATTTATGATGCATCCTTTATTGGCTGATCAAATAAATAGTTTCAAGACAAGTTTCATGATGTTACACGCTGTGCAACGATGAAAAACCTTGCTGTAATCTTTGTGAAAAGTAGTTAGAATCGAGTTCTACTTGTTGGTACCATTCCAGCAACTTGTCTTGCAACATTGTTACGTTCTCTTGTGCAATTATAATTTGTCATGATGAATATTTGATTTTCTAGTCGTATAACGTTATTTTTGAATATTTGAATCAAAGAACTCATAGATCTACATCTTTTCAGTCAACTATCAAATAGAGAAACATTCAAATATTGTCTACAAATTAAATCTTACAAAAATAAGGCGATGAACGAGTTATTAAAGGAATGTTGTTTGTTTCAATGACTATAGTTTATCTTTGACCTTGCTTGGCAGTCTTGTCATAATTATCAACCAACTCATAAGTATGCAAGCAATACCATCGTTCTATCAATGTCGTTGGATATATACTTCGATATATACATGGATATATACTTCGATATACACATGGATAGCTGATTTTCTTTTTCCTTTAATGTTTAATTATTAGTGTCCTTTCCATGAAGCCATCACGATTTTGAATCCTTTTCATGTCGTTATCATGGATAACATTTTTTCGTTGCAAATACATGCTGAGCATTTGTCGCTTCAATTGTGACTTCAAATCACGTGAGGTTTGGTTTTTGAAAGGATTTAAAAAGCACAATAGTCTGTAGGCGGACATTAAAACACATGAGGCGGAACATCGCGTGTCTTCTAGATGCAGCTACCACTGACGGATACGCAACTCAAAAGTCTTATTTCTGTCAACTTCAATTCATCACATTAGCCAAGAATCAAGTTATTGAGCCAGTTAAATGATCAAGGGATTGTGGGCGAACAAGTTTTATCGTTCTACTCATAGGTAAGTTTCAGGTTGCGATATTTTATATTATTTATAACCATTGAAAGCGAGGCAACAGATCGAGCCGATGTCTTAAAAATATTTTTTCAACTTCTGGTATACACCTTGAGTTTCCTTCGATACCTAAGTCACCATGAAGCTCATAATTCAGAAATTCTGCATTGGTTGATAACGGAAATAGGTCAGAAAGAATGTTTCAATGACTAAAAGGAAAGAAATACTGGCGTCTACAAGCCGGAAGTATTTAAATAACGTTTGCCTTTTAAACTTTCCTTGGTTCCTTATTTCAGTTGAGGAGTACCATACAAGTGTTCATCATGTTGTAATGTACACAGTACAATAAAGATTATCCTTATGTTTTCTCTGGCTAACACGAATACTAGGCTTTAGTTGAGACTGCATGATGTATTCAGCTCGGATGTAAAAATAAGGCGTTGTCACAATTTCAAGGTTACATGCCTTCGTATCTCTAAATGATGTTCTTTAATCTACAGTTGTGAATACAACGTTCCACATTTAATGCTGTGAACGTATACTAAAGAAGTTATATTAAAGCAAGCCAACATCCATAATCATGTACAAATGTCAATTGTGGTTAGGTCAAGAATAAAGCTATATGATTAGCTTTCGTTTGCTTCCTTGATTCAGAAAAATTTTGTTAGGCTATTGTAAAAATCACGGAGTGCTTGAGACCGAAACCAAATTTGGAATCATCTGATCGCTGGTGAGATGCTTTGATAATAACCCATAACCAGTGGAGTTACTTGTAGTTAAACACAGATGGCAAAGGACATATATCAAATTTGTGACAAACCATGGTATAGTTATACAAATATAGTATTGAAATATACTGCCTGTGATCTTCAAAATGTATTATGTTGATTTTTTAACTTTTAGTGAGTTCACGTATATACCTTTTAGACTGTATTCAATTTGTATTAACAACTAAGCTATACTGAAAGTTTGTAACATATTCTGTCGCATTTCGGACTGAGACAATATGTGGACTGGTCTGGTTTATGACGCATATTTTATTGGCTGATCAAATAAATCGTTTCAAGACAAGTTTCATGATGTTACACGCGGTATAACGATGAAAAACCTTGCTGTAAATAATCTTTGTAAAAAGTAGCTAGAATCGAGTTCTACTTGTTGGTACCATTCCAGCAACTAATCTCGCAACATTGTTACGTTCTATTGTGCAATTATAATTTGTCATGATGAATATTTGATTTTTTAGTCGTATAACGAAGTATTGAATATTTTAATTAAAGAACTCATATATAGGTGTACATGTCAAGGACCAAATACAGAAACATTCAAATATTGTCTAGAAATTAAATCTTACAAAAAATAAGGCGCTACAATAATGCGACCAACGAGTTATCAAAGGAATGTTGTTTGTCTCAGTGACTAGTCTATCTTTGACCTAGTTTGACCTTGCTTGGCAGTCTTATCACAATTATCAACCAACTCATTAGTATGCAAGCCATAACATCGTTCCATCAATGTCGTTGGATATATACTTCGATATACAGTACACATGGATAGCTGATTTTCTATTTCATTTAATGTTTATAGTTTTAGGTTATTTTCTTTTGCTTGGCTGTTCCTATATTATTTAAAAATAATAAGTCTGACTAGGAATCTGTCTACATTTAATAGAGTGGTTTAAATTAGAAAAGGAATAAGCTTAGACTAAAGTAATTTGTGGATCCATTTGAGTCGAACTGAGACGCGAGTGAGTGATAACACTAACTTCATGCATGAGGGGACGATAGAGTAAACCAACTCGAGTCCTTTTAAACCAGCTTAATAATTCGGTTTAGAGTCCCAACTATATACCGTCAAACTACTGACATGCAACGACATAACAATAGTGAATACATGTTGACAAAATCAAATCAGAAATATGCAACAAAGCTTTACAGAACAAACTCTCTTTTGAATTCCTGGACATTCCATGTTTTAAAAGTTGGCTAGAGTCCATTGCTTTAGAGGGAAAGTCACGGAGTCCAAGAATCCAAGTCAATTGGCAGTCTTGATTACATTTGCTCGTTGCATGTTTGATTAGATTTTGATCAAATTTGCAATAGTTGTAATACAATAGTTTACAATTTGGGCAAAAGCCTTTCATGTTCCTATAACACGGAAGACTGAATGACACAGCAAATATATTTAGCAATTCCTGTAATGAAAGCATGCTTCTACGAACATAAATAATAATTTCTGCTTGAGTTTCAGGAGAATGTTCTGATAACATCAACTTTCTTCTCGTTGACACAGACAGTTTTAACAATGGGTATATTGGCAATCAGTGTTTCAGTTTTATTAACTTACTTTGAATTAAACAATGCCTTTACAACCATATTGAAACGAAAGAGTTGATTCTTTTCAGAATTTCTGGCCTGGCTTGACAACTTACCGATGATCGTTTTTCAATTTTTTGAAGAATACTTTTATATTTTCTTCCTATATACAGGATTTCCATAAACCTCCTTTCAAACAATGTCTTTACAATCATTTTCAAACGAAGAATTGAACTTTTTCAAATTTGCATCGTTGGTCCTTAATCAATTTCCCGAAGCCTTGCGCCAGGTCTTCCTTAACATGTGGGACAAGAGGATTGCACCACTCGCTGGCTATAAACCTTGGGATGACACTCCTGCCGTACGGAATATGCTTCTTCATAATGAGGGTCCAAAGACCAAGATACCAACAAATAGTTCCTTTAAAGAATGGGACTGTACCGCTTTATTCCAAGCCACTTTGTATGCAAAAACATTTGCTTTACCAGACAGTAAAGGTAACATGAAGACTCTTGGCGAGTTGTACTTAAAGAACCGAAAGCCTGTTCCTGGTCCATTTCATTCACCAGTGGCCAGTCCCAGTGGAGATCCAGATGAAACGATTGCGTTGGCAATTGATCAGCTTCGACTTTTAAGAAATACCCTTTGCCACCCATCCAACTCTTGTGTTGAAAAAGTCACATTTGATCAGTATTTCCAGTGCGCTAAAGACGCATTCACTGCTGTTAATTGGAGCACAGCATCACTCGAAGTTATTGGTAACCTCGCTGAGTCCGACTTCCCTATAACCAATGTGCAAGAACTGAATGAAAGAATTAAGAAGGAACGCGATGATTCCCATGAGTTCCTTAAGAGTGAAGTGAAGGATGAATTGGATGGTATCAAAGAGAAAATGGGAAAAACTGAAATGACCACGAATGAGACTAAAATCCAAGTGGAAGAAACTAACAAGAAAATGGACGAAATGCGGGAGAAAATGGACGAACTCTTAGTGAGACAAGATCCTAAAGGTATGCCACCATCATTTTAGTTATCCCAAGAACAATCTTGGGTTTCTGAGTTGTGGTTAATAGCTTACAAATAGTTGGTTAATAGCTTACAAACTGTAAACATTTCTAGATTTGAAATTGAACATGCATTACAAACTTTTACCTTTGTCTAGACCAAACTACTATGTCTTCAAAGCCTGAGATAAAAGGTTTTAATGAACCAATCGATGTTCTTTTGCTGACAACCGACGATGTTGAGTTTGAGGAAGCCCAAAAAATATTAAGTAATCCCAAGAGTGAAGATACAGGAGAAAACCAGAGACAATTTTGTTTCGGAGAAATTGGAAGAAATAAAGTAGCGTTGTTGAAATCGTCACCAACAACAACTGGTGTTCCCAAAGCCCATGCACTGTGCGCTGAAACCATCTATAAACTCAAACCCAAAGCTGTTATTGGTCTTGGAGGGTGCAGTGGTACAAAGAAAAACGAGCACAACCTAGGTGATGTTTTGGTATCAGCCCAAGTTCATCTTCCTGATGGTTCAACAAATTCCCCTGCAGGTTCTATATTTGATTGCAGTTTAACACTCACAAGATTGTTGGATTGTGGAAAGTTTGGCTGGAGTGGTCCTTGTCCAGAAGTGTTAGTTCCCAAAGTTCATGTTGGTCAAGTCATTAGTGGTCCACAAGATATTGATAACACGACACACAAGGATAAACTAAGAAATCTGTACCCTGAAGCCATTGGAGTAGATACACAAGATGAAGGTATCATGTTACTGAATCACAATTAAATTATTTTGCATGATTTATATAAGCCACCCTTAATTTGCTAAAAGATAAAATGTTCTTGACAATATAGGTTTATCTTCAACTATTCAGAATTCTGAAGTACCCTGGGTGTTCTGTAAATCAGTTACAAACTGGGTGGATGAAAATAAAAACTCAACATGGCATACTTTTGGTGCATCAGTGGCCGCATCCCATGTGGAACATGTTTTGAAGAAATTCTATATTCCTGAGCAAATACAAGGTACGTTGCATTATTTATGTATTGTCGAGGACAATATAGAGGTTTCTAACGACCTGGGCCAGGTTGTATAAAAAAGTAATTAACTTTAACGTTAGTTAGTTTTAACTATACACCTTTATTCTTAAATAATTGGTTGAAGATAACTATGATTTAACTGTCCTAGTCCGACGGGTAGTTAGGTCGTAGTTTCTTGTTTTATACAACTGGCCCCTGCATGTGACGGCAGTCATATTAAAATTGCTTGCGTGATGATCCTAAGAAGTTCATACTTTAATATATATTACTGCAGGTATCTAGCGTTGATTAACGCAATAATTACTAGTGCAAATAACGCAATAAACTAGTGCAAATATCCAGCGGTATTTGGACAGTTACAGTGTTTTAGAATCTCCTTGGCCAATAAATATGCTCTAGTGCTTGTCACGCAACACTGCGTCTAGATATTTCATAAAAAATAAAAAATAAATTATTATTAAAACTTTATTGAACGTGTCGATGTATTTAATTCTTACAAACTAATTATTTCTTACCAAACTATATCTAACCAAAAATAGTAACTAAATATAGTACTATATACTAAATATAGCACTTGTATATACTAAATATAGTATTTATATATACTAAATATAGTACTATATAAATATACATATAACACATAGTTTAATAATCGAACGAAGTTGTCCCTCAGTAGCATATTGAAGATATATAAGTTCAAATCGAATGAGACCAAGTAGCTACTATTATGATAAATTTAATAAAATTGGTAAAAAGGTTTTAACCAATTTTATTAAATTTATCATAACAGTAGCTACTTGGCCTCATTTGATTTGAACTTATATATACATAGTTTAATGATATAACCATGAACTTATGAAACTGCCGTTTTGTGCACAGAACGCCTGTATATTTAACTTCTTGTTTATATTTTGATATGCCTTACTGATCATGCACTTTAGTATTTCCTAATTTAACGCGTCCAAAAATGAATATGAACACGGAGCGATGAAATTTGGCATATAACAGGCTACTCTAGAAGACAAAAATATAATATAAAAATGTTGTACTGTTTAAGTAGCGTTGAAGTACAAATAAAAAACTTTAAAAGGTTGGTGTACTGCCGAAATAGTGGGTCTAATGTTAGGAGCAAAGGCCCTTCGTCAGAGAGTGGATGTAAGGGCCTTCGTAACGTAAGAAACGCCTTCTCGATCGAAACGTTAAATTAAACCTCCTACACATTATTTTGGTACTACACCAACCTTTTAGAGTTTTCAATTTGTACTCTAAACACGCTGTATTCATTTATGATTTACCAATAGTGTTCGAGAAGTCCTTGCCAAAACCCATCCTTCCTCCCATGGTGCCTCACTTCACTGGCCGACAGAGAGAATGCGATGAAGTCGTTCGTCATATGATATCGCAATCAACGCGACTGGTGACAATTTCTGGATCCCCTGGATTTGGAAAAACATCAGTGGCCATTGCAGTGGGACATCGCCTTAAACAACAAGGATTACCTGTTTATTACCTTTCACTAAGAAATGTGAAGTCTGTTACTGATTTAACGTCTGAACTTTTGTACAGCCTAGATCACACTCCATCTAGTACATCGGAAACGCAACCTGCAAGATCGACCCACGAACTTTGCCGCGTTCTTTCTGCAATTCCATCCAATGTTTTCATCGTCCTTGATAATACAGATAACCTATTTCAAGGAGAGACCAGTCAAGAGGTTTTGGATCTACTAGAAAAGATTTTGTTACGTTGCAAAAACGTGACCTTCCTATGCACTGCAAGAATGAGTCTTGACTTCCTGAAAGTGAAGTTGCAGGGTCACGAGTCAATCAATATTGCACCATTAGACAAGCAGTCTTCTTTCAAACTTGTTCAAGAACTTCTTCCAGAAGCCAACGAGGGTGAATGTTTAAGAATTGCAGAAATTTGTGGACGTGTACCACTAGCCATAATAATTTGGTGTGGTTTAATTGCTGAAGATCATGAGAAACCTACGCAATTTCTTAACGAGTTTTGTCGTTCTTCACAGAATATCATTGACTTGTTGAATAACCCAGATTCACCAAATGATCTACGATTGAAAATCCTATTTGAATCTTCTTTCGAGAGACTTTCTCAAAAAGAGAAAGATGCATTTGTTTCTCTCTCAGTTTTTGTTGGCGAGACTTTCGATGAGCAAGCCGCTGTGAAAGTTATTGGCGGAGATAACATTATAGCAAAGGGAACTTTACGTGGACTTAAAAGAAAATGTTTAATTGCTTCAACGAACCACCAGGAAAAGTCGTTATCATTTCACCCCCTCGTGAAATCGTTTGCAGCCGAAAAAGGACAAAACGAAATGAACGCAATTGCTTGTAGAGCAAAAACCCGTTTCATCGGCCACTACATTAGCTTGTTTAAAGATTTAAATCAACAATTTCTTACTGGAAATGCACTGGCTGCGTTTCGTAATTTTGAATTGGAAAAACAAAATATTTTTAACAGTCTCGTCGAAGGAATTTCACACAAAACTGAGTACAACGCGATTTTTGATGTCCTCTCCACAGCAGATCTGTTCTTGGACACGATTGTCTACTTCAGTGGTTATAAAGTCTTTATTGATATTTACGATTCAGCAATAACAAGAGCAAAACAGCAGCATAATGTTGTTGCTACCCATCAGCTACTTCTAGGCAGAGCATTTACTGAGATAACTTGGGGTGAACGCGGAATAACATCGCAATTGCTCAAAGAGGCAGAACAACTCGAAAAAGAGAATTCTTCACTCATCTCCAGCGAAGCAAAAGGAAAACGGATGTGCTATTACGGAATTTACTTGCTTATGAACAGGGCGCCGAACGAGGGAAGCGAAATACTTGAAAGAGGAATTTCTCTGCTGAGTTCTGAGAACACGATGCTTAAAGCTCTAAGTTACAGCATTCTTGCTGTCCACTTCGAATTTACTAATGATGAAGCAAAATCTACCAGGTTCCATGAATTGGCTTCAGTTGTGTGCAAGAACAGAAAAGACTTACATATTTTCTTCCTTGCCATTAAAGATGTTGCACCTACTGAAGAGAAAGAAAGTGAAGCCACAGACTCGCATAGTCAACCACTTATTTTAGCAAGTACTCTCCTCGTCAGCTGTCTAGCACAAAAATACCGTATGAATAACTTATTGGAGAGACTATATGCTATAGTATCTCAAATGGCAGAAGAAATCGAAGCAAAGGCAAAGCATGACCGTTTATACATCCCACTATTGTACTATGTTGTCTGCACTCTGATTAAATTGGAAATGCATAAAGAAGCTTTTCACTCGCTACAGGCACAGCGTACTGTCGACATGTCACTCAATGAATATGGTGAAAATAACGAAACAGCAAATATTTTGCAGGGAATAGGTCTCGAAAAACATAAGATGAAAGACTACGATGCAGCTCTGCAATCACAGCAGCAAGCATTGAACATTAGATTGAAGTTATATGGAGATGAACATCCAGATATCGCCAGAAGTTACCACACGATTGGGGTAACACAACATGAGATGAAAGACTACGGAGCAGCTCTGCAATCATCTCAGCAAGCATTAAATATTAGATTGAAGTTATATGGAGACGAACATCCAGATACCGCCGAAAGTTACCGCAACATTGGGCTAACACAACATGCGATGAAAGACTACGATGCAGCTCTGCAATCACATCAGCAAGCATTGAACATTAGATCGAAGTTATATGGAGACGAACATCCAGATACTGCCGAAAGTTACCGCAACATTGGGCTAACACAACATGTGATGAAAGACTACGATGCAGCTCTGCAATCACATCAGCAAGCATTGAACATTAGATCGAAGTTATATGGAGACGAACATCCAGATACCGCCGACAGTTACCACAACATTGGGGTAACACAATATGAGATGAATGACTATGCAGCTCTACAATCACATCAGCAAGCATTGAACATTAGATTGAAGTTATATGGAGACGAACATCCAGAAACCGCCGACAGTTACCGCGACATTGGGCTAACACAACATGCGATGAAAGACTACGGTGCAGCTCTGCAATCACATCAGCAAGCATTGAACATTAGATTGAAGTTATATGGAGACGAACATCCAGATACCGCCGACAGTTACCACGTCATTGGGGTAACACAACATGCGATGAAAGACTACGAAGCAGCTCTGCAATCAGATGAGCAAGCCCTTAACATTAGATTGAAGTTATATGGAGACGAACACCCAGATACCGCCAGCAGTTACCGCGCAATTGGGATAACACAACATCACATGAAAGACTATGGAGCGGCTCTGCAATCACATGAGCAAGCACTTAACATTAGATTGAAGTTATATGGAGACGAACATCCAGTTACCGCCAGCAGTTGCGTCGACATTGGGATAACATTGGTGAAAGCTATACCTATGGTAGCGAAAGAAAAACTGACAATCAATGAGTGATCGCGTTAGCGTGCAAGAGACTCTTTGATGATTTGAATTGTTGTTTATGAATATATTGTTTTGAATATGGAAAAGACCTTTCGTAAATGATGTATTCACCAAGTATTGTTAGTTTGAGAGAACATTTGCCAACACATTGAATTTTTAGGAGTGATATTTTAATCAACGTATATATAGTGAAGGAAAATATACATTTACCATTTCTACCTTCAATCTTGTATGAATAGTATCTTATTTATCATTGTACAATAAAGAATCTACGAAACCAAAACGTTCAAAACGATTTCTTTCTTAAACAATAATATCTCTACAAAATAGTTGAATAAAAATCCCCTTTTTTAAAACGGTAAAAAGAAAACTTTAATATTAAGTGTTATAATGGGGTTAAAGAAAATCATAATTTAATCATAAGGTGAATCTACTCTTGTACAAAACAACATCTGTATTGGGGGGCTGGGTACAATCCTAAAATTGCCTGGTTACATAGCTTCTCCATTTGATGAATATGCGAACAATTCGGAAGGACGAAAAGCTCTCGGTTTGGTATTTTCCTGATCTAAATGACAGGGTTCTATCTAGGATTTTTCGTTGAGCGGAGAAGCAAGGACGGAGCCAGGATTCGGAAACAGGGTTAACAAGCGTCAAAGGCGCGAGCATCTAGGGGGGTCCGGGCATGGGTCCGGGGGCATGCCCCTCAGGAAGATTTTGAAATCTAGAGTCTCTGAAATGCCATTTCCTGCATTCTGGGGTAAGATTTTACACGATACTGAAGGTTTAGAAAAGTCATAAAACACTAAAAACAAGACTTTCCAGGATTTTAAGTACATTTTTTTATTGTTTATTAAAATTTATAATATATTTCACATTGAATCAATGAAGTTACATGCACGCGATACACCACCTTATATCGTCCAATAATAACATTTCAGTAGCTTCCACCCCTCAAACCCCCTAGATAGAACACTGAATGATGCAACTTAAAATTTTTAAACACGTAAATTTTTGGCAGCATTATTATTGGGGGGGGGGGGGGCTAAAACCTCCAAGCCCCCCTCTTCCGCCGGCCCTGCATTCATCGCGCCCACGCCCCATTGAATCGCAATGACGGTGGTCTATTACAATGGAAACTTATTTGCATCTTGTTAATAGATAACGTCATGATCGGTTCTATATGAGGGTATATAAATAGGGATCCTAACTTTACAACGATCACCCTTGATGAAGATACTAGATTGCAGTGTCGAAACGTTGGGTCATGGACGCTCAAAAACCTTTTAAGCAAGAGTAACGTGCGTGTGACAAGCAGGGTGATGCGAAATTTTTATCTAGCCATCGTCATGTAAAGATGAGTCTGAAACTCGATTTTTATGAATATTTTCCATTGAACCACAACACTATGAAAAGCATTCCGCGGAAACTCAGCCACCCTGCATGCACAGAGTATAGTTTCATCAGAAATTAAATTCTCATGTAAATAATATTTGTAAATCGGCCACTTTGGCTATCAGAAATATCGGCAAGATCAGGAAATATTTGAGTAAAAAGGACCGTGAGAGTAGTATTTTTTTTATACAATCAAAAACAACCCCAAAGGTTTATCAAAGCTGTTGGGGCATGAAAAAAGAAAAACACAGCTGCTGACGTGATTTGACGCCATCCATGTATCTGTCCTTTAATAGATCATGGGCAAGAACCAATGAAAATGCGTATATAAGTCACGTGATTGTTTGTATAATACTGGCATAGGCAATACATGAAGTGATTTGCATTTGTTTATACCTTCAGTGTGGTTATCCTGACTTCACTGAGTTTCAGAGCCCTTGACATTTTTGCTGACCGTCCGAGGATAAGGTTGGCATATTTCTTCTATCTGATCGTCTTCGTATCCGCCTGAATTGAACTGCCCGGGGCAATCTTGATTCCCGGGGCTCAGGACACCGGGTGACGGGATATCAGATATGTGACCAGGGTGGGAAACTTGGTGGGCTGAAGGAAAACGTAAATTAAAACAATCAATATTCACTAGTTCGTTGTAGCCTGAAGCGAACGAGCAAGGCAGCAGACCTAAAGAGTAGTGGAGCGTTTTTCAAATATTGCTTTAGCGCATTGCATTGTGGTCGGACTGTTTGATAGACCCAAAATGCAATGCGTTTAAACTTAATCGTCGAACTTAAGCTGCTGCACACATAATTACGTGAAGTAATAACTGGTACAAGTGCTGAAAAACAGTAGTTGTTATCAGATCGGCGCCAGTACGGCGCTGATACACGACATGAGCGCGACTTGACAAACAGATTGTAAACACCAAACACAGTAACGTTCATTACTATTATCTCAACAATATATATCAATCGATATATATATATAATTATTTACATAGGATCATATTCTTTTCATGGGATCATGAAAAGACAATTTCGCTGAAAATACCTATTTATTTTACTATCAATGCATGGATGTTCCAATTGTAACTCTTGTTTTTGTAATGAATGCGTTATTACCTCATGTCGAGGGAAGAGCTCCATTGGCAATGCAATTCGAGTTGAGGCATCTAAAATGTGCTTTGCGCCTTCGGCCTATGTATATTTATAGTGACGGAAGTTTTCATACAACAACGTTTTCATTCTGTTTATGGTCACCTTACGCACTATAAAAGGCAGCATTCACTACCTTAGTTAGAGTAATATCACTTTAACTACTTTGTATTACATTAGCAGTAAACAGCTTACTAATAGTGTAATGCAAACATGCAATATGATTGGCTACGCTACTTTGGGAGATTGACCTTCAGTTGATAAGAAAGAGCTGATTTACCGATTTACCAACGTTAACTCGAAGAGGAAGGAATATATAGGTGTCTAGGTATTCACGATTGTTTAACATTGTACTGTGTAGTGATAATATAGAAGTTATAGTTGAGTTTTCATGGGGCCCCAGACCCAAGGGCCACGTCTACCTCTGTTATACCACAGTGACTGTACTCAGATAAAAGGCCTTTAAGTATAATGTTTAGAAATGTTAATAGTTTTACGGTATCTGCTCTTGTACTCGAGAAATAACGTTTTCATTCTCGTATTTTATGCTTGGGACGGCGCCATTTTAGAGTTTGCTCGACGGCTCAAAGTTGATGTACAGCGATCTTTTGACGTCATTAAGTGGGATAACCTTTCATGTTACTCCGGTGGGAGGGTTAGGAAGACACTTAAGGCGGGGGGTTAGGGTTAGAAAACTCATTAGGTGGGGGGTTAGGGTTAGGATCTAAGTTGTTTTGGGCGTTAGCGGTCATTTCATGACGATTATATACCTCGATTCATTTGGTGATGGAGTAACATGAAAGGTTAACCCAATTTTGGATGATCTCGAAAGAAGCCTGGATCTAGCAACCTATTGGCGCCATTACTAGCTATGGGACCAAAGTCGCAGTAAATCTGTAGGCAAATGTCTTCTGGTCCTCTTTATAGTAAAATTATTTTATTTTGTGGATGGTAAGAGCACATAATCCAACAAAAACCTAATAGGATCCTCAGTTGGTCCCTTAGTAATGGCGGACTTCCGGCTTCATTTACCAAACAATAGTTGCTCGATCCAGTCTTCTTTCGATAAATATGAAGAAGAAGAGAAGATTTTGAGAAGATTTTGTTTGTTCGGCTTGCACTCTATGACGTCAAAATGGAAAAGAAACTCCCGCTGGACATCTGAGCCGTCGAGCAAACTCTAAAATGGCGGCGTCCAGAAGCATAAAATACGAGAATGAAAACGTTATTTCTTGAGTACAAGAGCAGATACCGTAAAACTATTAACATTTCTAAACATTATACTTAAAGACCTTTTGTTTAAAAGTAATTTTTTGACTACAGGTCCCCGAGGGCTTCTCTCTCATCACATGATCGTCTGTGACTGTGGTTTTCGTTTGCAAATGAACTCCGCGACATTCTCTGCCTACCGCTATGACGTCTTCGACTTTAAGGATTATGTTGTTGAAATGGTTCACGGGAACGTCCTAAATTAAAATAAAATATGTTCTAAATAAAATATATCTTAAAATAAAATATGTTAAAAACTAATGAGGGATGTTAGTGAAATATTACTTATTGCTTACAAAGCGCTTAACAATCAAGCACCAGGTCCGGATATATACAAAATCTTTTAACTAGCTATATAAACATTCTCTTAGATCACCATCACAGAATTTGCTAATTGTAGCACCATCAAATTCCAAAACTTATGGAGAGGGAATTCCAAGTAACTGGAACTCTTCCTGATGATATTCGGTTTTCCAGGTCATTAAGTAGCTTCAAAGCTTGGTTGGTTACATATCTTTTTAACAAATATTTTATTTAGCTTTTATTACATTTAATTTTAACACATTGTATTTAGATTTAATCAAGATTGTAATTAGATATTTAGATTTTATAACATTGTAAGAGCATCGAGACTTTGTAGGATGCTCCTAAAACTTATTATTAATTATTATTATTATTATTATTATTAATACGTGCTTAAACGTTTGAAAACTTATCTCAGCCGCAACTGGGCCTCATTTGATTTGGTCAAATCTGGTCTGACAATTTTATCAATCTGATCTTGCAATCTGAGTCTAGGTAGCTCAATGGTTAGAGTGTCTCACTGGCAAATCAGAAGGTTATAGGTTGAATCCTTGTCCTGGAAGAAGGACACATCGTCCGAAACGTCGATCATAAATATACGTAAGTACTCTTATACTTAAGTATTTTTCAACACATTGAAGTTCTCTTATTTCTCTTTTTCATATTATATCCAGTTCTTTTGAGAACTTAGCAGCTTTCATATTTTCCCCTTGATATTAACTCATGCAAGCATTACCGATATATAGTGACTGCCGTATAGGGCAGTACATATATCAATCGAATCAGTACATCGTTGTAACCTTCGTTCTCCATCTAAGTCTCGGTGGCTCAATGGTTAGAGTGTCTCACCAGCAATCAGAAGGTTACAGGTTAGATTCCTGTACGGGACTCAGAATCATTTTCTGAGGATATGAGCTTGACGATCGTCCATAACTAAGGAAGGGTTAGTCACCGAAACCGAGTCGTCAAGCTCATGTCCTTAGAAAATGATTCTGAGTGCGGACAGGAATCGAACCTGTAACCTTCTGATTGCCGGTGAGACGCTCTAACCATCGAGCCACCGAGACTCAGATGGAGAGCAAAGGTTACAATGATTGGCATTTCACTCGATTGAACTACATGTTCTTTAATCGAGTGAAATGCCAAATATTACCTTTAATATACCCAGAATCTTATCCCGGCATTACCACCACCATATATACAGAACTCGTGACTAGGCTCTCGACAACGGCTTCCGTAGCTCAGTGGTCAGAGCACTGCACTAGCATCGCATGAAGTTGTATTTTTCGCAACTGGTCCCGGTTTGGTCTTAAAATGTATATATTCCAACACTCGAAATTTTCCTTCACATCTTTAGAACATGTAGGTTACAATGATGTACTGGTTCGATTGATATAGCTACTGCCTATGTGGCAGTCACTATATATCAGTAATGCTTGCATGGGTTAATATATACACTACTGTAGTGAATGTTCATGGGAGAGCTTGGAGTTAGACAGACGATATATGGACGATCATCAATAAACTCATATCCTTAGATGCCTGTCCGGGACTCTTGATAATCGTCCATGTATCGTCTGTCTACTAGCTCCAAGCTCTCGCACATTCACTACAGCAGTCTAGTGATTGTACTACCAGCGTACCCTTCTCGAAATGGTTGTGGAAGGGAAATAAGTTTTAACTCCCCTATGATGATATATAATATATATCATCCTGGGACGTCCCACAAGGAAGGATTTCAGGGTATTAACGTAATTTATTATATGGCACAAGCTACTTCCGGTGAAATTGCGTGCTCTGATTAGCTGAGATACGTCACGTGCCGGTCTGTTATTTCTCGTAATGGACCGGTCCGGATTACGGATTTTGTCAGCCATTTTGTTTCCAAAGGAGCGAACAACGATAGGAAACTTTGAAAAGCAACAAAAATTGAACGAATTTAGTAAACTAAGCACTAAGTCATGTACGAGTCGGACGATGAACAATCTAAACGAGAGTCTTACTATCATGAAAGCAATAGAAGAACAAGAACAAGATTGAAAATGACGATTCTGTCACTCCAAACGTATGTAAAGTATGTTGTTTAAAAAAGCCATTGACTTCGTTAATAACTTCTTGTTAACCTCGACCGCTTGGTCATTACTGGAAAATATCAGACCTCGGTCTTTTATGTACGAACCTCGCCCTACAGGCTCGGTCCGTACTGTCAAGACCTCGGTCTGATATTTTCCCGTAATGACCGCGCTCTCGGTTAATAAGAAGTTATTAATGCCCAGGATACATAAAAAAACCCGACGTACTTTCTATCCCCCCGACTTTTTCTTCAAAGAGGAGTGAATCCCTCCAGCTTCTGATTGGCTGATAAATTTAGCACTTCCGCCTGACCTTGCATAAATTATCGCTGGCAAAATTATAAGAATGTAGTCTGTGAGAGGAATGTCGCATCTTATGTAAATTTGTCAAGCCACTGTTGCCTGTTCAGTCAAACAGAACTGGCTTGACCAGATCGCGCAATCACGCTGTCGTATATTAGTTCTTTTCGAATCCGCGACTCTTCTGTTTTACGTTGTTATATATATGCAACACGTCGCCCAATTTATCGGAGCTCATTCGGAATTCGGAAGCATTCGAGGTTTCGAACAAAGGCTTCGCAATATTGACATGTTCTTGCTGATTTCGGGAAGAAATATAATCTCGTATAACGCCATATATTTATAAAACACAGAACTGAAGACGATCACGTTTTGATTCAGGATAGCGTCAAACTTGTGCAGCAAACTCTTTTACTTTCATTCATGACAACAATCCAATAGCAACAGTATACATGATTTGTTTGTTTTAAATACTGTATTCGTTGTCTATTAAAACAGCTATAAACCTTGAAAGTTGAAATACAGTACATTTCAGATTCCCGATAATTATTTTAATAATATCCATAATTTTGCCTGCGATAATTTATGCCACTAGCGCGTACGTCACGCGGAGTGCTAAATTTATCGGCCAATCAGAAGTCGGAGGGATTCCTGCTAACAACGCCTTGTCATCAACTTACCCTTTGCGCTAGGTTCTTCTGTAATCGCATCGCTTGCACGTTGTTGATTAACGATCTTAAATCCAGATGCATTGCTATCAAGACAGACATCATCCGTATAGCTAGCCCCTTTGTATCGGCGATGACGAACGGAAATTCAGCAAAACTAACCTTTTTGGCCGAGAGTTGGTGACCCAGTGAAGTGCCGGCAGAAAAATCCGGCGCACGTGTCTCCTGGTGTTTTCTCCGGGGACCTGTAGAATCGCGCGTCATTTCTTCCGATGTTGTGACGCGCGAGGAAATAATCGTTTGGTAATTCGGGCTTTTTTAAGATCGATTCTTTTTCGAAATAGATATCGATTTCCCTTGGATCAACATCAGTCGCGCGCCACTGTGCATCAACGAACTCCCGTTCTTGTTTCGATTTTGATGTTCTGCGACTATCCCACGGTGTCCCAGTGTTCCACGGTGTCCCGGTGTTCCACGGTATCCCGACGCACTCTGCATTATTCTTCTGTTCAAACTTTCTAAGGAGCAACTTTTCTTCAGCGAAGCTCAATTCTTTTCCTAGCCCGTCGATGTTGAAGAGAGCAGCTGCGAAACTGTTTGTTTTTTGTTTAGATCTTTCTGCGTTCGGTAGTTCAACCGTTTCATTGTTTGGCGAGGTTAAAGTTAAAGATCTTTTCGTCGCCGCATAGGTGAACGCTCTAGTGGCTATAAGGAAAGAACAAATATAAAAGGGGATTGCTTCTCATCGTTTTGGCTAAGAGAAGTGGTCCGTCTACGGACGTAAAACGAAGTCTTCGGGTTTGAAATTCAAGCTATCGTCCCCCGGACGTTAAGTGGAGTCTATTGGACGCAAAACAGTGGTCTTCTGGACCTTAAATGGCGTGTAATATGACGGGCTTCAGCCCCCCCAAATTTTAAATCAGGATAAGCGTTGCTAAATTGAATGTTTTTGCCCGATTGTATTAGTACGGCTATGGAGGCTAGGAGAGAAGCTACTTAAGGTAGTCTACCTACGGGCTCATCTACACGAGATTTTACAAACGGGTGTAGCCAGCTGAAGTGTTAGCCAATCCCTGAACGCTTGCCACGCGAGTGTTAGATTGGTTCCCAGACACTTCTGTCAGGACTAGGCGCAAAAAATGGCGTCACCTGGTAAGAGACAGCAGGCAACTCTTGTATTCATCTGAACTATGCTCGCTGTAGAATTAGATGAAAAAGTTTGCTCAAATTGCTGCAAATTGTCTTTCCGATCCTTCTAGATTTCAAAATTTTCCGCGGGAGGACGCCCGGACTCCCTTAAAATGCGGTCACTGATTAACTGCTTGTCGACTTCAGCCCCCTCTCCAACTTTAAATGCGTTCCTACGCCTCTGCCTTAGTCAGTTCGGAGAAAATAAGTTAGAGGAGTAGTTAGTTGCCTTTTTAAACCTTTTATTCTTTGAGTGTCAACGTGTATCAGCATGTATCTACATGTAGAATGTTCTTGTTCTAGCTGTCCATGTCGGCCTTGCACATGTGTTCAACTTTGAACGATTTATCATGGCGTGGGAAGCTGAAGACGACTCCCTTTCCCGTAAACTGTCTTATGTGAAGATACACAGAGTACAACATGGTTACATTTTGTGAGGAAATTTTCCTTCACCATAAATCCCTATAAAATGCAATCTAGTCGAGTGAAGTGCCAGCTATTACTTGTATTAAAAGGTAATAATGTTGAAAATTTAAACGAGAAACACAACAGTTGTAGAGAAATCAAAAGAAGGAGATTTTGGTTGAATGTATTACCGAAACCTAAATTAGATTATTTGTTAAAAAATCAATTATCAGACAGCAGCTGCTTTATGGAACTCTCTTAATAACGACACTAGAGCACTGGAGAACGTACAGACTCAGCTTTAAGAAGCCTCTGAAATTACAATTTTAAATTCATAATTTTTTATGTAGATATAATTTCGTAATGTAAATAGTTGGTCATCAGTATAACTGTATAACTGTAAAATCAGTATAACTGTAATTTTATCGTATTTAATAAATAAATGCTATTATTATTATTATTATTATTATTATTATTATTATTATTATTATTATTATTCATTGTCATTGTGAATGTAATAGCGCGGGAGATTATAATTGTTGAAGTAACTGTGTGTTTTGATATGTACTTTGAACTGGCGTATAATTCTAAACTGCGTCATTACAAGCGGCTATGTGACTATTTAAGTTCTCAGAATTGGACAGTGAGTCTAGTGGTACTTTGTTTCGGCGCATTAGGTTGTATCCGACAAAGTGTGTATATGGACTTGAGGAGATTGAATATTAAGAAAGATGCGATAAAACTATTGCTTAGATGGTGCTCGATTTCAAATGTAATAATGGCCAACCATATCTGGAGACATAGGGTCAAAAAGTTGTTATGATAAGTTGAGTGTTAGTATAGGCTAACAAACTACTATGTATTTTTAAACTTGGCAGTAGCTATTGCGATATGCCAAGGTTCATAGGAAGTGATTAAATTATTATTATTATTAATATTAATGTTGGCGCCATAACGCGCGCTATCACCAGCCCTCCTGGAAGGGCTAGAAAATTGCATGTACATGCGAGGTGAAAGCCAGCCCTCTTTCTAGGGCTAGCCCTACCAAGAGGGCTGACTCGCCTCTAAAGGTAGAGAAGGAGGTGTAACCGAGCCTATAAGCATTGCCTCACCTGGTGTTGTTGTTTCTGCTTTGGTTTCCAGCACAGCTAAAAGTTTCCCCAACTTCTGAACCCTCTTTCCCTCTTTCCGTACTCTCGCGAGGTATTCGTCGAAAGTTGCGTGGATTCTGCGTGCACTTGACGCGCCATTATCATCGTATAGAGCTTTCGAAACAATACTTCGTCCGTCATATTACAGGCGAGATTTTCCATTTTGAATCAAATATCAAGACACCACCGACGGCATACAAGTTCCACAACTGCGCTCGCTGGACTATTGTGACGTCATAAATTTTGTGCGCGCGCATTCAGTTGGCAGCGTAATTTGTAATTTAAACTTGTTTCTAGTTTAAACTTGTTTACATACCACGCAGCCAGGTCACCGTAAGGCCACTACCGGACGAATATTTGGATCCTGTATGAAATTCGTACGGTTCAGTTCTATTTACACTGTACAGTCTTTATTTTGATCTGGTTATTTTTGCGTTTACACGGTACGGACAGTGGCGTAGCCAGGGTTGACCACCAATTGCCCGGGCACCAAATGGGCACCCAAGATTTGTTAAGGGATAACTCAACCACGACTATGAAATTGAGGGCGAGCGCCGAAAAATCCAACCGGGGCAGGATTTCAGTTCGGCATTCTGGTAATAAAAAACGTTGCAATTTGAGATAAAGTATATTCGTAGTGTTATATGATTAAAGGTTACATAGTTATTCTGCTGTGGACTGTGGTAACTGGTAGTCTGTCTTTTTTAGTTTTAGGTCCTGTTCAAACGTCGCGTTTTTACATGCGCCAAATCTAATTGTCGAATTAAATGCATGTAAAATGCGACGTTTGAATCAAATAAATTCTACTTCAGTCAAATATGCGAATGAACTAGTCGAATATTCGACTGAAGTTCGACTGTTGATTTAAACGTCGCATTTTACATGCGCCGAATCTAAATGCATAAATTATGTTAAACTATGTCTTACCCATAATTCAAATAAGAGAATCTGGGAACGAAACTGAGTGTCAGCAATTAAATGCGACACAATTAAATGCGACGTTTGAATCAAATCATTCAGTTCCGTGATTTGGCCCGTAGTAACACTAGTTCAAATTTTTAAAATTATGAATATAGTTGCCAGGGCACGGACCCAGCCCGGGCTTGGCACCGACATTTATACATTAGCAGCTCATGCGCAGAACTCATGCAGAGCAAATTCAAAATGGCTTCCTGCAACAAAAAAGAAATCTACCAGACACTCTGATGTAGAATCAGTCTCAAATGAGGGAGAAAGCTTAAATTCACCTTTGTCTTTTGCTTTGGTAAGCGGACATGTTTATGCACAGTACTTATCTTCTCATTCTGTTAGTAGTGATAACTTTTTAAATTAAAAAGCAATAAAAAACAACATACAAAAACGAAAGCATGCTCTTTCTGAACGAATTAGGCAACGAATTAGCCAAAATTAACAAAACTTATCCTGTCGAAAGTGGTTACAGGCACACCGGATGAATTTGGAACCGGACCTGTTTTTTTGCAGGTATATCCTAACCGTACGACTTTCATACGCACCGGATCAAAATTCATCCGGTATCCAAAGGTATGAAAAGGAAAATTATAAAGAAAATTATGCATTCTAATTATATATATATATATATATATTATATATAAATGCTGCGCATGCAGTCAGCCAGCGGTCTCACAACAGAAACCAAGATGGCGGAAAAATTAAGGATAGTTACAAGCAATTTTTAACACGAAACTTCAGATAGACATAGCAAGAAAAGGATGACTATATTTGGACAGGTAGTCATCGGTCCCCCAGGGTCTGGAAAAAGCACTTATTGCAAAGCCATGAAGGAATTTTTGCAAGCCATAGGACGAAAGGTGGCGATTGTCAACTTGGATCCAGCGAATGATCTTTTGCCTTATGAATGCGATGTGGATATTTCGTCGCTGGTCACTTTGGTGGATGTGATGGAGAACTTGAAGTTGGGTCCTAACGGGGGCCTGATCTACTCCATGGAGTACCTGGAAACGAATTCTGATTGGTTGGCTAACAATTTAACAGAGAACTTTAAAGATTGTTATATTCTGTTTGACTTTCCGGGCCAGGTGGAGCTTTATACGCATCACCAGTCTGTTAGAAATGTCTTACAGAGTCTTCAGAAGCTGGATTTTAGGGTAAGGTGGAGATTATCTTTCTTTATTATATAAATAGACAGTGTTTTATTGATAGTTCCGCCACTAATAAAACTGATAATCACATGGCATGTGCGATTATTTATGGTAATCACACATGTGTTGATTATCGTGTTTTTAAATGTTTGTAAAATCGCATTACACTCTTGTGCTCTATTTTTGTTGATTATATAATAAATATATAAAATTTAGGAGCAACTGCACAAATTACAATGCCAATTTTTCAAGCTTTATCTAAATATAAATGCTCCATATGGCTCCACTTTAACACTCCCTATTCTGAGCATCAAAACTAATTAACTATATAACCTAGTTAATCATGTAGATAGTCTACATTGGTAACATGTAGTAGCTCTAGTGAATGTATTATGTCTACATTAACAAATAACCGCTAACCCCAAAACAACAAAGACAAATTACCCCCCCCCCCCGCCACGAGTTTTCTAACCCCCACCTAACGAGTTTTGTTATAACTATCACCCTAATGCTAACACTATTAAGTGTAAATTATTTTGCTTCACGGTGGGACCAGGGAATTTATGAGTTCGGTTCGAGTTCGGCTGGGGCTGTTTAAGGGTTAGGAAGACACTGAATACGCGGGGTTAGGGTTATTAAGACACTTAAGGCTAGGGTTATTAATTAAAAGTTATTAATTAAAGTTAGGGTTAGGAAGACACTTAAGACAGGAGGTCACGGTTAGGATTAGTGTTGTGTTGTGTTGGGGATAGCTTCTATTTTGTACATTATCATCAAAATAACACAAATGGGCAATTGATGATTATCATCAAAATAACGGTGTTCTAGTAATGTCTGAAACCGCTGGGTCAACAGTTTGTTGGGTAACTCAAACTCATGGACTACATTACAAGATCCCCGCAGTGGCTTCACGGCACTCTATGGCTCCATATTGACTGAGGAGCCATGCATGGAGCCAGTCTCAAAAGTAATAAGTCTCAAAAGTAATAAGTCTCAAAAGTGGCATTGCATTACACAGTTTAGCCGAAAATTTATTTCTCGTGTTGACCAAGGATATCTCACTCATTCTCTGTGCTCACTTGTTCGATATCCTGGTCAACAGTCAACACTCAACAAATAAATTTCATATTTCTATCAATGTATTCTCTATAATTATAGTGCTTTACGTCTATGGAAATATACCCTTGGCCTTGGTTCCATGAGCACCTCTGGAACCAGGGTACTGATAAACTTTTACTCTGATGAAGGGCTCCGCTCGAAACGTCAGTATCTCATCACTAAATTCTTGGCAGTTTACCACCTTTTCACTTTGCTATTATATTCAAAACACTGTCTACGCAGCACTTTACTTTTTTACTACTGATAAAGTTGTTTTCTGTTGAAATTTTGCGAAAATACAGACCTTGTTTTACTACTTTGTAAATGATTCTGCACCTCGGATAGCCTCAAAAGGACATTGCGGCTGACGTTGCATATAAGTATCCCCCCCGAATTTAAAACATACTGTAGTCCTAACCCCAAACCTAATTATTTTAGAAATAATAGCTGATTTTAATTTCAAATTTTACTACCGATAGTCTATGTGACGTCATTTTGTTATTTATATGAAACTTCACCAGACATTGCACATCGCTTAATCAAATCCATAAATCATATGTGAAAAATATTGAATAACGAATGATGAAAAAAGCCTCATCTCTTGGAAGATTAGGTGACAATAAACTGATATTTCAATTCGATAGGCCTTATCAAAAACTTTGTGTGTGCAATTGATGAAATTGATATTGATGGTAGTCAATACCAATCAATATCAATTAATCGATTGATTATTGGAGATCGATAAACAATTCGATATGCCCAATCTTTGTGATTATCGATTGATATTAATGGAATATGGATTTTCAATACCAACACGTTTGTCGATGGAATATGACTTCATCACCCAGCTTCTTTTTTTAGATAAGTTCATTTTTGTATTTTTTAATTTGGGATGTTCCAACTACTGTACTATTAAAAAAGTAGTACAAAAGTAGAGAGCTGCGTTGACAGTGTTTTGGATATATATAGCAAAGTGAAAAGGTGGTAAACTGCCAAGATTTCGAGCGGAGCCCTTCATCAGAGTAAGACAAGATGAAATAAAATAAATAGGGCTTACAGGTATATATATTATGCCAAAAGGGTGTCACAAGTAGAAAGTAACCAATATAAACAAACTAATAATGAATGAGATGCAAAAAGTTAAATCATTTGCTATTTTTATAGTTGATCAGCAAACAGACTGAGGGGGAGGGAGAAATGACAGGTCCAATATTCAAGGGGATTAGGCGATAGTAAAGCATGTAAGAAACAAAAACTTGAAAAGAAATGAATCGTCTCCCAAGCCCTGAGTGGGAGACGATTCAAAACAAATCCATTGTAAATGGCAGCCATTTTGAGTTTTTGTTTCCATAGTAACATTAACTGCACTCATTTCCAGAGTGCAATTAACAAAATAATTGCAGTCCTCTCGACCAATCAGAATGCAGTAATTTTGTCATGTATATAATAAGTAAAATAATTGGATCTAATGAAACAATAATTGTCCTCCTATTTTTTTCTTAATAGCTTGCTGCAGTTCATTTGGTTGATTCCCATTATTGTAGTGATCCATCAAAGTTTATATCTGTTCTTTTAACATCCCTTGCAACTATGGTGCAAATTGAGCTTCCACATGTGAATGTGTTGTCAAAAATTGATATCATTGAACAATATGGAAAGCTAGGTAGGTGATTATCAACCATCTATATATATTTAAGAAATAGAAAACATTTTCCGTGTTTACATACAGTTATATAAACACGAGTGGAAGTTTGGGAGAACGAGAAATCATAGTGGGAACACGAGCCCGTAGGGCGAGTGTTTCCACGCGATTTTGAGTTCTCCCAAACTTCCACGAATGTTAATTATATAACGTATGGGAACACGGATAAAAATGTTTTCTATTTCTTTTATAAAATAACCCGTAGAAAGCGAATAAAATGTACAAATATATTTTTTATCAACACGTAAATTCTCGTTACTGCGTATGATGGCGTCGTGATGTCTAATTGATGGCGTATGATGTCTAATTGATGGCGTATGTTGGCTAATTGATGGCGTATCATGGCTAATTGATGGCGTATGATGGCTAATTGATGGCGTATGATGGCTAATTGATGGCGTATCACGATGGCGTAATCCATCCATGTTATATAGCCTGATATAAACACGGTAACTGACCAATCACAGCGTGCGTATTAGACACGATTTATTTTATAAACAGGTTTATTATACCCTCACATATAATCCACCAATCACCTGTCTCTATTAGCATCATGCGGCAGCCCAATATTTTACGATGTAGGGAACTTTCTCGCGGAACGTGATGTGCTTTTTCGAGTCTTTTTATTATTCTTTTTGACGACCAGCAACCTTTTGACTGTTTACGGTACGTGCGAAGAAACATCTTTATGTTAAGATATTTTGTTCGATATAATAAAACACCTATTGGATTCATCTATATAAATGATAAATATATTATTACTTATTGGATTCATCTTCACCTAATATTACAAAATATTTAAGTCTCGACTTGCAATATTAGGCTCGACCTTCGGTCTCGCCCAATATTGAATTCTCGACTTATATTTTGTAATATTGGGCTCAGAGGAATCCAATAAGTAATAATATATTTATCATTTATAGACCTGGAGCGAGGGGGATTCGACAACATATTACCCCTTGGGATGATATATATATCATCCCAAGGGGTAATTTTTCGACAAATTCCCCGAGCGGAGGGTCTATAAATATTATGATATACAGTATTATACCAAAACAATCTTGAATGCTGTCTTGAAACATCTATAAACATCTTGAAGCGTCTTGTTGTTCGTCCATTGTTTACAGGCTTGTCTCGGTTTACGTGTGTGTACTGGGTACGAGCACGGTATTCGAAGTCGATTCACCCTGTATTCGTCATCAGCGGGTAATTCGAACTTGAATCTGTACCCGCTGATTACGTCATCAGCAGATTACGTCATCAGCAGACCTGTGATTCAAGGTCAATAGCGGGGAATTCGAGTTTAAATTGACTGTTCACATGGAACAAAAAATCTAGCTCTTTGATTGGACAATTTATAGTTGAGGTATAATATATATATATTTTTCTAAACTCAAAATACTACACCTCTGGATGATATTTCCCTTAATATTTAGTAATATTTTGTCGAATCCCCCTCACTCCAGTCTATAAATGATATATATATGATATATATATTCTATGACCATGGCTGTTCAGACCTATCACCTCTGCAACTACCTTGATTCAATCACTTCCAAAACAAAAAACAGTATGCCCAAATTAACTACGGGTGCATGTATATTCGAGTGAAATGCAAAATATTACTGGTTAATATACCCAATTCTTCTCCCAGCATTACCACCATTATATACAGGACCTATTAAGGCTCTCAGCAACGGGTTCAATTCCAGCCAGAAGGCCGTGATGTTGGATTTAAAAAAATAAATTTAAAGACAGTCTTCTATATTGTGCACAAGGCTGGTGGAGATGAGGGTCACTCCACTTTTTGTGATAATTAATATTTTTGTGTTGAAATAAAGCATACCCTGGTGAAATTCCTTGCAAGGATCCTTAAGGATCCTCACAGGATCCTTGCAAGGATCCTCAAGGATCCTGCACCAGGATCCTTGAGGATCCTTAAGGTACTACTGAAATCCTGATACTGAAATCCTGAAGGATCCTCAGGAAGGTTCATTGAAATCCTGAAGGAATTCGTGAAATCCTGAAGGATCCTTAAGGAATTCGTGAAATCCTCAAGGATCCTTAAGGAATTCATGAAATCCTCAAGGATCCTTAAGGAATTCATGAAATCCTCAAGGATCCTTAAGGAATTCGTAAAATCCTCAAGGATCCTTAAGGAATTCCTGAAATCCTCAAGGATCCTTAAGGAATTCATGAAATCCTCAAGGATCCTTAAGGAATTCGTAAAATCCTCAAGGATCCTTAAGGAATTCGTGAAATCCTCAAGGATCCTTAAGGAATTCGTGAAATCCTCAAGGATCCTTAAGGAATCCCTGAAATCCTCAAGGATTCTTAAGGAATTATTGAAATCCTCAAGGATCCTTAAGGAATTCATGAAATCCTCAAGGATCCTTAAGCAATTCATGAAATCCTCAAGGATCCTTAAGGAATTCATGAAATCCTCAAGGATCCTTAAGGAATTCCTGAAATCCTCAAGGATCCTTAAGGAATTCCTGAAATCCTCAAGGATCCTTAAGGAATTTGTGAAATCCTCAAGGATCCTTAAGGAATTCCTGAAATCCTCAAGGATCCTTAAGGAATTCCTGAAATCCTCAAGGATCCTTAAGGAATTCCTGAAATCCTCAAGGATCCTTAAGGAATTTGTGAAATCCTCAAGGATCCTTAAGGAATTCCTGAAATCCTCAAGGATCCTTAAGGAATTCCTGAAATCCTCAAGGATCCTGGGAAGGTTTACTGCAATCCTCAAGGATCCTTAAGGAATTCCTGAAATCCTTAAGGATCCTCGGAAGGTTTATTGGAAACCTCAGGCAATTTCCTATAAAGACGTCAGACATGGTTAATAAGAAATCAATATTTATTAAGAGTTAAGTCAAGTTACATTTGTGACAGTGACACTAATTACTTCATGACTTTCACACTCTTCGCAATCATTTTCCAGGTGGCAAGCATAATCGTATGATGAATACAAGAACCCAGCTGAAAATTCTAAATAGCACTATAATAAGGGAAATGTCTAAATGTAATTATAGTCTAGTATATACTGTAGATAGTATTTCAAAAGCTTTGTTAATTAATACTCTGAACTCTGAAGATGTTGCACGTTATCAACAAAACTATATGTTTTGACTTGTCTCTTATTATTGCGCTATTAAGAATTTTGAGCTGGGCTCTTATATTCACCATACGACTTTCACACTAGTACAATTAAAACAATAAAAAGTTCAAAATGACGATAATAGCTTATTTTCCCTTTTTTCCAGCTTAATCTTCTTTTTTAGCAAACACAATAATTCTCATTTCAGCTAGTTTTTCTATTTGCAGTAGTTTATCACCATATTTCCTCTTGATGCATTCTATTAGAAAGACAGAACAAAATTCTCTTTTTAAAATAGGTTTGATTCCTCTTACAAAAATTATATACATACAGAATACATCAAAGTAAAGAGGAAAAGTAAAATAAGCTGCTTTGGACAAACTAAACTTTAATGTTCCAGTCAGTCTTTATATTAACCAGATTACTAGATGTCTGACCAATAATAATAAAAAAGTAAACATACTGTATCTTTTGTCTAACAGGTTTCATTCAAAATATTTACTTAGTAATTTTGGTGATCGTCTACATTAGGTACATGTAAGTCTTGAGAAAGACTGTTGGTGATTGAGCCAATAGGCAGGGTTCTGCCCACGGTGGGCGGCGCCGGGCGGCGGCGCCCGGCACTCGCGCCAAAACGGAGCCTTCCGCCCGGCACTCGAAATATGTAATAAGAAAACCTCCTGCATTGCATTTTTGATATATCTTGTAATCTATATACATCATTTTGTCTTTTTTTTGTCTTTTAATTTAAACAATATTATTCGGTGAACTTCAGCACCACAACGCAAACAATATTAGCTACCGGATTGGTGATTTGGTGAGCCTGTAAGATGATATATCGGCGTAAGAGTGTGGTTGTGTGTTGAAAACACGCAGTTGTACGCGTGAGTCATTAGACAAAGAAATTTTCCCAAGAAAACTCCAACATGTGCTCTTAACAAGTGGATTTTCTAGGACCCAAAATTCACATAAAAAACTGTCATATACTGATCTCGACTTAGGCGGCGTTTACATTGTATCGGATCCCTATTGTTGCGTCACAGAAAGTCTTCTGTTTACACATGAAACGATGGTATCGTACCGACTTTTGCAACGAAGCAGCGGCGCGGCGGTCCGCTGTCCGAATTGGTACGTGCCGTGTCGCATCGATTATTGCGACGCTCCGATTATAATGTAAACAGCAAAAACGGTGAATCATTGCGACATTTCGATCAAGTTTATTCAAAATTGAGTCATGCAGAAAAAACTCGCGTTGTAGTAGTTTGTACACTATAACTGACATATCCTTCGGCCTGCTGCAGACGGAAACTCATGTTTACATTTGCACCGACAGCATTTTGAAGCATAAACCTATCCGATACAATTTAAACGTAGCCTTATACAATAATAAAACGATGCGCGAAATCATAGATCGGATATACTAGTAACCAGTGCTCTCTATGCGTCAGGAAATGGACCAATCAGCTTATTGCTAACTAATTGACAAGTCGTCGACGCATTAATTCGACGCATTTTATTCTAAACCTCTTGCTTTTGGTGTAAACAAATCTTCGGCCTGAACTCAAAAAACAGTTTGAATGAATAAACAGTTTGAGGGTACAAGAAACCAAATGTTTCAAGCCAAAGCATGGCTAAAAAAGCAAGATCGTTGGCTTCATAGGGCAGAAAAGTTGGTACAGTCACTTTATGAAAAGACACAAACTCACTCAGAGACAGAAGATATTACTAAAGTTTCTGTGGATACTACTCTGTGTCTCGTAATTTAATTTCAAGGACTCGACTTATACTTTGGATATCGTCAAAATCACGATTTTTTCGGTCAACTTATATACGAGTATTTCACCAAGGTCCTATATAAATGGTAGTACTGTAATATTTAGTCTGACACATAATGGCAAGGATTATGAATTTCACCTGTACACAATTTTGTAAATATAATTTTCAGATTACTAATTTTCATACATTCTCGGGGGGGGGGGGGGGGGGTGTGGGTGAGCCCTTGGGCCTGTAGGTACCCGGCACTCACACGCTCCTGGGCAGAACCCTGAATAGGCACAAGGTTTCACCATCAAAAAGTGATGAAAGTTTTGTAATTATATTGATAGCAAAATAATATATTTGCATTTTATGTATAAAATATATGGTGCGAAGTTCTATGGTTCTATAAACTCTCTAAATAGTCTTGACTATATTAAATACAAAAGTTCACTCGCCCTAGGCCCCAGTGAGCACGAAACTCATTATTTTTACAGTAATTTAAATTGAATTTATCTTTCTGTATACCTAACAATTAACTAGAACAAGCCGTTCAGGCTATAATATATACTGTATATATTACTAACTAGTGAACAAAAGTCTGCGGTTTAATGGATATGTAACAAATCCTTTTGGTATTCAAGGGACAACAATGTTTTGAACATGCTCGCTATTGAAGCAAATATTAAAACGAACATACAAACAATCAAACATACTGCGAATGTGCGTCACACTAAACAATATCAGACGTTCAAAATATCGTAATTTTATAAAACTTACATTGACAGACGAAGCAGCTTTGACAACAGCCGGCAGACCTAATTCTGGAGATCTATCATTCATTCATTTGGTGACGACTTCGACTTTCTTAACAGAGAGTCAGAGGACAAATGTGAAATGATGTTGATGCCGGTGTGGCGGTCTGTGATTGTACCGTGCTGAGATTGTCCTGGGCATGCGCAATAACCATTTGGACTTGTAATAAATATCTTCCGTGTCAAGATTGCTCATTTGCATACATCATGCTTTTCAAAGAAAATATAATATGTCGGTAGATATAATACAGGAAAGCTTTCTCGTCAACTTCGATGTCACAATGTTCTACAACCAGTTTTGCATTTGCATGCAGTGTTTGTAAAAGTAACTTTGTTATGAATACGATATTATATTGTTCAGGTTGAGAGTCCGCACAGTAATGATTAATGATGTTGAGTTATCAGCTATTTTTGTATCTATCTATCTATCTATCATGCGGACGCATCCGAGATTGTGATAATTGATAATAATTTGTAGTTGATGATAATTTGTAGTTGATGAAGGAATTTTCACATATACCAAGATGCTCTAGTCGGTAGTGTTAATTCATTTCGATAAGGCGCAATCGGAATTTGGCAAAAGGTTTGAGATAACTTTGGTTGAGCGACTTGAGCCAAGATTAAAAATTGCACAATCTGAAATATCGTTAATCAATCGTTTTGCTTCAAAAGGTTTGCTTGAACTGGTCATTAACATTCGATTATACCATTCGAGATACAAGTCTTGAAGTCGTCAAGCACAGTGACAATCTCAGACCTTTCTTGCGCGTGCTGTGATTACAACCACTTTTCGAACATGCGCACTAAAGAAAATACAATCTCAGCACGGTGACAATCTCAGACCGCCACACCGGGCTTGAGACGTTTAGGGCTGTATGGACGTCTGTTGTTTAATGTACTTTCTTGATCGTTTTCATTGTTCAATCTCCTATGCAGTCAAAACAACATTTCTAGCACTTTTTATAGCCACATGTGGTAGGCATGACATATACAGTAGTAAGGTAACATGTGATAGCGGATAGCCACATGTGGTAGGCATGACATATAGTAAGGTAACATGTGATAGCCACATGTGGTAGGCATGACATATAGTAAGGTAACATGTGATAGCCACATGTCGTAGGCATGTCATATAGTAAGGTAACATGTGATGGCCACATGTGGTAGGCATGACATATAGTAAGGTAACATGTGATAGCCACTTTAATTGCTCCACAACAATTCAACAATTTTTAAAAAGATTAAACAAGTTGATTCTTATTACAGATTTCAACTTGGATTTTTACACTGAGGTTTTGGATCTGGACTTCATCCTTAATCAATTGCAAGATGATCCTGTGACCAAAAAATTCAAAAAGCTCAACAAAGCACTTATCAGTGTCGTAGAAGATTACAGCCTTGTGACATTTTCTCCACTAAATGTGCAGGTATGGCGAAAGGATTTCAGAGCTAAAGCTGCTAAGTTCTCAAACGAAATATTAAGAGCAATAAGAGATCTTCAATATTTAAAAAAATAATTAAGTACTGTGTACAACCTCGTACCCAGGGCATTTTGCCTCCACGGTGGAAAGTCAGCGAAAATGGCCCTGGGATCGGCTGGTTCATTCTATAATCGGATTGGCTTGTCATAAAACTCCATTAATTCAGCCGAGTATAATTTATTCATCTAAATCCACATGTTAAGAAATTTCCTCGTCTTTAAATTTTACCACAAATAAGAAATATAAGGGCCTTGGTTCATTGTCAAGAACTGCATTCGGTATATACTTGTTCCTCCATGATATTTATATGAGATAATCATTGCTGTATTATGAATTAGTTGCTTTTAGGATGAATGCTTTACATGAACAAGTCTGCAGAGCGTTGAATATTTCACATTCATTATCACATCAACAGAGTAAACAAAGACAAATGACCTAAATTATCATAAATTATCATATCAAAACACCCAGAAATTATGGGTGTCATGTGACCAGCCGATGCTAGGGACATTTTCGCCGAACTTCCGCCGTGGAGGCAAAATGCCCTGGGAACGAGGTTGGTACAGTGTATACTTTACTAATATTAATATTCGCACGGTATTAGCATTCGCGCAGAGTCAAGGTGCGCGAAATTAAAAGTGAGCGAAAAATAGTCCGCGCGAAAAGCCAAATAGAACTGAAGAGAAAATGTTGATGATTCGGCAAGGGGAGATGAACAGGAAAAGAACGCAAAATAGTGCATTATACACCATTATCGGCGTTAAAAACCAAATATGCTGTCCTCTTCATCTACCCCTTTTTCGTGTTTAGCGCAATCGTAAAGGTAATACGAATCTCTAGTCTCAGACCTCCTTGGGGTAAAGAAGATCTCCTAAACTTTGCGGAATCACACACAATTGCAGTCAGAATTCCAATTCATATTCAAAATAAAATTTGTAAAATCTCTAAATTTATCTAGGTAAATGTCCTATACCAAGGGCATATTTTCGATCTTTCCTAATCTAATTTTGGTATACAAACCAATTGCGTGTGGGATATAGATTTCCTTTTAATCCCTGCTTTCGTCACTGATATTACGACTGGTTGATCTTTGATGCTCATATTTTCTCTGTATTCGTATAGTTAGGAGATCTGCGTAACTGAGCGAAAATTGACCACGTTGGGCGGAATTAGGTTCTTCCTTGGTGTCCTTTTGTCCCAACTGACAAGTTGTATAGTTACATGTACATATTTACTTGCTTGTTTATGCCCTACACAGGTTTCCTTTGCGGACACCTCTCCTCTTTATACGGTCACGCTTTGTATATTATATACCAAAAATGGTAAACCAGGGCAACACTTGTAACGCGAATGAATTTTACTAGTATGCTCTCTTTGAAATGTGCGCGAAATTAAAACTGAGCGAATATATCGTGTTCAGGGTGTGCGAAATTAAAACGCGCGAATTTATGACTGAGCGAAAATTAGTATTAAGCGAATTTAAATACAAGTAAGGTTAGTAATATGATCTGAAGGTTGCGAATTCGATACCGTTTGCGTTAAGGCTTGTGCAGCAAACAATTTACTATATTGAAATAACCAAGCTGCAAGTTACATTTATAATGCCTATCTCACGTTTGGGGATTTTACATATCCATAATATTTGGGTCTTCCTGAGCGAAATCATAATACCGTAGAATTTCGAAAGTAAGCCGCCCCCCAAAAGTAACCGCCCCCCGAAAGTAGCCGCTTCCGATGTCTATAACTATTGTATAAATAAGTTGTAACATCTGTTTAACAATGTACTATTTTGAACGAATGGCATGGATTAAAACCACATGTATAAAACAGTAATATCAAAGATTCGGGAATTTCAGACAGTATAGTTATAAGTTTGTCTTTGTCATCGTTAAGACGTCCTCTTCCATTTCGGTATCTGAATATTCGGTATCGAGTACGGTAAATTATTAGTATTAGATAATAAGTAATAACTCTTATGTAATTTAATCAAAATAAAACAAAACTTTGAAACGTTGTGCATGCAAAATATACAGTAGTGGTTAAAACTTGGCTGATGCTGAAAATAACAACCCGAAAGTAACCGCCCCTCCGAAAGTAGCCGCCCCTCCGAAAGTAGCCGCCCCTCCGAAAGTAGCCGCCCCTCCGAAAGTAGCCGCCCTTAGAGGTCACTAATTTCGAAAGTAGGCGCCCCGGCTACTTCCGAGATTCTACGGTATATATTGTCAGCCGAAAATGTCATCTTCATGGCGTTTTTCGCTGTCAAAGTTACCGAATGTGATATCACAAGAGGCATTCCAAACCAGTTTTCATTTGTTACTCGCCACAAAAATGCCTCTTATGACATCCCATGAGTAACTTTAACAGCCAAAAAGTCCATGAAGATGAACTTTTCGGCTGACAAGATATATATTATGATTTTGCTCAGGAAGACCTAACTATTACGAATATGTAAAATCCCCAAACGTGAGATAGACACGTTAACATTTATCTGATTAAAGAATAAAGATACACAGACATATTGAAATTGCTGATTTGTTGTCGCACGTACGAACTAGTACACAACGTAGCCTTCGCTCTGTCATTTCAGTTCTGGTAGCTCAATGGTTAAAGCTTCTACCGGAGATCATGTCGACCTTATGTCGACCTCATTAGTCACAAGCTTCACTTCATTGCTTTGTTTTGCCTCCCTTTGAAAATTTTTGAAATTGATGTATCCAAAATGGCATTTCGTCCATTCTGACAACACTTTTAAGCAAAATCTTAAAAGTTTTAAAATATGTTTTCAAACATGTTTTCAATGGCACATTTTATTATATTTAACATGTAAATTTTGTCCAAATTAGACTTTAATATATTAATTTGTAACCATCCACAGGAAAACATTTATTCACGCTAAATTTAAAAAGATGGACTGTAAGGTCGACGCTCGTCGCTTGAAATAATTGCAAACAAAAGACGGCGCATTTTCCCGTGAAGGACAAAAGGAATACATTCTTATGTTGTTACGAGAAAATTTTGAATTTTTAGACGGCCAGGAGGCCATTTTAGACTATTTTCTATTCTAACTTTAATATAAAACATGCGTTACGAAAACAGTGATTTTGAACATTCTGAAAACACTGACTATTCTCATGCTCGCGTCTGTTCAGTTCAGTTACGTAATTTTCCGAAAAATCAATATAGAATTTTAGTATAAATACGTGAGGTGATTATAGAAATCGTGTGCGCTGATTATACGATGTTGAATGGTAAATATTTGTTTGAATTTACTGAATGACTTATGACTGTTGATTATTTTTTGGGCCCCTAAAAATTTCGGGCACTTGCCCAGTGTGCCCCATTGGTTAATTCGGCCCTGCTTACTCGACACAGGACGGCAAACCGTGCAACCATTTCCTAAATATGGTTCACTTGTTTATCGTGCGTCTTATTTTTCGTACGTCTTATGTCTAGCTTGCAGATCCTACAAAATAAGGCTGCTAAAATAATTTTAGACAGACCACTATATACATCCGCCACAGAAACACTTGCCACCTTAAAGTGGGTATCTCCAGAAAAAAGACGGTTTATGAGAAGATGCTTGTATATACCGGGTGTCGCAATAAAATGTTCCATCTCTTTGACTTATTGTAATTAACAAACTAAAGAAGCCATCTTATTCAACTAAAGTTTATTGAACGCAGTAATGTTTAACTTAAATTTTGATGTATGCCTTGCACATATCTATAAAATATTAGCCGAGATATAGGCGTTTAAACTCGGACAAATATTTGTTCTTACTGTTGCGTGTTTTTACCATTTTATTACCATAATGTAAATTATTAGACCATTTCAGACAATTTTTCGCGTCTTCCAAAAACGCTACATTGAGTGTAAACGCCTATATCTCGGCTAATATTTTATAGAAATGTGCAAGGCATACATCAAAATTTAAGTTAGACATAACTACGTTCAATACTTTTTATTTGTATAAGATAGCTTTTTCAGTTTTTTAATTACAATGAGTCGAAGAGGGGGAACATGTTTTTGCGCCACCCGGTATATAAGTGCTTGAATGGTAGCTGGTAGAGCATGCACCACATCAGTTTATTAAAACACGAAGATCAACATAATTACAACACACGCAACAAGGATAAGCTTAGTTTGCCAAGCACAAGAAGGAACTGGGGAAAACAGAGGACAGGGGCCACGCAGTTAAAGACTACAACACACTTAGTAAGGACATTAGAAATTCGCAAAACATGCACAGTTTTAAACGTAGTATTTTAGATTTTTAATATAGTTTTATACTATACTTAGTTTTATGTTTTTAACAATATCTATTTACAATTAGTAGTTTATATATATTAATATATATATTCATATCTTTATTTTTCTTTCATAAGAAGTCCTTTTTGAAAATCATGTAAATGAAAAAGTTTCCTCAATAAAGATTATTATTATTATTTTTCACATCCAGCATTTGTTTGTTTTCAATTCGTTCAGGACAAAGAAAGCATGTTTTCGTTGGTTAAGATTATCGACCAGGCGAATGGCTACGTTTTTGGCGGTAAACACGAAGAAGGTAACCTGAGTGAGATGATGTCGCACGCTGCTGGAACAGACTTTGAATATTTCAAGTATCCTTTTGTAAAGCACCTTCAACAACGTGGTTCGATCACCAATACGGCGTCAAATGTTTTTAGAAAGTTTATGTAAAGTGGTTCTTTGAAGCTCGCCATTTTGTCCTCTCGCAAGCGAGGTCGTGAAGCGAGAGTGGTAATGTCGCCGCGCCGTGGCGTAGCATGCAAGCTCGGGCCCACCGTCCCCCGGGCAACGATATTCATAATTTTAAAAATCTGAACTAGTGTTACTACGGGCCAAACCACGGAACTGAATGATTTGATTCAAACGTCGCATTTAATTGTGTCGCATTTAATTGCTGACACTCAGTTTCGTTCCCAGATTCTCTTATTTGAATTATGGGTAAGACATAGTTTAACATAATTTATGCATTAGATTCGGCGCATGTAAAATGCGACGTTTAAATCAACAGTCGAACTTCAGTCGAATATTCGACTAGTTCATTCGCATCTTTGACTGAAGTAGAATTTAATTGATTCAAACGTCGCATTTTACATGCATTTAATTCGACAATTAGATTTGGCGCATGTAAAAACGCGACGTTTGAACAGGGTCTAAAACTAAAAAAAAGACAGACTACCAGTTACCACAGTCCACAGCAGAACAACTATATGTAACTTCAATCATATAACACTACGAATATACTTCATCTCAAATTGCAACGTTTTTTATTACCAGAATGCCGAACTGAAATCCTGCCCCGGTTGGATTTTTCGGCGCTCGCCCTCAATTTCGTAGTCGTGGTTGAGTTATCCCTTAACAAATCTTGGGTGCCCATTTGGTGCCCGGGCAATTGGTCAACCCTGGCTACGCCACTGGCCGCGGCAGGTAACCAAAGACTTACCGGGGTAGGTGACCAAAGAGTTACCGGGGTAGGTGACCAAAGAGTTACCGGGGTAGGTGACTAAAGGGGAAAAACGACAAGCACTCAATGACGTCGAAATTGTACATCAACTTTGAGCTTTCGAGCAAACTCCATAATGGCGGCGTTCAGAAGCATAAACTACGAGAATGAAAACGTTATTTCTCGAGTAGAACATCAGATATCGTAAAACCATTAACATTTTTAAACATTATGCTTAAAGACCTTTTATTTAAAAGTAATTTTAATTTTGCCCTTTGTCGCTCATGGCCTTTAACTGAACAACAGATCCGCCAGTGTTCAAGAAAGATACGTCAACAAAGACAACGAGAAACACGATGAGAAGTGAAACTCGGGCAGTGTATTCAGGCAGCTGTCGTATAGACGTGAAGGTAAAAAGCGGGAAACTTAAGATTTGACTACGTGTTCATGATTTTTACCGCCATTTGCTTTTGGCATTCGTTGTTGACGTGATCAAGTCGTTGTCGTCTTCCATCGAAAGGTGTACACGTAAAAACGCACAGCTGTTGCAAGTTGTCAACAGCTATTTGTGCTGCCAACTATGAACATATTTTGCTGCCATTTGCTACTAACTGCGAACAATCAGTTATGCTGCCAACTGTGAACAACGTTCTGGTATGAACATTTTTGCCGCCAACTGTGAACAATATTGTGCTGCCAACTGTGAACATGTTTTGCTGCCAACTGCGAACAATGTTTTGCTGCCAATTGTGAACAATGTCGTGCTGCAATCCGTAAATTATGTTTTGCTGCCAACTGCGAACAATATTGTGCTGCCAATTGTGAACAATGTTGTTCTGTGAACAAGGTTGTTCTATTAACTGTGAACAATGTTGTGCTATCAACTGTGAACAATGTTGTACTACAAAGTGTAAAAAATGTTGTATTACCAACTGTGAACAATGTTGTGCTGCCAACTATAAACAATGCTGCCCGCTGTGCTGCCAATTGTGAACAATGTTGTGCTGCCAACTGTGAACAATGTTGCACTGCCAACTGAACAATGTTGTTTTGTGAACAATGTTGTACTGCCAACTGTGAACAATGTTGTACTGCCAACTGTGAACAATGTTGTTGTGTGAACAATGTTGTGCTGCGAACTGTGAACAATGTTGTGCTGCCAACTGCGAACAATGTTGTGCTGCCAACTGTGAACAATGTTGTGCTGCCAAGTATGAACAATGTTGTGGTGCCAACTGTGAACAATGTTGTGCTGCCAAATATGAACAATGTTGTTGTGTGAACAATGTTGTGCTGCCAACTGTGAACAATGTTGTGCTGCCAACTGTGAACAATATTGTACTGCCAACTGTGAACAATGTTGTACTGCCAACTGTGAACAATGTTGTACTGCCAACTGTGAACAATGGTGTACTGTCAACTGTGAACAATGTTGTACTGCCAACTGTGAACAATGTTGTACTGCCAACTGTGAACAATGTTGTTGTGTGAACAATGTTGTGCTGCCAACTGTGAACAATGTTGTGCTGCCAACTGCGAACAATGTTGTGCTGCCAACTGTGAACAATGTTGTGCTGCCAAGTATGAACAATGTTGTGGTGCCAACTGTGAACAATGTTGTGCTGCCAAATATGAACAATGTTGTTGTGTGAACAATGTTGTGCTGCCAACTGTGAACAATGTTGTGCTGCCAACTGTGAACAATATTGTACTGTCAACTATGAACAATGTTGTACTGCCAACTGTGAACAATGTTGTGCTGCCAACTGTGAACAATGTTGTGCTGCCAAATATGAACAATGTTGTGTGAACAATGTTGTGCTGCCAACTGTGAACAATGTTGTGCTGCCAACTGTGAACAATGTTGTGCTGCCAACTGTGAACAATGTTGTGCTGCCAAATATGAACAATGTTGTGCTATCAACTGTGAACAATGTTGTACTGCAAAGTGTAAAAAATGTTGTACCTTTGGTCCAGCAAGCTCACTGCGAGCTCACTGCTCTGGTCTTACCTAAACCATAACCGCATGGGTACGAGGCTGTACTACCTCCGCTGTAACTTTGACTTCAATTAGCCCACCACCATTGGATTTCAAGGCTGCACTTCCCTTGTGATAGTAACTTCTAGTAAGATATTAGACCTTTGTTAAGTAATACCGTGATTGCCTCGGTTTCTTTTGTTCTAACCTGGCAATTTAATCTCTAATTCGCCCTCAAACCGGGCAAATTTCTAATTTTGCCGCATTCAAATACATGAGCATTTTATATTGAGCAAACATCCAAACAATACTCTTTTATACAACAAAGAAATGCATTAAATAATCAAGATAATTATTATATAGCAATGTTAAAAAAACAAACAAACAAACGCAAAATTTAACAAATCGAGATCTGGTCAGCTATACATAGCTCGGTAAAAGGACTGGGCACGAGTAAACGCAAGAGGCATGTCAAGAATAGTGTGCTGTCTCCCTGAGGGGAGGCAGCAATTATAAAATAACCGGTAGTAAATGATCGAGAACACGCTATCTGATTGGTTACTGAGCTCAAACTGACGTGTTCCTCGCGTAGATTTTGTCGTTTTTGACGGATTTTAAGTTGTTTAAATCACAAAAGAAAGTCAAAGAATACCTGGATACAAAGCTAATCAAGGTACTAACACAACAGAATGTTTTAACTGGAACGTTGAGTGCATTTTCATCGCTAAAATCGCTACGTGTTTTCATCAAAGGCTTCCTAGCAACGCACATAGCAACGTCTCTTATAACAGGTAAATCTGCGTTTTTCATGGATTTATTGTTAATTTAATGGTGTTCTTTTATAAAAGAAATAAAAAATTTTGTCTTGTGTGATTATCGAGTTATAATCGCGCTCGAGAAGCTAGTAAAACACTCGGCTATCGCCTCGTGTTTTACACGCATCTCTCGTGCCATTATAACTCGATAATCACACGCGACACGTTTTTTATTTCTTAATTACTAGTCAGCTACGACTAATAATCGCACTTTGGAGGAGAAAAAACGAGCTTTTCTTGTGTTGCGATAGTCTGCGATGAACGGCGACGATCGCAGGAACAAACTTTTTTGTTTTCTTTATCGTCGATGGTCGCCGATGACATTTCAAACGTGTTCTCATATGTCGCAAACCATTCGCTGACGTCGCAAATCCCTCATCGGCGCCGCGGCTAATTTCGAAACTGTAGATGGTCGGACACCTCTTTGATGGTCGGTGGAATCTTTTTATTATGTATATATATAGTTTACTTACAATGGGTTACATAAATATTGATTCAACCAAAAAATTTCAAGTTCGTTTGCATAGCCGAGTGGTCTGTGTTATTGATTTTTAGTTGTGAGAGCGGGGTTCGAATGTTGGGTGAGTATATAATTTTTCCATTTTTTTGAATTTTTACTTTACTTTTTTCTTTTTAATAGGGTTAGGTTAGGGTTAGTTTTAGGGTTTGGTTTGAATATTATCAAAAAAATAGGCGCGCGTAAAAAAGTTCGAAGATTCCACCGACCATCAAAGAGGTGTCCGACCGTCTACGGTTTCGAAATGTGCGTCGCCGATATAGGAGAACCTGGCGTAATGGCGAAGGTCACTCCAAAATCCATGTTTTTTTCCCTGATCATCAATAAAAAGTAAACACATACTGTATAGTTGATATACTAACCGTATTCTGAGCTTCCAAAGTATTGAAATTCGTCTTCAAACGAACCAAGATATTCGACAATGAAAGCCGCCATTTTGAAGAGTGCTAAGCAACCTGGCACTGTACTTGTGACGTCAGAGAGTCCAACTTGTTTAGAAATGGATCATTCCTGTAAATATCCATACTCCCCCCACGGAGGAAATGGCAAATGGGTCCTCCCCTCCTCTTCGGACATCCTACAATAATTTCAGTTAATCTGAAGTTAATTTTACCCCCTCCCCCTTCGTACGCCACATATTTCCTCTGTGGGGGAGATGTGGATCTTTCCTGGGACAACCAATGCAATATTAAGGGCTATATACTTACATATCCTGAAGACCTATTCGAACAGTTCGTTCATAGTTGGGCAGAAAATGATCCTTCTCAGTTACAGACCTCCCACGGCCTTAGCAATCTGTAAATCTAGAGACTATTAAAATGAACTGGTGAAAACGCAGGTGGTTTGTCCCGTAACCTACACATACTTATTCGTAGCCACTTATTTGAAAGAAATACTTCAACTGTACGGTATGGTTCTGAACAAAAAGCACTTTGCACATTTTGTTGTTTTTAATCTTGATATAAAAGGACCCAAGAGACATTGCATTCATTAGATTTGCTTATGGTCAAGTTAAAAATTACTCTTTTTAATACCACTTCGAATTTACGTAAATTTCACGCGTGAATCCAAGGGTCTGGGAACGAGAATGGCGTGAACCTCGAGTTCAGGACTTCGCGGACATCCAAGATGGCGCAGTCAAGGGGGATATGAATATCCCCTCTCCTTGGTTATCAACTTTGCTAGGTTCATCAGGCGCTTTTTATATGTAAGCGTCCTGAGTTTATATGAGAATGTTTCCAGGTGGCTGAGGGCTTTGAGCCCACCCCCCCCCCCCCAAATTTTAAATGGGGGACTGATTCCCCCGAAAATCAGGACAAGCGTTGCTAAATTTAATGTTTCTTCCCAATTGTATTAGTACGACTACACAGAGGCTAGCAGAGAAGCTACTTAAGGTAATCTAACTACGGGCTTCATCTACGCGAGATTTTACAAACGGATGTAGCGCAATGTAGCCTGAATAACCTGAAATGTTAGCCAACCCCTAAACCCTTACCACGCGATATCAAATGACCCTGAACATGTTTTATATGAATTACTTCCTCCAAAAAGACAGAGAGTACGTGGAGAACGAGAACACGCGTTCACCCTCCCGAAAGTTAGAACTGAAAGATATAAACGATCATTTTTAAACATTAACTATTTTTGATAGATATTAAATATTGTGAATAGATTTTAACTAACATTATTGTAATAATTAGTATGTATGTAATTTACTATTCGTTGTAAAGTCACACGTCTGTTGTGTGACTTTAATAATAGTAATAATAATAATAATAATAATAATAATAATAATACCTCCAATATACGAGATCTTACTCACTACCTCCAATATACGAGATCTTACTCACTACCTCCAATATACGAGATCTTACTCACTACCTCCAATATACGAAATCTTACTCAATACCTCCAATATACGAGATCTTACTTAATACCTCCAATATACGAGATCTTACTTACTACCTCCAATATACGAGATCTTACTCACTACCTCCAATATACGAAATCTTACTTACTACCTCCAATATACGAGATCTTACTTACTACCTCCAATATACGAGATCTTACTCACTACCTCCAATATACGAAATCTTACTCACTATATCCAATATACGAAATCTTACTTACTACCTCCAATATACGAGATCTTACTCACTATCTCCAATATACGAAATCTTACTCACTACCTCCAATATACGAGATCTTACTCACTACCTCCAATATACGAGATCTTACTCACTACCTCCAATATACGAAATCTTACTCAATACCTCCAATATACGAGATCTTACTTAATACCTCCAATATACGAGATCTTACTTACTACCTCCAATATACGAGATCTTACTCACTACCTCCAATATACGAAATCTTACTCAATACCTCCAATATACGAGATCTTACTTAATACCTCCAATATACGAGATCTTACTTAATACCTCCAATATACGAGATCTTACTTACTACCTCCAATATACGAAATCTTACTTAATACCTCCAATATACGAGATCTTACTTAATACCTCCAATATACGAGATCTTACTTACTACCTCCAATATACGAGATCTTACTTACTATCTCCAATATACGAAATCTTACTCAATACCTCCAATATACGAGATCTTACTTACTACCTCCAATATACGAGATCTTACTTACTACCTCGAATATACGAGATCTTACTACCTCCAATATACGAGATCTTACTCACTCGCTCCAATATAGGAGATCTTACTCACTACCTTCAATATACGAGATCTTACTCACTACCTCCAATATACGAGATCTTACTTAATACCTCCAATATACGAGATCTTACTTACTACCTCCAATATACGAGATCTTACTCACTACCTCCAATATACGAAATCTTACTTACTACCTCCAATATACGAGATCTTACTTACTACCTCCAATATACGAGATCTTACTCACTACCTCCAATATACGAAATCTTACTCACTATATCCAATATACGAAATCTTACTTACTACCTCCAATATACTAGATCTTACTCACTACCTCTAATATACGAGATCTTACTTACTACCTCTAATATACGAGATCTTACTCACTACCTTCAATATACGAGATCTTACTCACTACCTCCAATATACGAGATCTTACTTACTACCTTCAATATACGAGATCTTACTTACTACCTTCAATATACGAGATCTTACTCACTACCTTCAATATACGAGATCTTACTCACTACTGTACCTCCAATATACGAGATCTTACTTACTACCTTCAATATACGAGATCTTACTCACTACTGTACCTCCAATATACGAGATCTTACTTACTACCTTCAATATACGAGATCTTACTCACTACCTTCAATATACGAGATCTTACTCACTACTGTACCTCCAATATACGAGATCTTACTCACTACCTTCAATATACGAGATCTTACTCACTACTGTACCTCCAATATACGAGATCTTACTCACTACCTCCAATATACGAGATCTTACTCACTACCTTCAATATACAAGATCTTACTCACTACCTCCAATATACGAGATCTTACTCACTACCTCCAATATAGGAGATCTTACTCACTACCTCCAATATACGAGATCTTACTTACTACCTTCAATATACGAGATCTTACTTACTACCTCCAATATACGAGATCTTACTCACTACCTTCAATATACGAGATCTTACTTACCACCTTCAATATACGAGATCTTACTTACTACCTCCAATATACGAGATCTTACTTACTACCTTCAATATACGAGATCTTACTCACTACCTCCAATATACGAGATCTTACTCACTACCTTCAATATACGAGATCTTACTCACTACCTCCAATATACGAGATCTTACTTACTACCTTCAATATACGAGATCTTACTTACTACCTTCAATATACGAGATCTTACTTACTACCTCCAATATACGAGATCTTACTTACTACCTCCAATATACGAGATCTTACTTACTACCTTCAATATACGAGATCTTACTTACTACCTTCAATATACGAGATCTTACTCACTACCTCCAATATACGAGATCTTACTCACTACCTTCAATATACGAGATCTTACTCACTACCTCCAATATACGAGATCTTACTTACTACCTTCAATATACGAGATCTTACTTACTACCTTCAATATACGAGATCTTACTTACTACCTCCAATATACGAGATCTTACTTACTACCTCCAATATACGAGATCTTACTTACTACCTTCAATATACGAGATCTTACTCACTACCTTCAATATACGAGATCTTACTTACTACCTTCAATATACGAGATCTTACTTACTACCTCCAATATACGAGATCTTACTCACTACCTCCAATATACGAGATCTTACTTACTACCTCCAATATACGAGATCTTACTCACTACCTCTAATATACGAGATCTTACTCACTACCTCTAATATACGAGATCTTACTTACTACCTTCAATATACGAGATCTTACTTACTACCTCCAATATACGAGATCTTACTCACTACCTCCAATATACGAGATCTTACTTACTACCTCCAATATACGAGATCTTACTTACTACCTCCAATATACGAGATCTTACTCACTACCTCTAATATACGAGATCTTACTCACTACCTCCAATATACGAGATCTTACTCACTACCTCCAATATACGAGATCTTACTTACTACCTCCAATATACGAGATCTTACTCACTACCTCCAATATACGAGATCTTACTTACTACCTCCAATATACGAGATCTTACTCACTACCTCCAATATACGAGATCTTACTCACTACCTCTAATATACGAGATCTTACTCACTACCTCCAATATACGAGATCTTACTTACTACCTCCAATATACGAGATCTTACTTACTACCTCCAATATACTAGATCTTACTCACTACCTCTAATATACGAGATCTTACTTACTACCTCTAATATACGAGATCTTACTCACTACCTTCAATATACGAGATCTTACTCACTACCTCCAATATACTAGATCTTACTCACTACCTCTAATATACGAGATCTTACTTACTACCTCTAATATACGAGATCTTACTCACTACCTTCAATATACGAGATCTTACTCACTACCTCCAATATACGAGATCTTACTTACTACCTTCAATATACGAGATCTTACTTACTACCTTCAATATACGAGATCTTACTCACTACCTTCAATATACGAGATCTTACTCACTACTGTACCTCCAATATACGAGATCTTACTTACTACCTTCAATATACGAGATCTTACTCACTACTGTACCTCCAATATACGAGATCTTACTTACTACCTTCAATATACGAGATCTTACTCACTACCTTCAATATACGAGATCTTACTCACTACTGTACCTCCAATATACGAGATCTTACTCACTACCTTCAATATACGAGATCTTACTCACTACTGTACCTCCAATATACGAGATCTTACTTACTACCTTCAATATACGAGATCTTACTTACTACCTTCAATATACGAGATCTTACTCACTACCTCCAATATACGAGATCTTACTTACTACCTTCAATATACGAGATCTTACTCACTACCTCCAATATACGAGATCTTACTCACTACCTCCAATATACGAGATCTTACTCACTGCCTCCAATATACGAGATCTTACTTACTACCTCCAATATACGAGATCTTACTCACTACCTCCAATATACGAGATCTTACTCACTACCTCCAATATACGAGATCTTACTCACTACCTCCAATATACGAGATCTTACTTACTACCTCCAATATACGAGATCTTACTCACTACCTTCAATATACGAGATCTTACTCACTACCTCCAATATACGAGATCTTACTCACTACCTCCAATATAGGAGATCTTACTCACTACCTCCAATATATAGGAGATCTTACTCACTACCTCCAATATATAGGAGATCTTACTCACTACCTCCAATATATGAGATCTTACTCACTACCTCCAATATACGAGATCTTACTCACTACCTTCAATATACGAGATCTTACTCGCTACCTCCAATATACGAGATCTTACTCACTACCTTCAATATACGAGATCTTACTCACTACCTTCAATATACGAGATCTTACTCGCTACCTCCAATATACGAGATCTTACTCACTACCTCCAATATACGAGATCTTACTCACTACCTCTAATATAGGAGAGAAACAAGTGACTTACTGTTGTTGTTCAAAATTATCTCTTGCTTAGTGGAAACGCTAATAAATACTTCTCAAATTACTATTAGTTATAATACTCGTAATTGTGACCCCAAAAATTATCGTATAATTTCTAAACAGAGTCAGAATTAGTTCAAGTTTTCGTTTTTCCAGTATAGCCCTATGAAACAGTATAGCCCTATGAAACAGTATAGCCCTATGAAATAATTTACCTAGGGATTTTAAACTAATTTCGAGCTTTAATAAAAAATATATTATTTATTTATTTATTTCGTTTCGCCACAAATATTGCAATGTGTAGTGATTAAGATTAATTAATAAGTTATTTGCTAAGGTTATATTATAACTATAGTACATGTGACAGGGTGGCCGTAACAGCAATCACCAATTACTGCGATCCCGAAGTGAGTTGGGAGAAAAAGGAATTAATAAATTAGGTCCGCGCGTGGAGCGGGACGCCCTGTCCTGTGAGTTCTCGTGCGGAAGTAATTTTATTAAAAGCTCAAAAGACAAAGGAATCCCGCTCCGCGCGTAAAATTCTAAAAATTGTTAGCTACAGCAACAGGTCGTACTCGTGCAATCACGCGTTGTGTTACATCTGGTGCAGATTTCATTTTATTTTGACAAAATTCCTATGTACCAGATTAATTTCTTTATGTATCTATCAGGCATCTTTTTGTGATGTATTTTATTTGTTATTTGTAATTAGGAAGGTATACCAATTGCGACATATTAGTCCTGTTTACCTTCTCCTGCCACATTATCGTTTGTGACGTATCAATAGCGAAGCGCACAGATGACGTAGGTTGTTGATATTTCTCCGCATTTACCATTAAATCTAAGTCCTAAACAATAGGAAATGTGTCATCTGGGAATTCTACAAACTCAATTTTAGTTTGTTTGTCCAGATTTTGGGTTTAAAAATAAAATATGTGCGCTACGCTATTAAACTAAATTAAACTAAACAATAACACAATCAAAAAGCACTGTTTAAACAATCCCTAATTCATTGTTGCTATGATGTTACAAATTACCTACATGTACCAGTTTCCATTCAATCAACCATCTATTAATCAACTGTCAAGGCTTCTTTTTCCCGAGTAATAGTAATAATTTATTTAATGTCGATAGACGCAGGGAGTGGTTGCCCAAATCTCCCGAGCCAAAGGCTCATGTATAAAGCGCTCGACCAAATATAAAACATAGGACTACAATATCATCTAAAATATAATAACTAAAAAGTATAAATATCTAAGAAAGAAATAATTATTAAAATCCAGTAAGTCTAAGTATGTATAAAGAAACTATTTACATTTTCACATTTACATGCAGATTTATAAAAGTCATTATGATTAAGATAATTGCGAAATATATTATATGAGTCAGTGCTCTTAATATGTATTGGTAACTGATTCCAAACATCGGATACAATATATGAAAATTAGTTATGTCTGTATAAACCATTATATGCTGGTTGATCTATACATTACAGACATTACTCCTTAAATTATAACGAGTATTGCGAGGTTTAAAAAAATTAGATATATACACTGGGCCTTCTTCATTCTTACATTTATACATCATTGTCGAAACCTATAGTGCAGCGCTGCCAGTTCAAAACACATAACTATAATATTACACTATAGTCTCCTCCGCAGGCAGCTCAAATAGCTTCCAAGGCTGTTTGGCCAATTTTTGGCCGAGCAGAGAAATGTGCTGCCAGGGGAGCACGGCCTCAAAAGGTGAGCTTGCTTTTACCAGCGACTCTATTTCACTTCCTTTCACCGTTCAACGCTTTGTGAGGCCAAAGTGGATTGACGGCAGAGAGCTTTTCAAGAGCTTCGAAGACCTTCGAGAATACTCATTATTTTACTAGGGAAGGGTAGGACAAAATAATTGTTCATTTTAGAATGCGCGTTTGATATGCGCTCCTCTCTTTTCTCCAATCCCTTGCTGTCCCCTCTTCGTCGATCAATCCCTTCACAATCCCTATACTTCCCTGCAATCCCAACGAATACATTCCTCGTACAGCCTTGGAAGCGATTTGACTCGGAAAAAAGAAGCCACAGAGCTGCCTGCGGAGGAGACTAGTGTAATATTATAGTTATCTGTTTTGAACTGGCAGCGCTGCACTATAGGTTTCGACAATGTGTACAAAATACAGATATATACAAAAAAAGGTTTTACTTTAAAGGGAACTCTAGTCAAAAAAACAAATTACTTTTAAATAAAAGGCCAATAAGGCCTGGAGCACTCTCACCATAAAATCATTCTTTCATTTCTGAAACTTTAGAGCTAATTTATATTGCTCAGCTTTCTGTAGATCACCACTACAGGTATAAACGATAACCAACGTACGCAATGTGATAGCTATACCAGGAGCACTCTCGCCGTAAAGGGATTTTTTCATTTCTAAAGACTTTAGATAATATTCCTCAGCTTTCTCTAGATCACCACGGGTTAAATAAACAGCTCCAAAATCATGCAGTGTGGCAGCTATACCAGGAGCACTCTCGCCGTAAAGGGATTTTTCCATTTCTAAAGACTTTAGATAATGTTCCTCAGCTTTCTCTATATCACCACGGGTTAAATAAAGACGTCCCAACTCATGCAGTGTTTTAGCTATACCAGGAGCACTCTCGCCGTAAAGGGATTTTTTAATTTCTAATGACTTTAGATAATATTCCTCAGCTTTCTCTAGATCACCACGGGTTAAATAAACACGTCCCAACGCATGCAGTGTGGTAGCTATACCAGGAGCACTCTCGCCGTAAAGGGATTTTCCCATTTCTAAAGACTTTAGATAATATTCCTCAGCTTTCTCAAGATCACCACGGGTTAAATAAACACCTCCCAACGCATGCAGTGTGGTAGCTATACCAGGAGCACTCTCGCCGTAAAGGGATTCTTCCATTTCTAAAGACTTTCGATAATATTCCTCAGCTTTCTCTAGATCACCACGGGTTAAATAAACACCTCCCAACGCATGCAGTGTGGTAGCTATACCAGGAGCACTCTCGCCGTAAAGGGATTTTCCCATTTCTAAAGACTTTAGATAATATTCCTCAGCTTTCTCAAGATCACCACGGGTTAAATAAACACCTCCCAACGCATGCAGTGTGGTAGCTATACCAGGAGCACTCTCGCCGTAAAGGGATTTTCCCATTTCTAAAGACTTTAGATAATATTCCTCAGCTTTCTCAAGATCACCACGGGTTAAATAAACACCTCCCAACGCATGCAGTGTGGTAGCTATACCAGGAGCACTCTCGCCGTAAAGGGATTCTTCCATTTCTAAAGACTTTCGATAATATTCCTCAGCTTTCTCAAGATCACCACGGGTTAAATAAACACGTCCCAACTCATGCAGTGTGGCAGCTATACCAGGAGCACTCTCGCCGTAAAGGGATTCTTCCATTTCTAAAGACTTTAGATAATATTCATCAGCTTTCTCTAGATCACCACGGGTTAAATAAACACCTCCCAACTCATGCAGTGTGTTAGCTATACCAGGAGCACTCTCGCCGTAAAGGGATTTTTGCATTTCTAAAGACTTTCGATAATATTCCTCAGCTTTCTTTAGATCACCATGGGTTAAATAAACACTTCCCAACTCATGCAGTGTGTTAGCTATACCAGGAGCACTCTCGCCGTAAAGGGATTTTTGCATTTCTAAAGACTTTCGATAATATTCATCAGCTTTCTCTAGATCACCACGGGTTAAATAAACACGTCCCAACTCATGCAGTGTGGCAGCTATACCAGGAGCACTCTCGCCGGAAAGTGATTTTTCCATTTCTAAAGACTTTAGATAATATTCATCAGCTTTCTCTAGATCACCACGGGTTAAATAAACACGTCCCAACTCATGCAGTGTGGCAGCTATACCAGGAGCACTCTCGCCGTAAAGGGATTTTTCCATTTCTAAAGACTTTAGATAATATTCATCAGCTTTCTCTAGATCACCACGGGTTAAATAAACACCTCCCAACTCATGCAGTGTGTCAGCTATAGCAGGAGCACTCTCGCCGTAAAGGGATTTATTCATTTCTAAAGACTTTCGATAATATTCCTCAGCTTTCTGTAGATCACCCATGTCATAGAAGACAAGTCCAATTCTATGCAGTGTGATGGCCACTTCAGAATCGGAAATATCATGACAAACTCTTTGCATTTGAAGAACAGCACGTTCATACTTTAACAAACTCCTGTAATCATGAACCTTTTCATAGACAACTCGAAATGCATGTAGTTTCATAAGGAATCCAAGGCTTTGGTATTCTGCACGACAGAGCGAATTCGTAGCAGGAGGTATAAAACTATACAAATCCTTCTTTCTGCTGGTCGTCGTCTGAATTATTGGCAAGTGTGGCTTCACAAGAGATAGCATAGTGAACGAGCGGGGGGCTACATCAACTACATACTGTTTGGTGAAATTTTCCATGGTATCAAGCCAAGTGCGGAAAAGTGTTTCTCCAGAGATGATATCCTTCTGTTTGTTTTGCAACTCTGGGAACTGTTGGTAAATAACTTGATGAACAGTCAAAGTAATTGCTTCCGATTCTTCCTGCCACAAAAAAAGGCAACATTCTCGCAGAGCTACTAGAACATCGTCATTGTCAACATCTCCAATTTTGCTTTTTACATAGCTCACCAACAAATCAACAGGAACTGGTGCATGGGCACAGAAGCCCAGCGCAAAAAAAACACATTTTAAAATTTCAGAAGAGTTAAAAAGTTCTTCGACTACCAGACGAGTAGCTATCACCATACCAACGGGATAAGACTCATTTTTCTTCCCTGATGTGGCTTCCATTCCTTCTTGTTTGCCAGCTAGAAATTTGTCAAGGTAATTGGCCCATTTGAAACTTCTATTAATCTTTGATACTCGATGCGTGTACGTTGCAGCATTCACCAAAGCCAGTGGTTGATTATCGAGCTCCGTAGCAACTTGTTTTAGTGTGTGGACGTCGTCTTCGTCCGCTCCACTAGCGATTTTCTGTAAAAGGCCTATTGCTTCGTCCTCCTCGAGACCTTTCTGAAAACGTTCATGAAGCACCTTCTCACCCTCAGGAATATCATCTTCGCACTGTGTGGTGATGATTACTTGGCCAGCTCCCCAATTCTGGATGCCAATATTTCGCCAAAATTTCATTTCTTGTTCTAAACCACACACTTGAACACCGTCTACTATCAGAAGCCAATGTTGACGAGAGCTAGCTTTCACCCCAACCAAACTACAGAGATTTTGAAACTTGGTATGGAAATTGCCTTTTAATGTAACCTCTTTCTGAATATTTTCTTGAGACCAGCCAAGCTTCACAGCCAGGTTAAACATTGAGCTATAGAGGGAATCTGACGATGAAGCATCCAATGTAAATACAAAGGAAAAGCATTTGTCTGTGTACATGGCTTCTCCAAGTAGCCTTGCGAATTGAGTTTTACCACATCCTGGATTTCCAGAAATATAGAAGCTGGTTATGGTACCGGGATTATTTTCTCGGAGCTCTTTCATTCTATTACAAAATTTTCGGACAGTTGCTTCTCGATTCATAACGTGATGGCACGGCACCAAAGGAAGAACGCAGAGACCATTTTGTTCCTTTGTTTCGCCTAAAAATATTTCATATTTGTCAATAAATTTCAGGTTTCTTTCTCCCAATTTGGTTGTTCAAAATCCCGTTATCTTAACCGTCGATAAGTGCAGAACTTATCAATAGATGTTCAAAGGTACTGTTGAAGAATTTTGGATTTTTTTAATGATATGGAGAGAGATTGATGTTGCATTTTTCAACAGTTCGCCTTTTGGTCTTACTAAAGGAACTTTCTCTCCATTCGAATCAGGGCCGTAGCTAGCCTACCCTTACGGGGGTGCAGACAGAAAATTTCATCAAATTTCCGAAGCAGATTATCCAATTTCGTCCATGATTTCATACGCTTTTCCACTTCCCTAGGGCTTATTTTGATACGCGACCACCGGATGTAAGATGTTGGGCAATTACATTTGTTTTTGACACGTAGGCGTGGTCACCAAGACACAGAGTAAATAAAATTCGTATAATGTAACTCGGCGAACTCTATCAGTATGACCACTCTCCTCCACAGAGCTTCCTATACGGTCCAAAACTGGGCAACTTCGGCTTGGATGAAAAACGAGCAGACCCCACCGGCGGGCAGGGCCTCTGCAGAGGAGAGTACAGCATGAACATAGTTAATAGACTAAGAAGAGATTACCCAACCGAATTGCGGCGGCGAGTTTTAATGGCTGAGAAACCAGGGCCGCTCAATGCAAGACATCGTTTCTTCGTTTTTTGTCGGAAAGTCTTTTGGACGATAGACGATACGTGGACGATCGTATAACTCATATCCTCAGAAAAATGATTCCCGTACAGGAATCGAACCTGCAACCTGATTGCCGGTGAGACGCTCTAACCATTGAGCTAACGAGACTCAGATGGAGAGCGAAGGTTACAATGATGTACTGGTTCGATTGATATATGTACTGCCTATGCGGCAGTCACTATATATCGGTAATGCTTAGATTCGTAAAAATAAAAAGGTGTTTTTGAAACTTTCTCTGACTGGGTTAACGTACCAGCGTTCTTACCACAATATAGATATATAGATAAATCTCTTTATTATATGGCTGTGCTATTTCCTGTGTTCTGATTGGTCGACGCACGGTCCGTAAAATCCCGGACCAGGTAACCTGTCCGGGCTCGCGTATTTTTTGTTGTTGTTTTCACCGGCGCGAAATTCAATTTTAAAATTCGTTTTATTATATGGCTGAGCTTGTTCACAGGTCTGTACGCTGGTTGGTTACTGAGAAGTCCGGAAAAAGCGTATTGCCCTGCCACCCAATGGGTTCGACGGCAATAGGCTTTTTCCGGATCGGTAAGTTTTGGCGGGAAATTTTCTGAGTTGATTTGGATGAAAATAAAAGAGAGCTAGGCATCTTCATTGAAAATACCGAGCAATAAAATGTGCTGGAACATTCTAAAAGCAAGGAAAGTAAATGCCTTGATGTAAAATGAAGCGAAACATACTAGACGGCAGCTTCTGAAGAAGTTGAAGACGAAAATGGCATTTTAACAGAGAAGAAAATTAACTAAAGCCATATAATAAATTAATTATTAACCTCGCTTGCTCGGTCTGTACTGGGAAGTATCACTACGAAAACCTCAGACAAATACCTTCAGTACAAATCTCACACTCGGTTAATAAGTATTTAATATTGGAAAGAGAGGTCACCTTGAAGTGAAGATGCGATGTCTCTCGGTAGTGATTGTGGAAAAGAACGGCGTCCGAAAATTGTCTGAAAACTGTCCTAACCATGGCCGTACATAGCGGGGGGGGGGGGGGGGGGGGGGGGGGGGGGGGGGGCTGCCCTCTATTCGATTTTGTGATCGATAGTCACAACGAATAGATACTTTCCAAAAGGCAAACGACGTTATTCGGGATTTCGAAATATTAACCGCAACAATTAACGTATGCTGTGAGGTTTCAGACGAAGGATTTCGTAAGTAAGTCTGTATTAGTATGAATAAATTATTTGCTTCACGTTCAAGCAGAAAAGCTTTTTGTTGATATTCCTTCACAAGTTGCGGTACAAAATGTTATGGTTCGACACACAAGGATCATCTGGAATTGTCCTCGATTATGATGGTATTCCTTTTCAAGCGCTTGAGAATCTAGCGGATTACGTTATTAGTTTGCACCAGCAAGAACTGTTTGTGGATACTGGATATATTTTCTTTCGCTTTCCGAGTTCCAACCGTTTTGCGAAATAGTTCGTAATATTTACGACGAACATGTTACCGCTGTGTTAGTGGTGTTGGCGGGCTCAACATGGTTCTGGCGACTATTATCTAGTGCGCACCACTATCTAGTGCGCACCACTATTATACCAGAGGGGAATTCACTATTATACCACGCCACAGCGGGGAATTCGACTGGTCACGTGGTACAAATCTAGCTCTTTGATTGGAGAATTTATAGTTGAGGTATAACATGGACAATTTTTTTTTGTATCGTGAGCGGGCGGAATCCTAGTGGCAAGCTGATTGGCTGCAGCAGCGGGCGGAATTTTACGATATTTTGACCACGGTCACGGAATCCTAAATGCAAAAAATTTTATCGTGATTTTTTATTCATTATTAACTGGAAAATGGAAAACTAATACAGAATTTGATTCAACTAAGCTGGAAATAACTATATTATACAAAAACTAAAGTATTTTCGTTTGTTTTTCTTCCCTAATCAAAATAATGCAGTTTTACCGAACTAAAGTGACTCAAGTCTTTTACCTTGTATAATAAAAAAATAAATATGTTATTTACCGTTTTTGGTTGGTCCGGATGAGAAATATTTGTCCTCGGTCTCAAAAACGTCCCTCAACGACAACAATTGTTTTCCCGGTCTGCGCTTTTGCTCCATTCATTCTGGTTGAGCTTGACAGAAGATCAATTGCTTCAAATTTGTTTACATGGCTCTGAACAACTCGGATTTAATGATAATCAAATAATGATGCGTAACGTTCAATCATTTATTTTGGACACAAAACGATTTAGTAATATGTAAGCTTAATAGAAAAATTATAATATAATATCTAAAATAAATAATATAATCCTACTATTCACAATGTTTCCGTTATAATTGAAATTTTTGCTGTATATGACTCTGTCAAGCTCTCCCATGTTTGTATCTAATTTCTTTATTTGTTTTTCTCTTTAAAATACATTGTCTTTATTTGCTATTTTATACTTATTGTAATAATAGTTTACATAATCTCCCTCGATGAGCTTTGCTCTTGGAGAAAATGTATGTTTTAAATATGTTTAAATAAAAAAAAAACGTCCCTCGGCCTGCGGCATCGGGCCGTTTTTGAGACCTCGGGCAAACATTTCTCTATCCTGACCTCCCAGCCGGTAAATAGAATATTATTTTTATTTTATTAGTGGATTTGCCACTGGTAAATTACAAGAATGATTACAAAAGAACAACGTCAAAAAGGTAGAAATGTGCCAGGGTGGCCGCAACAGCATACTCCAATTATAGCGGTCCCATAAATCCCATAGCTCAGAAGGTTGCGTGTTTAATTCTTGTCTGAGGCTCAACATTTCACTCTGAAAAGCTTGAGTAGCATCATTACATGAAGTATAGTAACATACCTGGCTGACGACCTTCTTCGATGATCTTTACACAATCGTCACGTCCCATTGTTTCCAATACCCCTCTCAGTTTGGTAATGGTGTTTGTAGGATTATGTCCCACCAATCTCAGCACCTTATCTGTTGGGTCGTCTTTTGGGGAAATTGAAATAATGTCATCATTATGTACATTAAACCGGGCCGCTAGGTCACGATAATCTCCACCAACAGCTTGTTTTATGTCTAATTTTTTGCAAATATTTTGTCTTACCAACGAGTGCAAATCATTAACAGTGTGTTCTTTCGCACAGTTCGCACTGTTATCAGCTGAGAAGAAAAAATGTCGCAGAAAAAATAAGAGATAGAGAAAAGAAACAAACAAGTGAGAACACTTGTGTAATAGTAAGTAATGTACCATTTTTGGTTGGTCCGGATAGCGAAATATTTTGCCTCGGTCTCAAAAACGTCCCTTGGCCTACGACCTCGGGCGGTTTTTGAGACCTCGGGCGAACATTTCTCTATCCGGTAAATAACATATATTTATTTAGTTAGAGTGCTGAAATACGACGTAAACATAAATAATTCGTCTTGAAAATTTCAAATTGAAATGCATATTTTGGTTTCAACTTATGCTTAATCAGCTATGACAATGCAACGATTTTGTTAAAATGTCTATGAAACGAAAAATTCAACTCCGTTTTATGACCCACTTTGGTACTTCGTGATGCGTTGAATATTATGGTGTTATCGGTTTCTCAATCATGACACGGGAAAGTGCTTTTGTCGACGTTCAAACATCACTATTTTGATCGTCTAGTGACGTCACATGTTAGAGTCGTCAATAATATCTATGTATTTTGCTGCTTGAATTATTTGCTGTGAAAATATTACTGATGTTTGAGTTAGAGTGAATTTCCTCCTCTGAAAGCGATATCAGTAATGATTTTTTCATCTCTAGAATCTATATTTTTCATCTCTAGAATCTATATATATAATCCGCGCGGTGAGGTGGGACAAAATTGGTGTTATTTTTCTACTTTTTCATAAAAAATAAGTGCTTTCCTTTCTCGTGATTGCAAAACCAATACCACCATAAGATTCAGTATATTAAGAACGAAAATGGGTAAAAAAAAGAGTAGAATTTTTCGTTTCATAGACACTTTAAGAGCACGCGGTAGAACGTTGCGTTCGTGTGGCAGCACGCGCAACATCGCAAACTATAGACTGGGTACCAGCCACCAAACTGCAGATTACATTATGGAGCAGCGAAAACCGGTGAACGTGCTGTATAAATAACCGAATCTCCATGATTTTGTGATTCAGTGACTGAAATAAAATGACTCCAGAATATACACGAATCTAAACATCACCATCCATACCAGCTAGATAAGGATATACTCCATAGCAGTGATAGCACACGGGAGACATGTTTTGACATTATAAACTTACAAGACGTACTCTGTACTAGATAAGTAAGTAATAGGAGTAGAGAACATACCAGACACATTGATAGGGCAACAAAATAAACAATCACCTCGCATGCATTTGGTGCGACTGTTAGCGCATAGGAATATACAAAACGTAATTTCGTTAACGATGGGCTTGTTTATCTGAAAGTATAAATATTACCAGACCTTACAGATAAATCTTTGCAGAATATTCCTCGCAGAAATCGCCAAAAATGCACTCCTGGAGCTTCACATGATTTGTCTTTCATTATTTTTTGACGCATTTGCGTCAAAAACAACTATTAAAATTGCCCAACATTTTACATCTGGTAGTCGCGTATCACGTAATACTGTTGTAATGTAGAGAGCATTCGTTGTGAAACTTTCTCATTGTTTTTAACGGGAAAAGACGTTTATAAAGGCGTCATTTAATACGAAGCGTAGGACTCGTAATTTGCCGAGCTTTTTTGGTTGTGCTAAACATTTTCAAGACATTTTGTTGTGGAAAAATGAATAGGCTTCATTGAATTAAAGAGCATTCTAGCTATTGTTTCTGCAGTTGTATGGATAACAAACCTTTGGGTCCAAGCTATGCTAACTTATTTGTTGGTTATGTTGAAAAAGAGATCTTTGAACAATACACGGGTCCCTTGCCTGATTTCTTCGGCAGATTTATCGATGATGTTTAGGAACAGCGTCATGCTCACGTGTCCTTTTAGAGCAGTTCATCAACTTTGTTGATGATTTTCATCCTGCTCTGAAGTTCACGTGGGAAATCAGCGAGACCTGTGTGTCGTTCCTTGATATTTTAATTTCGATTAATGGTGATTCGCTGAAAACGTCGGTCTCGTACAAGCTTACTGACTCCCATAGTTATCTTCTATTTTCTTCCTCTCATCCCAACCACACTAAGCAATCCATCCCTTACTCTCAATTCTTGCGTCTTCGCAGCTTATGTAGCGACGACCAAGATTTTCAAGCCAATAAAGCAATGGAAATGAAATATTTTTTTGTTCAACGTGGCCCCAACCAACCTTTTAGACCTCGTCGTTCAAAAAGCTTTTCTCGTCCCCGTTTAGACGCCCTTGAACCACCTTTGGAACAAGTTTAAAACAACAAAATTCCTCTAGTTCTATCATCCTTTCAATTTAAAAATATTATCAATCACAATTTTAACATTTTACATAATGATCCTGAGACGTCAGCCATTTTCACCGATAACCCTTTGGTATCTTTTCGCCGTAATAAAAACATTCGTGATTCTTTAGTACATAGTGCCCTTAAAAAAAATCGGGAACATTTTCTTGCGGCCGTTCCCGCTGCGATACACATGGCCTTTTCTCAATCCCACTACAGTGACCACACAATCCGTCATACTTTTTCATGCACGTCTACCAACATCATGTATTGCATATCTTGCGATAAATGCTCTAAAATTTACATCGGTGAAACTGGGAGACGCGTTTCAGACAGGTTTGTTGAACATCTTCGTTCCGTGAGGAACAATGATGTTGACAAACCTGTAGCCCGCCATTTCAACAGCTCTAACCGTTTGGTTTCAGACATGAAAGTCTGTGCCATTCTTCCCATCTCGGGTGGTAACGATAACCGCAAACGGCAAGAGAAGCGTCTCATTTTTAAACTTGGCACCACACACCCTCTTGGTCTTAACGAACGTTTTTCGTTATTTAATTTCCTACAAGTTTTTTGTCATTTTAGTTTGCTTGGAACTTTTTTATTATTAGCTCATACAGTACACCGCTTTACTATCGCCTAATCCCCTTGAATATTGGACCTGTCATGCCCCCCCCCCCCCCCCCCCCCCCCCCCCCCCCCCCCCCCCCCCCCCCACCTCAGTCTGTTTGCTGATCGACTGTAAAAATAGCAAATGATTTAACTTTTCGCGTCTCATTAATTATTAGTTTGTTTATCTCCCGTGCATCTACTTGCGACACCTATTTCATCTCGTCTTAGGCCCTGTTTACATGAAGCGGATTGACAGTCCAATCGGATCGAAAAACGCGGATGAAGTCAATCCGGGCACATGTTTACATGAATCCGTTTGGCAGGAGGCCTCAAACCGCGCATGCGTACTTTTTGAGGTCTGGCATAATATCAAGTCATTTTAATAATAATAATAATAATAATAATAATAAAGACTTATTAGGAGCATTATACAATAGTCTCAATGCTCTTACAACAATATATTCTTAATGTTACTTATAAAACTAATTACAGTTTCATCATAAGATAAAGCCTACTACATATATATTACCACTATGAACAAAAAAACTATTAATTAAAACTATTAATAGCTATTATAACTATTAACTATTATAACTATTAACTATTAATTATAACTATTAACTATTTTCAAGTCAAACCGTGTTTACATCAATCAAATTGGCAACATTCAAGTCGATCCTTGCTTGAATCTCAAGTCAATCAACTCAACTGCGTGGATTGACTTCATCCACCGTTTCGATCAGATCGTCTTCATGTAAACACAACAAGGAGAAACAACATGGGAGATTTGACTTGAACACTCAATCCGCTTCATGTAAACAGGGCCTTACTCTGATGAAGGGCTCCGCTCGAAACGTCAGTATTTCGTCACTAAATTAAAATCTTGGCAGTTACATAATATATATATATCCAAAACACTGTCTACGCAGCACTCTACTTTTTTATAACAAACCTTCAGATTTTGTCCTGCATCATGATTTTGCTTGTGCAATTAAGGAGTTGAAAATATCACTCGTAGTGTAAATCCTTAATTACACTCGATATCATATGATTACCTCTGCTTATTATTATTGTGTAGAATGTTTGTGGAATTCTGAATTATACTTACAATGCTTCTTACTACTTTCGTTGTTCATTTCATCTCTTAAGGAAAACAATAAACCGAAGTTTTAATGAAAAAATATAAAACATTTGTTCCATGGTCAGTTAGTTGTTCCAAGTTGTTCGGACTAAACATTTACTTTTGCAAAGTATAAAAGTCATTAAGAAGCGAAACGAATTATTTACCTGATCACTTTCCTCCGTTTAGTAACAGGCTCTTCATTTCGTTCATTATTTGGTATCTCATTAGTCACTTCCTCATTCCCTATATCATGGAAAATTTGTCATATAAACGCCCTTGACAATATGTTATATCTGTTAACCTCGTAACCGTAACCCTTGCATCGATTAATTTACATATATTATATTTAGTTTATTTAAATTCCCGATACGTTTAGCATAAAGCTGACAAACTTGTAAGTCTTCTTTTCATATCAAAACTATTGGCGTACTACGAAACGAGGGGCAGAGTGAGGGGATTGCTCTTCGAATGATTTTTTTTGTATAAAATGCGGGCACAAGTGGCGGGCAATTTAGGGCAATTATTTTGAGCATTATCGCCGTGAAATGTTTTAGCAAAATTCATACGTTGAACTATTTTTACGATAAATTGTTTTGGAATTTACAATAATTTTTTGCGAAGTACGATATGGGACAAGACAGTACACGTTTACATAGTTTTGAGCATACATGAGGTGTAGCACTCCAATTCTGTTTTGTTTTTTTTGGGGGGGGGCAAACGTATTTTTGCCCAAAAAGAGCCGAAAATTAGCAATAGTACGGCAAATATATTATTAAATGAACACGAAATATTCTCAAGGATTAAAGATGAAACTGAGGAAAATTGTATTTGTATCTTTTTGAAGAAATTAAACAGAAACACAGTTCATACTCCTTAATTCTAGACAGGACAGCAACACGAAGATAAAATTGATCGTATGAACGACTACTTTAGTTGCAACGAGCTTTCAGAAAGAGAACAAGTCTCTGGCTTTTGATACGTCAAATACGGCAAATTAATATTCACGCCATTTCGCCCTCAATGACTTCATTTTGTGTGTGCGTTCGATGTTAAGAATGGGCAGGTTATGTAACATGTAAGAAAGAATAAGTATAGCTGAAATTTATGAGACACGCCTTTACCTTCTATTGTTAAGTAGTTTTAAGTCAGCACTTAAGACTTTTATTTTTTTTAATTAATAGTTTTTTGTTCATAGTGCCTTTACCTTCTAAATATACAGTTACTTGCCAAAAGTTTAAATACAAGCTCAAAAAGTTCAATATTGTGCAAAATTACAATCTTTCACAATTACTTGTTACGTGTTCAACTATGCTTTTAGTTTTAACTGGCTGGCAAGATTTCATTTAAGCTAAAGTAAAGACAAAATGTATCGGATAATGTTAACAAAATGTTGGGGCATCTGTCAATACTTAGTCGCAAATCCCTGTGCTTTGAGGACCTTCTTTGCTCAATTAGGCGTGGATTCAACCGTGGTCTGGATTCAGGACTTTTAACTGGCCACTCAAGGCTTGTTACGCGATTTCTTGTTTGCAAGAGCATTCCCTGCTACTGGTTTCTGACAGGTGACGCAGACGCTTGGAAATGATTTTACAAAATGATAACATGTCAGCCCATCAAGCAAATGTGGCAACATCCTGGAAAACCAGAAATCGTGTAACAAGCCTTGAGTGGCCAACAGAATGTCCTGAACTCAACCCAATGAAGAAACTGTGGATGGTTCTGAAGAAGGCAATAGGCAAAGAAATCCTTGACCAAGGACAGTAGCTGAACTGGAGGTTGTTGTTCGGGAAAAAAAATCCCCCCAAAACAGTCCAGACCTTGGTTGAAGCCATGCCTAAACGAGCAAAGAAGGTCCTCAAAGCAGGGGTTTGCAACTAAGTATTGACAGACGCCCCAACATTTTGTTAACATTATCCAATACATATTTGTTTACTTTACCTTAAATGAAATCTTGCCAGCCAATTATAAAACTAAAAGCATAGTTAAACACGTAACAAGTAATTGTGAAAGATTGTAATGAAATTTTGCACAATATTGAAATTCTTGAGCTTGTATTTAAACTTTTGGAAAGTAACTGTATATATATATATATATATATATATGTACCTTCTGTATATATATATATATATTATATGTATATAGTATGTATATATACCTTCTAAATATATATATATATATATATATATATATATATATATATATATATATATATATATATATATATATATATATATATATATATATATATATATATATATATATATATATATATATATATATATATATATATATATATATTATATATATATATATATATATAATATATATATATATATATATATATATATATATATTATATATATATATATATATATATATTTATATATATATATATATATATATATATATATATATATATATATATTATATATATATATATATATATATATATATATATATATATATATATATATATATATATATATATATATATATATATATATATATATATATATATATATATATATTTATATATATATATATATATATATATATATATATATATATATATATATATATATATATATATATATATATATATATATATATATTTAGAAGGTATATATACATACTGACCAATTCAACCGGAGTTCAGAAGGTTGCGTTTAATTCTTGTCTAGCATCATTACATGAAGTATACTAATACATGAAGTAGTAAACATACGTGGCAGAGGACCTTTTTCGATGATCTTTACACAATCGTCACGGCTCATAGTTTCCCAATGCCTCTCTCAGTTTAGTAATGGTGTTTTTAGGATTACGTCCCACCAATCTCAGCACGTTATCTGTTGGGTCGTCTTTTTGGGAAATTAAAATAATGTCATCATTATGGACATTAAAACGGGCCGCTAGGTCACGATAATCTCCACCAACAGCTTGTTTTATGTCTAATTTCATGCAAATCTTTTGTCTTACCAACGGGTGCAGATCATTAACAGTGTGTTCTTTGGCACAGTTCGTACTGTTATCAGCTGAGAAGAAAAAAGGTCACAGAAGAAATTAGAGATAGAGAAAAGAAACAAACAAGTGAGAACATTTGTGTTTTTTAATGACGTATATATAAACTAAATAATCATCGAAGAGAATTCAATTGGAAAAAACGTCTTGTGTTGCTGGTTTAATTAAGCCAAGCTATTATAACTAAGATTCGTTTGTTCTTTATGAATCGACAATAAACAAACATGAATAAATGTCAGTAGAAGGTAGCTGTAAGGATGCTTTGTATTCAATGTGTATTGTCAAATGAAATATGTTGTATGTCAACATTCTTAACTCTATTTGTAAAACTTGTCATAAAACATCTTAAACATGGTCATGGGTGCATGCCTCATTAAAACATCGGGGACGCTCCACCACAAAAGCAAGTCTTGCCTAATTAATGAAAGTTCTTTCAATTGTCGCTTTACATGAGAATGGGTATTAGTTTTCTTCTAATCGTTTTAGTTTTAGAGAAATTTGGCTTTTGTTTATCGTATTTTTGTAAATTGAAGGTCGCTATTTGTTCTGATTGCGGGCGAATGTGGTCGCTCCATTAATTTCTTGACGTCATTGTGTGATAGATACACTACACCAAGAAACCCTTCACAATAAATGTGCGCGTGAATAGAAATCCTGCACAATAGACCACGTAATTGTCATGCTATTGTGAAGGATTTATTTGTGTGGATTTATAAGGATTTATAAGTGCACTTTCTATCACTCAATGACGTCAAAATTAATGGGAGCGACCGCATACGCCCGCAATCAGTACAAAAATGGCGGCCTTCAATTCACAAAATACGATCAACAAAGCCACATTTCTTTCAAACTAAAATGATTAGAAGAAAACTGATACCTATTCTCATGTAAGGAGAAAAATAACTTTCATTTAAGCAACACTTGTTTTTGGGGGTGGAGTGTCTCTTTAAATATTGTAGTTCAAAGGTCAGACGACAGTTAGCGATCAGAAGCGAGGTTACGGATTCGTTTTCAGTCAGAATATACTTAAGAACAACAAGAAGCAATATTCTAATAATAATATATTATATACTGTGTGAGTATAAGACGTTACTTACAAGTTTCCGGAGCTCTGCTTGGTCCAGGTTCAATACCAGAACATGTTTCCGGTTCTGTTTGGAAATGTGCCATCTATTCTGGAGTTTTTATTTCCATTCACCCAGTTTGTACTTGATTTACAGAACACCCAGGGTACTTCAGAATTCTGAATAGTTGAAGACAAACACATATTGTCAAATGGGTATCAGTAAAAATGATTATGGAAGCTGCCATGTGAGAGTTTTTTGCGCTTAACGTATAAGGTCAACAGACCTGCATGTTTCGACTTTCAAAAACATTGTTCGCGCTAAATATTATTTAAATATTAAATATTATTCCATATATTGTTGCAAACTTTAGGTTATAACTGCAGCTGTCATGTACACATTTTTAAACAGTGGTGTGAAATTACTACGTTGATATAAATACAAAAAAAATGATAAAATATAGAAAGTACATGTTAAACTACTTCTTAACAAAGTCTGTGTAGTTCACTTTTGGATGATCTTTTTCATATTTAAAATACTCTAGTAAAGAAAAGTGGATATTATCAGAAAATATTTGTTGAAACCAAGTGGAAAATAATGTTTTTAATAATGTAGGCACGTCTATAACGTCGAGGACATGCACTCTTATTGTACATAAACAATTTGAGAGCTTTACAATTGTTCTCCAATTTTACGAACTGCCATCTCAGACAGTTATCATCCCTGGTTGTCGGTTTGGTCAGAGCATTTCAGCTGTGATCATAAAGGTATGATCACTTTGATTGCCGTCTCGAGCAGGCACTGAAATTTATCATAGTGGCGTATGGTAAATTTGTATACATGCATGTTAAAGGCAAGCTGTTGCACACTTTGTACAGCGAAACATGAAATTACAGTAGTAGATAATATAAGTGTTATAGAAACATATTGAAAGGACTATTATTTCCGTTCGATTATTACAGAGCTGTGTTAGCTAAAATCTTGGAGTCAGAAATAGAGAAATGTTTGAAAACATTCCTTTACTGGCCTATGTCTTTATCATGAAAGGAATGCCTAAATTATTATGAGGTTCGCTAACTTTGATGAACGAAACTAAAGCTATTCCGTACACAAGTTTAACAAAACGCTTCAAGACCTTGGTTTCAAATGGGTGTATTTACGTATAACCCTATCAAATCATAAATACGACCTAATAAGTTGTTCCTCTACAAACTGTAGACAGTAAACTGTCAATGTGTTGTTTGAAGATGGAACTCTGAAGATGGAAGAAAGAAGCTAATTCTTATTAATTGCTTGAATGCTTACGTAAACTGTAATTGAATTAGGAAGTGGCGACATGTTCCACCCTGATTATCTTTAGGCGTTAGCTGTTCTACCTATGGCTGTTCTTATCACGAAATGTAAACGACGTAGTTCCTTTTTATGGGTGAGGTTGCCACACAATCGTGTAATATATAAGATGATGTTTTACTCCAATAAATTGTTCTCCGCTCTATGTTGTTGTCCGTGTTCTGCGTCTCGTCGGACTCTGCGCGTTTAGTGAGTCGTAGCTCGGCACGTTACAGCTATTAAATTGGATATAGAAGTCAATTCATTTCTATTGTAGCAGTAAACAATTTATGAAAACATTTGTGGAAACACCATGTAGATAATTTTATTAGCTAATAAAATTATCTACCGGTACATGGTGTTTCCACAAATGTTTTCAGAATTATTAATCACCACCATGCAATCCTTCAAGAATTTAAGTAAACAATTTGTTTTTAAAAATATTACAGCATAGCGATTCTTTGCTTTAACCACATACATTTTTGAAACATGTGAATTTACTAGACTTGCGCTTAAATCGAGAGACAGGAAGGAGTCGTCTTTCATGATAAAAACAACATTCTTAACAATATTGATTTCCGGGAAGGGAGTATTGACTACAAAGACAGAGAGTTGTTGCATTACGTTTCACAGCGGTGCTCCTTCGCAATGCAACCGAGCATTCTGCTCGAAACGTTACACTCCTATTCAGTATTGAAGTAATATACAGTAGCGAAGTTGGCCATAGCAACTGGTCATGCCATGCAAATTTTGAAACGATTTACATATTCAGATCTTTAGAAATATATTGTTTTCAAAATATGCAGATGTTTATAAATTAGCATAGCATGACCAGTTGCTAAGGCCAGCTTCACCTAATATATACCTTTTAGTACTTTTAATTGCTGCCGACCCTCAGGGAGGCAGCACACTATTCTTGACTTTACTTGGGTAACTGTGTTTCGTGCCCAGACCTCTTCGCCGAACTATGTAAAGCGAACACAAACTCGATGCAGTGGATGTTGGAGATATACTGTTATCGAGGTAAGACGACTAAGATAGTTCTCTGTACTTTTGTCCTTTAAACGGCAAAATATATGGCTGAGTGAGGTAGAAATTTACAAGATGTCATCTACAATCCTTTCCAGATATTAAACTATCATCAATTATCAAATTGTTTTGTTTGTGAATACGGTTTACTTTCTATTTAGGTGTATATTGGTGTGAGTTCATTGTTTCTTACAAGAGGTATTGTGTTCTCGCTGATCAGTATCTGGGAAGCAACATCCATCTTAAATTATATACCTTGAATATGGCAAATCATTCAATATCAGATATGTAGATAACAAGATAACAGATATTGAGCATGCAGAAGAATGCACATCCGTGTCCACATCAGAAACAAATTCTGATTAACTTAATTTGTCAACTTACTGGTATTACCTGTACGTCAACTGTTTTGTGTTTCATATTGAACTGCATTTTTATTCAAGCCTTATTTGTACACTAACAGAGAACTATGTTATACAACTGTTTTATCTTTATGTTCAACTGCATTTTTATGGAACTGTTCAAGTTACATCTGTTTAATATTTATACATGTTCATGAACTATTATCTTGTGAATAAATGTTGAGAACGGTTACAACAAGGGTTGTCAACAAGGGAGGGGGCAGATTTCAGGCATCTGCAAATGTGCCAGGGGCCCCCGCACATGCTTCATCTGCCCATGGCTGTGCATAATGAATGTCTTACCCCAGATAGATGTTTAACCCCAGAGTACCTATGGTCCAGCAAGCTCAGTGTGAGCTCCATATATACGTAGAGCTCGCTGCTCTGGTCTTAACTAAACCATAACCGCATGGGTACAAGGCTATATTACCTCCGCTGCCACTTTGACTTCAATAAGCCCACCACTTATTTTTCTAATTTTGCACAATATCATGACTGCCTTGGACCATTGATTTCAAGGCAGCACCTCCCTTGCGATAGTAACTTCTAGTTCGTATGTTACACTACCATACACGCATACACGATCTCTATATCATTGTATTCAAATACCACTACTTCAATTGTTGTTTCATGTTTATTTATTATGATGAATTAGAATTATGTGAGACGTAATCTTTGCTACACTGTAGCTCGTGTTCATTCAAAACATTTCTCATGAGTCCCAGGCACTCAGATTGTGAAACGTTAAGTAACATTTACGTTTCACTTTAACAAAGGAGGAAGGGCGTTCACTCGAAAACGTTTCGACTTCCTATTCACTATTTTGACAGTACAGCAAGCTTTTATTATTTTTATTGGTATTTTGAATCAGGTCTTAGTTGGTATTCAGTCTGTTAATGAATACAAAGCTCTCTTTAATGAAGGAGGAAGGGCGTTCACTCGAAACATTAAACTTTCCTATTCACTATTTTGACAGTAAAGCAACCTTTTATTCGTGCAAAGTTTTTTAAACTTTGCAGTATTGTGATGAGTGGCGAAAATTCACACGATATATATATATATATTATATATATAGTGAGCGAGTGACCGTGTTAACATCCGGGGGGTGGCAACATTATTATTTCGTGGTGTTTTGACTTCAATTTACTTTAAATATGTCTCGAATATATAAGATGAGTCCCCCGGTTTTATGTTAACATGCTACTGCGCACGCGCGAGCTGAAATTTCGATTTATCGAAATGGCCGACCCAAGGAGGGATTTTGTGGACTTGGACTTACAGTATTAAATATGATGTAGGATAAAGGACTGGGTTGTCTGTTAGGTGAAGACGAGCCTGGATATAAAATAAAGGTCTGATATTCAGGATATTTCTATCACGTTGTGTCATGATTCAGCATTTCAACCGTCCGGACAGCCGACAGGTAAGCGTAGCGAGTCTCTGCCTTTTTATAATGGAACACAATGGATACAGAATAACCTGCGAGATTATTTTGTTAGAAATTAGACTCCTGCACTTTTGTAAAGCGGTCTGTAGTTTCGGTATTTACTTCGTGTTTATATTTAAGTATGACAGCATTTGATTATTTTGAAATTTTTATTGTATATTCTTGGGCTTAATAGCATTTTAGAAATACAATTGTAGATATGTTTTGGGTATTGAGCTGTTCAGCAGTCAGCACTAATACGAGTACCGCACTAATACGAGTACATTGTTGTGACTATTATATTTTTGGGGCTGTTGTGCACATACTGTAAACACAGTGTTATACTGTTAGATTGATTCATTTCTGTTGTTGAAACATAATTTTGTTCCTTGGCCATTTATTGGCTGTATTAATTGTAGCCTTGGAGAAATTTGGTGCTGTTCCAATAATATGAATTGACAAAATTAAGAGCATTTGAAACTGCCTGAATAATTATATTAGCCCATGTTCCTTCACTAGAGATATTAATTTTTGTGATGTAAATATCAGGCTATCAATGATGGGATATTGACTGATTGACTTTTTCTGAGACAGGGAATTTGTTTTTTTTTAAAGATCGAGGGATGAGATTTTTGACACGTAAACAATAATTTTTAATATTAACTACTTAATGACCAAGACTGAGGTCTTTATGGTAAAATATCTAACCGAGATCTTGCTGTATTGGTCCGAGCAATAGTGGCCAAGGTTTGGTATTTTACTGTAAAGACCAAACAGCCGAGGTTATTTTATTACAAAATCAATCTTGTATTTCTTGTTCTTTGTACTTCGCTTAATTTAACGTCATCAAAACACTGGACTAAGCATTATTTTCTGTTGTTTCTTTCTTGTCTGGATACTAAAATGTACTTTTATAATATTTATTGTTCATCGTCATTTAATTTATTTTCATAATTTTGCAGCAATATTTCTTATTAGGATGTTGTGTTTATATTTCCCAATAATCATAGGGCATTAGCCCGTGAAATTTTTATCCATAGACATAGTTGTCATAATTTTCTGTCCAACTTATCACCTTTATCAACCTGCAGCTTTATAAGCCCTGCATAGCATTAAACTTAATTTGTGTCATGCGTTATGCTACTAGTGTTTTATTTAATATATATGATACATAATTCTATAAAACTTTGCACTGTCCTTGGGACCTAGTTATTTTTATTGGTATTTGAATCAGGTCTTAGTTGGTATTCAGTATGTTAATGAATACAAAGCTCTCCTTACCTCTTGCCTTCTCCTTGTTACGTCTACGTGTTTTGGTCACGTCCAAACAAACAATGATCTAGTCTAGTTGTATCACCTACAGGAAATTTAATAGTATTTAGCTTCACGTGATCTTTGACGTCATCATTCCCAGAAGAGCCTATCCCCTGGCTATTCTGTATTATGTAAAACCTTTTTGAAATTCAAACCGCTTTTATTAATTTTATCGGATTAAGGTGCTGTTACATGACGTATTTTTTCGCGCAACGTTAGGATAAGTAAAGGTTTTGGTTTTAGACAAAACTGGTTTAGGACCTCAAATTAAAAATGCATGCGTCTCTTAAAAATCACCCCCGTGTATATTCTCTTTTGAAATATCAGTTTCTAGACTACAAGTCTATAGGTATAAACGTTAGAGGAGCCAGGATGCAGACACTCATGTGGGCACGAGAGATAAGACCCTGGGTACGAGGTTGACATAAACAAAGAACTCAACTTGTTCTGTAGAGACCTGGTGGTTCTTTAGTTACTATGTACATTGTAGCTCAATGCCAATAGTTAGACTGTTAGAGCGTCTCATTTGGTCATCAGAAAGTTACAGGTTGTAAAAATATGGTAACCTTCACTCATCACGCTCAATGGTTAGAACATCTCCAGTTTGTCATCAGAAGCTAGAAGATTACGCCCTTTTTTGTTTCCTTTCATCTGTCAAACGCTCCACGGAAATTTTTACCTTATATGGTGAAAATATTTATTGATATTTCGTCAGCCTCTAGGAGTATATCCTGATTAATATTTAAATTTCGCAATCAGTTGTATCATTCAAGCAAACAAGTAAATGAGATCACAGAAGTAGAATAAAGTGTTATAAAAAACATTATATTCGTTGGGCTATTAAGCTGTGCTATTTAGACACAATGATCGCTTTGAAATTATAACAACGCTTTATTTCCATTCGGTTAATACAGTATCCACTATCCAGTCTTAGATAAAGTAGGGGATATACTGAATTATATCGCGGATAAGATGACTTAAAATATTTTATTTACTCTCATAAACTCTCATCTTTGTTGAAGGTAAAGGATAAATTTGATAAAGGTTTATAACTTACCAGGAATACATAAGCTATGGCCAAGTCACCTAATCAAAGTGTGAAACAAGTGTGTTCATTTTACATGTGCAGTTTCAATTAAAAAGTAGTTTCAAGCCTAGATCAAAACGAGGATGAGAAAGCATGGCAGTCACGAATTGTTATAGCGATCGTTTTTATTCGCATATGAATAAAATAAAGATTTGAACGCGTTCCGGAACGCGTTCTGGACAAGAACGCAGCGTTAGGTTATTTCTGAGCAGTACTGTACAAAGCTGTTATGTAGTACTGAGCACACTGTTCAGAGTCTTAAAATAATTGAGGAGAAGGTGCTGCCTTTGCACCAACACCAGCAAATGGTAAGACTTTCGCATCTTCTCGGAAAACGATATTAAATCGTAGGCCCTCGGAATCCCTTATCAGTTGGGTTTTCCATTCACCTAAGAGTGATAAACTGGACAGTCGAACGCTTAAAACATCAGCCTCTGGCTCGGATAAATAGGGTATAACGTTATCCTGTGTGATCGACTCTAAATAAATCATAAAATAGAAGAGATGGACGTCATCCTAAAAGAGCGGCAATTGAGATGGTGTGCCACATGTCGTGAGAATGGATAACGACACACTGCCAAAGAAGATCATGTTTCGGTGAATTGGAGATCGGTGAGTGAGGCAACAAGACAGATCAATATGGAGAGCGAGACTAAAAGATGGCAAGAAGGAAGCATGAGGAAAAAGAGAGATGAAGCAGTTAGCAGAGAAGGCTGTCTAGAGTATAACATATGTCACAGACTGTGTAAGGGAAGAGATTGTCCCTGTTGCCGCCAAAATCACCTGGTGTAACATAATATGGTTTAAAAAAATTACAACTTGGCTTTTGTCTTGGAAGCAATACAAGCTAGATAATTAGAGTTAAAATAAACTGTCGATGTTATTTCTTTGAACCCATATGTGTAGCCGGAGCTTCTCAACTTCCAAAGAGAGCTCTACGAATAGTGGTGGGAAATTGTAAAAAGTACAGCATTGAGTAGCAGAGCAGGGATTTCATCGCGGTACTCACAGCAATTGCCGTGGTAAGAGAGAGAAACGCCGTAGATTACTGCAGACAACTTGCCATACTGTGATATTTTAGAATATATAGTCTAATTGAACTGCGAAAACAGTAACACATGTGAGAATCCGCCATGATGAATTTTTGTCATAAACGGCTCGATAAACAGTGCGAAATATGTCAATGATTATCTTCTAGTTCTTCTAATTAAATGTCAATTTCTATATTATAATATATTTACTGTGCAAGTTGATCATATAAAATACAAACTATTCAACTGAACACGATACTTGTTTCTATTGATTGAATGATGTCCTCGCAAACAAAGACATGCACAATAAAAATGTTCAAATCATGCTAAGTACCGTATTCTTGTAAACCATAAAACGCAAAAGAAAAAACCTACCATATACTGTACAAAGACAAAGTGACATTAAACAGTGGTTACAAGTGCATGTCACACTCAGATCGATATATTTTAAATTAATTTATATGGAGAAATGCCGGAGAGACCGACAGAATTGCCGTGGACGCTTAATTTGCTCTCTACGGCATTTTCAAAGCAACTGTCGTGGATACTGTATAACTAAATATTTAGCTTTACACAGAAAACAAACTGGGAATCTTCAATATTATAATAGGAAATATAGTTTAACATGAAAACCTTTGCGTCGACAAAATCCCTTTCTTGTTCATAATTATACTGAATGTTTCCTATCAGACGGAAGAAGAAGACGTCGCTGCCGCAATACTTTGTTTCTATAATAAACAGTTGACGCATTAAACTGCATGGTTGAATTTAATCGGAGCAATCAAATTCAACGTTAGCGCGACGTCCCAAACCAACTATCCATTAAATCTGTCTTCGCGAATTATTCGTCGAAGCCAGACGTTACGTCTTCTTGGTTTTAGACGCTCTGAGCCTCTAACGACGAAATGCGCGAATTCATTGCGAAACTGTTCGTCGTTTAAAACGGGGCTAATTCAGTCCTTTCTTTCTGGCCTGTCTGCGTACAAATCGCCAAATAACGACTGAAACAGGACGGTATCAACTCTAGGTTTGACGATGTTATCCAAGCAGGGAAGCTTTGTATATTTTTCAAGTTTAATAACTATAGTCGCGGAAAACGCGCAATAGCGCACCCAAAATTGATCAAACCTAGTAAATATCGTAGATTAAAACTTACCAAATGAACCAGTTTAATCTGCACATCTTGGAAATACGAATTATATGGAAGTTCTGTTGAAATTAATCTCGAATCTTCGAGGTACTTTCCCGAAACCTCATGACTATGGAATTTGCAAAAGATCAAATTTCTCGTAACATGATCAGGGCTCTCTAGCCTGCGACACGTCTGCGAATTAGCACAAGATATCTTATTGTACTCGATTATAAGTACTTGACCATGATTGGTTCTCGTTGAAGTTTGATCTTTCTTGGCTTCTGATTGGTTATCTAACTAATGCTAGCTGGCGCGTGACTTCCGCCACTTTCCCGGCAATTGTTGCCCCCCAAGCGGGGGGGGGGGGGGGTGTTCGTTCGGGGTCACTACACACCATTGTACACACGAATACATTCTTTGAATGAATTGATTCAATGGGTTTTCGCTGCTTGTTATGTTTAAGAGATATTGTTAAACATAACGAAAGATACCTTGTCGAGGGAAAAGGATCATTTAATGTACCAGAAGAGTTAAAGAGTCTGCCTTTTAGCATTATGACATCGAGCAGATTTATCTGCAAGCATTGCCTAAATAAACTGAAAAAAACGCAAGGGATTGATTAGCCAACTGAGAGAGATCGACAGCGCATTTGAAAAGGCATATAAGTCGAACGAAGTGACATCTTCCACGAAGAGGCAGTACGGGGACGATGACCAATGTTTAACGACGCCAAAGAAACTACGCTCAGAAGCCGCAACAAGCGAAGCCAGCGTGAATGTTACGTCGACTCCATCTGGAAAATTATCGCGAGCGACACAATGTCTTCAGTGGCTTATTTCTCCGATAAATACAAAGAAAATGGGACAATCTACTGCGCAAAACATCAACGAAACGACAAAAGATGTCGATGTAACTGTTAATGTCAAATGGCTATCAAAACATGCCGAGAGAAAGCTGGCAAGCTGCCCACAGATTTAGAATCCATCGGTAAAATGCTCGTAAGACACTGGAAAATTAGCGATTTTCCATACCCCGTCGGTAAATTCACGAAGACGTTTCGGTTCTCCATGAACGCTCTAATAGATTCTTCCTGCTCTGGCAAAAGACAATCTATTCTAAACTGCGTTTGAACGGATTAAAAAGCTTCTCTCCACAAACTTAGAAAAGTACGGGAAAGTGGCGGAAATCACGCGCTAGCTAGCGTTAGTTACATAACCAATCAGAAGCCAAGAAAGATCAAACTTCAACGAGAACCAATCATGAGACAGAACAAGATATCTTGCGCACGTCTGGCGTCGCAGGCTCTCTGGCCCCGTTTACACTATACTGTAGGTCTTCCGTTAAAAAATCACTATGTTTCTTTGTTTTATTTACACTATGTCTATATTCCGGAGTGGTTTGCTGTAGTGTAGTCACTACGCTTATGGCTTAACACTCTGGCTGCAAATCACTACGGTAAATTTACCGTAGCGTAATAGTGTAAACACAATTTTGTGAAAAACACCAAAGTGCGACGTGGTTTCAAACGTCCAATTTATCATGTGTCGAATGACTCGAATACGGTTGGTCCAAACAAACTCCGACAAGATTTATTGGGAATCATTTTCGCTATTGTAAGAATGTTTTGTGAAATACTGGCCGTCAGCTGAGATTTTCGCCGTTAAATTCCGAGCTCGCGCACAATGCACTGGACGGTACTGGTCATCAACAAGCGAGCAAACAAAACGCGCTGACGTCTGACGATAGCGCACGTATTCCAAGTAACTTGACTTGCGCGCGTGCAGAAATTAATGAAACAGAATAAATCTCCAAAACATGGTTTCGAAGTTCAACAACATGTTCAACAAATGTGCGACGGCAATTGCACGGTTTCTAATCCTATCTGCAATTTCTTGGCTACTCGATTGTCTATCCTCAAAATCGAAACCTCCTGGCCTCTGCTCCTTCGTGAGACCAATGCTACTCCAGGAAACGTTTATATAATATTAAAATATATAATATTAGAATATATGTATAATTGTTGTACGCTTGTAGCAAAACGACTTTATGTAGCAAAACGACTTGTAACGAAACGACTTAACATATTAACATGTCATTGCACACATTACAAAGTGTTGCGATTTTTTGAACCCATATGTGAAGCCGGAGCTTCTCAACTAGAAGAGAGCTCCACGAATAGTGGTGGGAAATTGTGAAAAGTACAGCATTGAGTAGCAGAGCAGGGATTTCATCGCGGCACTCGCAGCAATTGCCGTGGTAAGAGAGGGAAATGCCGTAGATCACTGCAGACAACTAAGGCAATTTTTTGCCATACTGTATATTTTAGACTAGTCTAATTGAACTACAAAAACAGTAACACATGTGAGAATCCGCCATGATGAATTTTTGTCATAAACGGCTCGATAAACAGTGCGAAATACTTCATGTATGCCAATGATTATCTTCTAGTTCTTCTAATTAAATGTCAATTTCTATATTATAATATATATATACTGTGCAAGTTGATCATATAAAATACAAACTATTCAACTGAACACGATACTTTGATACTCTCATTGATTACATTATTTAATGAATGATGTCCTCTCACCGTATTCTTGTAAACCATAAAACGCTAAAGAAAACCCTACCATATACTGCACAAAGACAAAGTGACATTAAACAGTGGTTACAAGTGGTCAGACTCAGCTCGATGTATTTTAAATTAATTTATATGGAGAAATGCCGTAGAGACGGAAGAATTGCTGTGGACGCTTTTGCTCTCTACGGCAATTTTCAAAGCAACTGCCGTGGATACTGTATAACTATAAAATCTTTAGCTTTACACAGAAAACAAACTGGGAATCTTCAATATTATAATAGGAAATATAGTTTAACATAAAAACCTTTACGTCGACAAAATCCCTTTCTTGTTCATATCAGACGGCAGAAGAAGACGTCGCTGACGCAATACTGTGTTTCTATAATAAACAGTTGACGCATTAAACTGCATGGTTGAATTTAATCCGAGCAATCAAATTCAACGTTAGCGCGACGTCCAAAACCAACTTTTCATTAAATCCGTCTTCTCGAATTATTCGTCGAAGTCTTCTCGGAGCCTCTAACGACGAAACGCGCGAATTTGTTGCGAAACTGTTCGTCGTTTAAAACGTGGCTTATTCAATCCTTTCATTCTGACCTGTCTGCGTGCAAATCGCCAAATAACGATTAACGACTGATCTGAAACAGGACGATATCAACTCTAGGAATTTGCTTAGTATGTGTTATCCAAGCAGGAAGCTTTGCATATTGTTCAAGTTTAATAACTACCTGTCGCAGAAAACCAGTAATAGCGCACTCAACATTGATCAAACCTAGTAAATATCGTAGATTAAAACTTACCAAATGAAGCAGTTTAATCTTCACATCTTGGAAATACGAATTATATGGAAGTTCTGTTGAAATGAATATCTAGACTCGAATCCTCGATGTACTTTCCCAAAACCTCATGACTATGGAATTTGCAATTAAAGATCATATTTCTGGTAACATGATCAGGGCTCTCAGGCCGCGTTTACAATACTGTAGATCTTTCGTTAAAAAATCACTATGTTTCTTTGTTGTATTTACACTATATTCCGGAGTAGTTTGCTGTGGTGTAGTCACTGCACTTATGGCTTAATACTCTGGCTGCAAATCACTACGCTATGGTAAATTTACTGTAGCGTAATAGTGTAAACACAATTTTGTGAAAAACACCAAAGTGCGACGTCGAATTTATGATGTGTCGAATGTAATACGGCTCGTCCAAACAAACTCCGACAAGATTTATTAGGAATCATTTTCGCTATTGTAAGAATTTTTTGTGAAATACTGGCCGTCAGCTGAGATTTTCGCCGTTGAATTCCGAGCTCGCGCACACCAGACGGACCAGACGGTTGGTCATCAACGCGCGAGCAAACAAAACGCGTTGACGATAGCGCACGAACTGCCGTGGATACCATAGAGATCATAAATAAAACTAGAGGGGGCACTTTGAGGAAATCGGGTAGCCGATTGGCCGCCGCCATCTTGGCCCAGTTGGCGGCACAATAGCTCACCCGGATGTACAATTACCAGCTCCCAGACCTCTGCCTAGACTACGAGTAGGAGGAGAATTTGAATGTTTTTAACATTATATCTGAGTCTATAACTGAACAGTCAACGGCAAAATGGAATCCATTTGTTTTATACAACAAAAATTGAAAAAAACCATTCAAAAGGCTTATTAGCTCTTTGGCGATTTCTGGGGCATGAAAAAAAGATAAAAGCAGTCAGCTGACGTGATCTGACGCGAGCTGACGTGCATCTGTCCTCTATTCTCCTGTCTACCTGTTTCAGCAGTCTACAAACGAGCATGAATTTACCATGGCTGGTTTCCGAAAAAAGGTGTATTAACACATGAGCAGTTTCAACACGGTTTTCGTTTTCTACAGCTGTCAAAATACATGAAAAACAACGAGCGACCTTTGACCTCACGACAATCACGAAGGTATTTTTACATCCGGGTGTGTGAATGTGCCGCCAATTTATCCAAGATGGCAGCGCCCAATTGGTTACCCGGTGTTTACTGAAATGAAGATTGGATGCCCCTTCTAGTCTTATATTTATGATCTCTATGGTGGATACTGTATAACTAAATCTTTAGCTTTACACAGAAAACAAAATGGGAATCTTCAATATTATAATAGGAAATATAGTTTAACATGAAACCCTTTAATTATACGTCGACAAAACCCTTTCTTGTTCATAATTAAACTGAATGTTTCCTATCAGACGGCAGAAGAAGACGTCGCTGACGCAATACTTTGTTTCTATAATAAACAGTTGACGCATTAAACTGCATGGTTGCATGAATTTAATGCGAGCAATCAAATTCAACGTTAGCGCGACGTCCAAAACCAACTTGCCATTAAATCTGTCTTCGCAAATTATTCGTCGAAGCCAGACTTCTCGGTTCTTCTTCTCGGTTTTAGACGCTCTGAGCCTCTAACGACGAAACGCGCGAATTCATTGTGAAACTGTTCGTCGTTTAAAACGGGGCTAATTCAATCCTTTCTTTCTGGCCTGTCTGTCTGCGTACAAATCGCCAAATAACGATTGATCTCAAACAGGACGATATCAACTCTAGGAATTTGCTTACTATGTGTTATCCAAGCAGGAAGCTTTGCATATTGTTCAAGTTTAATAAATACCTGTCGCGGAAAACCAGTAATAGCGCACTCAAAATTGATCAAACCTAGTAAATATCGTGATTAAAACTTACCAAATGAAGTATTTCCAAGATGTCTGTTGCGAAAATCTCGTGACCACGGAATATTTCTCGTAACATGAAAAAGCCTGGGAACGAGAATGAACTAAGGTCTTCCTGTAGCGGAAAGGACAAAATCAAAACAAAATACCTATTCGTTTGGTATTGCCACAGAATAATAGAACGGGATGTACTATCCGTAGAAAATTCGCATCAAATTCACTCCTCGTAAAGAATCCGCCATTTTGAAAATATATTGGCATCGTCCCAGTTACCCCAAACGCATGGGGTAATTTTTACCCCCGTAATCCCAATTGCAAAACTACCCTCCGTTACCCCCAACAAAGGGGTAAATATTTGGACATATTGTCCCAGATCTTGGGGTAGTTTTTACCCCCTGAAAAGTCACCCCATCCACTTTGAACATTTTACCCCAAAAATGGGGTAATTTTTACTCCTTGAAATTTACAGTGCAATATTCAGCTACTCTTGCTACAGCCTGGGTGCTACCCCAGTATTCAGCTACACTTTCTACAGCTTGGGTACAACCCCAGTATTCAGCTACACTTGCTACAACCTGGGTGCAAACCCAGTATTCAGCTACACTTGCTACAAACTGGGAGCAACCCCAGTATTCATCTACTCTTGCTACAGTCTGTATTCAGCTACACTTGCTACAGCCTGGGTGCAACCCCAGTATCAGTCAGCTACTCTTGCTATAGCCTGGGTGCTACCCCAGTATTCAGCTACACTTGCTACAGCTTGGGTGCAACCCCAGTATTCAACAACACTTGCTACAGCTTGGATGCAACCCAGTATTCAGCTACACTTGCTACAGCTTTGGTGCAACCCCAGTATTCACCTACACCCTACAGCCAAATCGGTGGATGGTAGGTGGTGACGAGAAGACATTGAGGATCGTTACTTGGATGGGTGAGTATCACTTTTGGTAGACAGGTCAAGACGGGGCATCGTTACATCATTGGCCTTAGACCTGAAACCAAGTAACTGAGCAACTGCCAGAAAACTGAGCAACATACAGGTCTGCACCTAACCATCCACATGGGTAAGTAGAGTGATTGTAGGTGTTAACTGATATCAATTAGGGGCCTGGCCATGTAAAGCTTTGAAAGTAATCAACAGTATCTTCAAAATAATCGTTGATCTTACTGACAATCAGTGAAGATTACTGATGACGTATGCAGGTGTAATACTAATACACATAATGGTTTGAATGGTTTATTTGCCAACATTTGTTTAAAGGGCATTGGCAACAAAAATTTAGTTTGTCTAATATGAAAGAACTCGTAAAATGATAGAGTTACACCTTTTACAACTTTTCCGTATTTTATTTCGTTTTTGAAATACCTCAGTTTGTTTGATAGGGGTAGAGAATTTTCACTCATTGAAAAATGTATAATATCTCGGTGATTGCTAAGTTTACAACGTTTATTATCATGGGGAGTTATTATACGCACATTTTCAAGTAAATTTGTGGAACAAACTTGAAGATGTAACTAATATTTTAATGAGTGAAAATTCTCTACCCAACACCTGACGTCAGACACCATCTCATTTACATATCAAACAAACTGAAATATTTCAAAAACAAAGTAAAATACGGAAAAGTTGTAAAAGGTGTTACTCTATCATTTTACGAGTTCTTTCATATTTGACAAACTTAATTTTTGTTGCCAATGTCTTTTAAAAAAAGTATTTGCAAGAAAAGTAAAGAAAAGTAAAGAAAATCCAAATTTGGCGAGGAGACCTCAAGAAGCTAAAGCTTGTGTGAAGAGGCCACCTTGTTCATAGTATTAAAGTCCAAATAAGAAATAAATTATTGTTTTAGATTATTACGTATTAACAATAGATTGTGGAATATTACTCTATCTGCAGCGCCCGTCATAAACTCCGTATTTTCTCTATATCCCAGTATTTCACTACATTCAATTTTTGGAAAATTGTCATTTAGATGATGTCCTTATTTATTTTATTCGAAAATACGAAGTAGGCATTATTCACTTCATAGGTAATTGAAAAACCTGCCTTTGAATTTAAATTTTCCTCCAATCTTGAAAATCTCTTTAGATGTAAATTAAATTGAAACCCTTTGAATTTTGATCTTTATTAAAAAACTTCCAATTAGATGAGAGTTTTATGACAATAAAGTTGTTTAAATTGCGTATGAAACGAAAAATTTAACTCTGTTTTTATGACCTACTTTGGTATTTCGTGATGCACTGGATATTATGGTGCTATCAGTTTATCAATCACCGTACGTGAAAGTGCTTTTATCGACGTTCAATTAACATCGCTATTTTGACAGAAAAATTTCAGGAGTCTAGGACCGAAAGCAGCAGTCTAGTGACGTCACACGCGAGAGTCGTCGACAATATCGATACGTTTTTTGTGGTCAGCACTAGAGGCAATCCACCGAGGGTCTTTCACCGAGTGGGGACTAGGACTAGTTACTATATTACCAACTGTTTTTGACTGTTTTTAACTGTTTTTAGGAGTACATGATTAAAGATTGAAGACCAATAATCGGCAATTGTCAAATGCTTTTAGATTACCAATAATGGGGGTAATTCCACAACAGTAAATTGTAGGATTCTAGAACCCAACACAACACAAATCCTAACCCTGGCTAACCCCCCGCCCAATCCCTGCCTTCAACTTCATTGTAACCCTAACTCCCAACCTGTCTGTTTAAATAAATTAAGAAACTTGAATAATTTAGCACTAGTCGTAGTCCCCACTTGGTTGGGTTAGGATTGGTGTTGTGTTGGGGTTGGGTTCTAGAATTCTACAATATATTGTTGTGGAATTACCCATTATTTGTAATCTAAGATTATTTGACAATTGGCAATTATTGGTAATATAAGAGAAATATAATTTAGCAACTAGTACTAGTCCCCACTCGGTTAAAGACCCTCAGTGGATTGCCTTTAGTGCTGACCGTTTTTTGTGGTGCTTGAATGCTTAGCTGTGCAAATATTACTGATGTTTGAGATAAAGTCAACTTCCTCCTCTAAAAGTGAGTTCAATAATGATTTTTTCATCAGTAGAATCTATGCCGAACGTGTGACGTCAAATAGGTGATTTTACCGCGTGATGAGGTGGAAAAATTTGGTGTAATTTACATAAAAAATAAAGCACTTTATATATATATATATATAGAAAGGACCCATATTATGGTGAAGGAAAACTTCGAGTGTTGAAATACATACATTTTAAGACCAAAACTGGGACCAGTTGCGAAAAATGCAACTTCAAGGCCTTTAACGAGTTTCTGTATATATGGTGGTGGTAATGCCGGGATAAGATTATGGGTATATTACAGGTAATATTTGGCATTTCACTCGATTAAACTACATGTTCTAAGGATTTATGGTGAAGGAAAATTTCAAGTGTTGGAATATATACATATTAAGACCAAACCGGGACCAGTTGTGAAAAATGCAACTTCAAGGCCTTCCGGCTGGAATTAAACCCACGACCCTGCGATCGGCTAGTGCAGTGCTCTGACCACTGAGCTACGGAGGCCATACCTGCCGAGAGCCTAGTCACAAGTTCTGTATGTATATAGTGGTGGTAATGCCGGGGTAAGATTCCAGATATATTACAGGTAATATTATTTTGGCATTTCACTCGATTAAACTACATGTTCTTATAAGGATTTATGGTGAAGGAAAATTTCGAGTGTTGGAATATATACATTTTAAGACCAAACTGGGACCAGTTGCGAAAAATTTCTAAGTCTATAATTACCCAGCTAATACACGGATCGCAAATCTCAAAAAATGTGCGTACTGGGTGCATTATGGGATACTTCAGGTGAGTAAAATTCTGAGCTAGCGCTCCTATGTACCACGATGGTGAAAAAAGGAATGACGGTAAAAACGCATAACACTTAAAAATTAAGTACAGTACTTCTAAATGTTATTGACGTACTCAATGAAGTCGGTTGGCCGAAAAAAACAACAGAATCACCATTAACATTCTACTTCCGGTTGGCTAAGTAACAATATTCAAGTGTTTATCTTGTTCAAGTGTAACTACAATGTTTCTACGCATGTAACAAAAGTCAAAGCGTTTTATTAAACATAAATCGTAGAAAACAACGAAAATTAACCATTTTTTAAACGTCCGTGATTAAGCAAATCTCACCTCTAGGATCCCACAATACAAAGTGCGGATACATTTTTTGAGATTTGCGATTCATGTATTGTACTAAGTCTATAATTACCCAGCACAGTGTACGAATTATTTCGTATTTCATTTTTTCCTGCACGATTTTGAACGGGATACTTCTCAAAGTGGTCGGTAAAGTGTTCTTCTATTGGAATCTGAGAAACTCCAAGTATCCTTTTCGCCATCTAAATAATATTTAGTGAAATACCGGATTGTCTATACCAAGATTTTTAACGTTTGTTTTTCAAGCTCGCGCAAAAACGGTTGGTCTTCACACGCAAGCAAACGAAGCACGCTATAGTATGCTGACGACAGTGCGCGTGCTTCAAAATGATCTGTGCGCGTGCGTGCAGTAATTTAATATAACTTGGAATAAAATTCATCGAACTGTACTCGCTGTAGACACACGCGCCATGATTTTGCACCGAACAATCCACGTTATCCTTTTTGTTTGGTTGATTAATCGCGGGTTTCGTCATACTGAAAAGAACCTAGTGGCCTTGTTACGTACCGCAACGGATCAACTTTGACCACCTTATTTTTCATTACCACAGGAAATTAGAAGCATTGATATTTTAAGTAGTTTTAAGTCAGCACTTAAGACTTTTCTTTTTTAAAATTAATAGTTTTTTATTCATATAGTGGTAATATATATGTAGTATAGGCTTTATCTTATAATGAAACATTACTGTAATTAGTTTAATATGCAGGTGGATCATTAATGTTCAAATCCATTGTTCTTATGCATAGTAACATTAAGAATATATTGTTGTAAGAGCATTGAGACTATTGTATAATGCTCCTAATACGTCTTTATTATTATTATTATTATTATAATTATATATGTATATACTGTACTATAATAGACAAACATCTACAATCAATCACCTTTATTTCTTCACAAATCTAATTTGTCAATGTCTTTTAAACTAAATGTTGCTGTCCCTCTCTCGGACGGCTTTGCTTGTTTGTCACATGGCTTCCAACCAATCAGAAAAAGAACATGAAATGTTGCTGGAATATGCCCATTACTGTCACCATACATTTCCTTATAAATCCTCGAAGCAACTTGTACTGTTTGCCTCCGCAAGACATGCTTCCTAGACCACGAGGCATTGTTTTCACCCATGCCCTGAAGGTCAGCCATCAACTCAAAAATGCTGGGGAAATTGACAACAATTTCTTCATAGTCCACAGTTATCATGTTGAATCCAACTTGACTGAGCAGACCTCCGATGTCTTGCATTTCAGTAAATGGTGATACATGTGGACCAAATCCATTCTCCTGTTCTAACTCAGCAAGTTGAAGTGCACACCTTAGCTCAAACAGAGTCTGTCCGCCAAACAGTGCAGCTGAAAACAACCCATCGTCTTTAAGACAATTCTTTATTTGGTTAAACACACCTGGTAAATCATTGACCCAGTGTAAACTCAAATTGCTTAAGACTGCATCAAAAGTGTTTGCCTTAAAAGGTAAGGATTCTTCGTCGATAATCAATCGTCTGGTTGGTATATCCGAATGTTTAAAACTCCGTTTTATCATCTCTTCAGACATATCACACTGGACAAGGGACCCAACATGTGCTTTGGTCAGACATTTCGCAAGATGACCTTTACCGCAACCAAGGTCTAAAACCAAAGGGAAATGCCGAGAAACGTCACCAAGACGTTCCGACAGTCTACTTGCAACCTCGTCCTTCAAATAATCGTAATCATTGCTGTTTGGTTGCAGCGCAGCCCGGTTTCTTTGTAAACGTTTCGCCTTTCTGTTAAAGACATTCATCGTGCCACTCCTATTGAAGTCGGATAATGTGCGTTTAAACAGCACAGTTTTAGGATTAATCGTGATGCACCATTTTTTGTGTAATCTTGTTACGCTCAAACACATGACAACCATACAGAAGTCGCGAAGTTTAACCAAAGTTCCCAAAATTTTCACTTTCCGCAATCATGAGCCCTCGGTGGAAATGACATTTTCGTCAGTACGGGAAATACTTGGTGTAAGCAATAATGCCGGTTTTTTGGGGGGGTTCGACGAAAAAGAACGCATTCTAATCTTGCATGTTATGGGTTACTGTGCTTTACAGCTAAAAGAAATCAAGATAAAATCTTTACCCTTTTTGAATAAATTACCGTTTTGGAATTTGGAATAAATTATTGCATTAGTCCGGGACTGCGGGAATAAATATTGACTGCCTGAGACGATATATTACTGCCAGAGACGGTTTACATATACATTATGCCTTATATAATGAAGAATGGTGATCGGAAATAATGGCACCGGAAAAAGTAACAACGGAAAATTGGTACCGGTAAAAATAGCACCGGTAAAAGTGGCACGATTTTTCTTACTGACGGAAAATAACGGCACCAAAATCATGAAAGTCAAGAAATTTATAAGAGTAAAAAAACAGACATTCAACCAACACACTATATATTGCTCAATTTAATAGATATAACACGAAATTCAAGTTTTAACAATCTAAATAATATGCCTATATGGTATTTAAAATCGAACGGAAAATCTATTTCTATAAAATTGGTTGTTCTTCAAAGCGGCAGTGCCCACTTTTTTAAACAGTTTTTATTTTAAATACAAACGGAATTCCCAAATAACGTTGAATGGAAATGATAATTAATGATATGACTCACTATATTCAAAATTGCAAGCAAAAATTGCCTAAGTAAACAGGGCTTTTGTATGTGTAGCTTTCGATCAATTTTTTGATCAAAATATCAGCAAAATTCCCTTAACCATTTTCTCATATTTATACTTTGATATATTATTGTTAGAAATAGTTTTAGTGTGTTGTCTAATTCGAAGGGAACAATTAAAATATGACATCAATAGCGTTATATAGAGTTGCGTGCTATAAACTGACGTAAGCACTTTTTGTAGAAGTTTGTTAGCAGAAACACTGTTTGACAACTTATATATATTTTTAATTTATTTATTGAACAATAAATCGTTACTCAACATTATTATAACCTCGTACAGTTTTAGAAATGAGCTCAATCATATGGCGCGTTTATAATGTCAAAATTCAATCTGATCATTTGAACACCATACATCTAATTCGAACAACATTTACTCGAAACGTGCAAGCCTCGCGAAGTTATAAATTTTCCATTCAAGCGACACTTTGCCAAATCGAACTTCACGATATGGATTGTAATGTTTGTTGGCTTACTCGAGCGGTCATATTTCAAATCGAACTAACGAACGGGAATGCGGGATGTCCACCGTTGTCAAAAACATTGAGGTTTATAGTGTCTCCTTGAATTAAGACGCTGTCGTTTGTTGCCGTGTTCTAGTCGATAACAATCTAAACCACGTATATCAAGTCGGTCATATGGTCCAATCCATGGCCGTCTCAGTTAAAATAACATACGGTATAAATATAACGGTAATCATATGGCGCGTTGATAATGTCAAAATTCAATCTGATCATTTAAACACCATACATCTGATTCGAACAACATTTACTCGAAACGAGCAAGCCTCGCGAAGTAAGTTATGAAACTTTTGCCAAATCGAACTTAATATTTCTGAATTGAACGATTTACAGGTATAGACTGGCGGTCAACTTCCAAATCGAACAAACGAACGGAAAATATACTCTCCTAATTAAGACGCTGTTATATATTTATTAGCTTTATTTATTTTCATATTCGTTACAGCATAATTACCAATCTTCATTCGCCATTTACTGGTCCACATGCGTCGAACGCAATTACATAATCTTTGATACTCCTAGTATATTTATATATTTAAAAAAATCTGACCCCCCTTTTATGCACAACCCAAAAAACAGAACCCCCTCATCAATTGTTAAAAAAATATATATAACATGTATATAAATATAATATTTACTTCTATCCGACACCATGTTGATTTTTAATGTTTAATAATATATAAATGTAGTGCTATTATTTACAGATTTTTACAAATGTCATAGACATAGTTCTTCAAATGGAGCTTCAATATAATAAATGGGAAAGTATTAAATCTCAAAAAATGTACCCGTGCTTTGTATTGTGGGATACAGGTGGAAAAACACGAGAGGATAACCTGATTTGGGTTAGCCTGCAATGCAGGGGAACGCCCTGATCGTGAGCCTTCAGTACTTTGTGAAAAAAATTGGCGCATATCGCAACAGCGTTTTCTGCGCATCTTCCTCTCCAGCACTGAGCTTGACACGTAAACAAGAGTTTTGAATGCCCTTGAATGGCGAATCTTTGTCAATAGTCTGTACAAATATCTCTTCTTAAATAGTTGTTATGTGACGTTGTAGATTAATCTGCTGAGTCCGTGTTAAATCGGGAATGACATGGAGAGGAAATACAACCAGAAAAGTCCAGGTAGACATTTTATATTCATATTGTAATTGTGATGAAATGAAGACAAGTGTGTGTACATTTTCGTGGGATGGCAAAATTACAGTATATTAAAGCTTGAATTGTATTAAAGTTTGAATTTTATATTTACCATTTAGCTGTGAAACGGCTGATGAGAGAAGCGAAGGAGCTATGTGAAGCCACAGAACAGTATTATGCTCAGCCTCTTGAGGTAGGGACAAAGCGGGTGGGTGTTTATATGGAGGCGAGCTAGCCTGGGCCCGGGCTGATTTTCATTCATGTTTACATGAGCAGGGCTAACCTGCGGCAGAAATCCTTGACCAAGGACAGTAGCTGAACTGGAGGTTGTTGTTCGGGAAAAAAAATCCCCCCAAAACAGTCCAGACCTTGGTTGAAGCCATGCCTAAACGAGCAAAGAAGGTCCTCAAAGCAGGGGTTTGCAACTAAGTATTGACAGACGCCCCAACATTTTGTTAACATTATCCAATACATATTTGTTTACTTTACCTTAAATGAAATCTTGCCAGCCAATTATAAAACTAAAAGCATAGTTAAACACGTAACAAGTAATTGTGAAAGATTGTAATGAAATTTTGCACAATATTGAAATTCTTGAGCTTGTATTTAAACTTTTGGAAAGTAACTGTATATATATATATATATATATATGTACCTTCTGTATATATATATATATATATGTATATAGTATGTATATATACCTTCTAAATATATATATATATATATATATATATATATATATATATATATATATATATATATATATATATATATATATATATATATATTATATATAATATATATATATATATATATTATATATATATATATATATATATATATATATATATATATATATATATATATATATATATATATATATATATATATATATATATATATATATATATATATATATATATATATATATATATATATATATATATATATATATATATATATATATATATATATATATATATATATATATATATATATATATATATATATATATATATATATATATATATATATATATATATATAATATATATATATATATTATATATATATATATATATATATATATATATATATATATATATATATATATATATATATATATATATATATATATATATATATATATATATATATATATATATATATATATATTTAGAAGGTATATATACATACTGACCAATTCAACCGGAGTTCAGAAGGTTGCGTTTAATTCTTGTCTAGCATCATTACATGAAGTATACTAATACATGAAGTAGTAACATACGTGGCAGAGGACCTTTTTCGATGATCTTTACACAATCGTCACGGCTCATAGTTCCCAATGCCTCTCTCAGTTTAGTAATGGTGTTTTTAGGATTACGTCCCACCAATCTCAGCACGTTATCTGTTGGGTCGTCTTTTTGGGAAATTAAAATAATGTCATCATTATGGACATTAAAACGGGCCGCTAGGTCACGATAATCTCCACCAACAGCTTGTTTTATGTCTAATTTCATGCAAATCTTTTGTCTTACCAACGGGTGCAGATCATTAACAGTGTGTTCTTTGGCACAGTTCGTACTGTTATCAGCTGAGAAGAAAAAAGGTCACAGAAGAAATTAGAGATAGAGAAAAGAAACAAACAAGTGAGAACATTTGTGTTTTTAATGACGTATATATAAACTAAATAATCATCGAAGAGAATTCAATTGGAAAAAACGTCTTGTGTTGCTGGTTTAATTAAGCCAAGCTATTATAACTAAGATTCGTTGTTCTTTATGAATCGACAATAAACAAACATGAATAAATGTCAGTAGAAGGTAGCTGTAAGGATGCTTTGTATTCAATGTGTATTGTCAAATGAAATATGTTGTATGTCAACATTCTTAACTCTATTTGTAAAACTTGTCATAAAACATCTTAAACATGGTCATGGGTGCATGCCTCATTAAAACATCGGGACGCTCCACCACAAAAGCAAGTCTTGCCTAATTAATGAAAGTTCTTTCAATTGTCGCTTTACATGAGAATGGGTATTAGTTTTCTTCTAATCGTTTTAGTTTTAGAGAAATTTGGCTTTGTTTATCGTATTTTTGTAAATTGAAGGTCGCTATTTGTTCTGATTGCGGGCGAATGTGGTCGCTCCATTAATTTCTTGACGTCATTGTGTGATAGATACACTACACCAAGAAACCCTTCACAATAAATGTGCGCGTGAATAGAAATCCTGCACAATAGACCACGTAATTGTCATGCTATTGTGAAGGATTTATTTGTGTGGATTTATAAGGATTTATAAGTGCACTTTCTATCACTCAATGACGTCAAAATTAATGGGAGCGACCGCATACGCCCGCAATCAGTACAAAAATGGCGGCCTTCAATTCACAAAAATACGATCAACAAAGCCACATTTCTTTCAAACTAAAATGATTAGAAGAAAACTGATACCTATTCTCATGTAAGGAGAAAAATAACTTTCATTTAAGCAACACTTGTTTTGGGGGTGGAGTGTCTCTTTAAATATTGTAGTTCAAAGGTCAGACGACAGTTAGCGATCAGAAGCGAGGTTACGGATTCGTTTTCAGTCAGAATATACTTAAGAACAACAAGAAGCAATATTCTAATAATAATATATTATATACTGTGTGAGTATAAGACGTTACTTACAAGTTTCCGGAGCTCTGCTTGGTCCAGGTTCAATACCAGAACATGTTTCCGGTTCTGTTTGGAAATGTGCCATCTATTCTGGAGTTTTTATTTCCATTCACCCAGTTTGTACTTGATTTACAGAACACCCAGGGTACTTCAGAATTCTGAATAGTTGAAGACAAACACATATTGTCAAATGGGTATCAGTAAAAATGATTATGGAAGCTGCCATGTGAGAGTTTTTGCGCTTAACGTATAAGGTCAACAGACCTGCATGTTTCGACTTTCAAAAACATTGTTCGCGCTAAATATTATTTAAATATTAAATATTATTCCATATATTGTTGCAAACTTTAGGTTATAACTGCAGCTGTCATGTACACATTTTAAACAGTGGTGTGAAATTACTACGTTGATATAAATACAAAAAAAATGATAAAATATAGAAAGTACATGTTAAACTACTTCTTAACAAAGTCTGTGTAGTTCACTTTTGGATGATCTTTTTCATATTTAAAATACTCTAGTAAAGAAAAGTGGATATTATCAGAAAATATTTGTTGAAACCAAGTGGAAAATAATGTTTTAATAATGTAGGCACGTCTATAACGTCGAGGACATGCACTCTTATTGTACATAAACAATTTGAGAGCTTTACAATTGTTCTCCAATTTTACGAACTGCCATCTCAGACAGTTATCATCCCTGGTTGTCGGTTGGTCAGAGCATTTCAGCTGTGATCATAAAGGTATGATCACTTTGATTGCCGTCTCGAGCAGGCACTGAAATTTATCATAGTGGCGTATGGTAAATTTGTATACATGCATGTTAAAGGCAAGCTGTTGCACACTTTGTACAGCGAAACATGAAATTACAGTAGTAGATAATATAAGTGTTATAGAAACATATTGAAAGGACTATTATTTCCGTTCGATTATTACAGAGCTGTGTTAGCTAAAATCTTGGAGTCAGAAATAGAGAAATGTTTGAAAACATTCCTTTACTGGCCTATGTCTTTATCATGAAAGGAATGCCTAAATTATTATGAGGTTCGCTAACTTTGATGAACGAACTAAAGCTATTCCGTACACAAGTTTAACAAAACGCTTCAAGACCTTGGTTTCAAATGGGTGTATTTACGTATAACCCTATCAAATCATAAATACGACCTAATAAGTTGTTCCTCTACAAACTGTAGACAGTAAACTGTCAATGTGTTGTTTGAAGATGGAACTCTGAAGATGGAAGAAAGAAGCTAATTCTTATTAATTGCTTGAATGCTTACGTAAACTGTAATTGAATTAGGAAGTGGCGACATGTTCCACCCTGATTATCTTTAGGCGTTAGCTGTTCTACCTATGGCTGTTCTTATCACGAAATGTAAACGACGTAGTTCCTTTTTATGGGTGAGGTTGCCACACAATCGTGTAATATATAAGATGATGTTTTACTCCAATAAATTGTTCTCCGCTCTATGTTGTTGTCCGTGTTCTGCGTCTCGTCGGACTCTGCGCGTTTAGTGAGTCGTAGCTCGGCACGTTACAGCTATTAAATTGGATATAGAAGTCAATTCATTTCTATTGTAGCAGTAAACAATTTATGAAAACATTTGTGGAAACACCATGTAGATAATTTTATTAGCTAATAAAATTATCTACCGGTACATGGTGTTTCCACAAATGTTTTCAGAATTATTAATCACCACCATGCAATCCTTCAAGAATTTAAGTAAACAATTTGTTTTTAAAAATATTACAGCATAGCGATTCTTTGCTTTAACCACATACATTTTTGAAACATGTGAATTTACTAGACTTGCGCTTAAATCGAGAGACAGGAAGGAGTCGTCTTTCATGATAAAAACAACATTCTTAACAATATTGATTTCCGGGAAGGGAGTATTGACTACAAAGACAGAGAGTTGTTGCATTACGTTTCACAGCGGTGCTCCTTCGCAATGCAACCGAGCATTCTGCTCGAAACGTTACACTCCTATTCAGTATTGAAGTAATATACAGTAGCGAAGTTGGCCATAGCAACTGGTCATGCCATGCAAATTTTGAAACGATTTACATATTCAGATCTTTAGAAATATATTGTTTTCAAAATATGCAGATGTTTATAAATTAGCATAGCATGACCAGTTGCTAAGGCCAGCTTCACCTAATATATACCTTTTAGTACTTTTAATTGCTGCCGACCCTCAGGGAGGCAGCACACTATTCTTGACTTTACTTGGGTAACTGTGTTTCGTGCCCAGACCTCTTCGCCGAACTATGTAAAGCGAACACAAACTCGATGCAGTGGATGTTGGAGATATACTGTTATCGAGGTAAGACGACTAAGATAGTTCTCTGTACTTTTGTCCTTTAAACGGCAAATATATGGCTGAGTGAGGTAGAAATTTACAAGATGTCATCTACAATCCTTTCCAGATATTAAACTATCATCAATTATCAAATTGTTTTGTTTGTGAATACGGTTTACTTTCTATTTAGGTGTATATTGGTGTGAGTTCATTGTTTCTTACAAGAGGTATTGTGTTCTCGCTGATCAGTATCTGGGAAGCAACATCCATCTTAAATTATATACCTTGAATATGGCAAATCATTCAATATCAGATATGTAGATAACAAGATAACAGATATTGAGCATGCAGAAGAATGCACATCCGTGTCCACATCAGAAACAAATTCTGATTAACTTAATTTGTCAACTTACTGGTATTACCTGTACGTCAACTGTTTTGTGTTCATATTGAACTGCATTTTTATTCAAGCCTTATTTGTACACTAACAGAGAACTATGTTATACAACTGTTTTATCTTTATGTTCAACTGCATTTTTATGGAACTGTTCAAGTTACATCTGTTTAATATTATACATGTTCATGAACTATTATCTTGTGAATAAATGTTGAGAACGGTTACAACAAGGGTTGTCAACAAGGGAGGGGGCAGATTTCAGGCATCTGCAAATGTGCCAGGGGCCCCCGCACATGCTTCATCTGCCCATGGCTGTGCATAATGAATGTCTTACCCCAGATAGATGTTTAACCCCAGAGTACCTATGGTCCAGCAAGCTCAGTGTGAGCTCCATATATACGTAGAGCTCGCTGCTCTGGTCTTAACTAAACCATAACCGCATGGGTACAAGGCTATATTACCTCCGCTGCCACTTTGACTTCAATAAGCCCACCACTTATTTTTCTAATTTTGCACAATATCATGACTGCCTTGGACCATTGATTTCAAGGCAGCACCTCCCTTGCGATAGTAACTTCTAGTTCGTATGTTACACTACCATACACGCATACACGATCTCTATATCATTGTATTCAAATACCACTACTTCAATTGTTGTTTCATGTTTATTTATTATGATGAATTAGAATTATGTGAGACGTAATCTTTGCTACACTGTAGCTCGTGTTCATTCAAAACATTTCTCATGAGTCCCAGGCACTCAGATTGTGAAACGTTAAGTAACATTTACGTTTCACTTTAACAAAGGAGGAAGGGCGTTCACTCGAAACGTTCGACTTCCTATTCACTATTTTGACAGTACAGCAAGCTTTTATTATTTTTATTGGTATTTGAATCAGGTCTTAGTTGGTATTCAGTCTGTTAATGAATACAAAGCTCTCTTTAATGAAGGAGGAAGGGCGTTCACTCGAAACATTAAACTTTCCTATTCACTATTTTGACAGTAAAGCAACCTTTTATTCGTGCAAAGTTTTTTAAACTTTGCAGTATTGTGATGAGTGGCGAAAATTCACACGATATATATATATATATTATATATATAGTGAGCGAGTGACCGTGTTAACATCCGGGGGGTGGCAACATTATTATTTCGTGGTGTTTTGACTTCAATTTACTTTAAATATGTCTCGAATATATAAGATGAGTCCCCCGGTTTTATGTTAACATGCTACTGCGCACGCGCGAGCTGAAATTTCGATTTATCGAAATGGCCGACCCAAGGAGGGATTTTGTGGACTTGGACTTACAGTATTAAATATGATGTAGGATAAAGGACTGGTTGTCTGTTAGGTGAAGACGAGCCTGGATATAAAATAAAGGTCTGATATTCAGGATATTTCTATCACGTTGTGTCATGATTCAGCATTTCAACCGTCCGGACAGCCGACAGGTAAGCGTAGCGAGTCTCTGCCTTTTTATAATGGAACACAATGGATACAGAATAACCTGCGAGATTATTTTGTTAGAAATTAGACTCCTGCACTTTTGTAAAGCGGTCTGTAGTTTCGGTATTTACTTCGTGTTTATATTTAAGTATGACAGCATTTGATTATTTGAAATTTTTATTGTATATTCTTGGGCTTAATAGCATTTTAGAAATACAATTGTAGATATGTTTTGGGTATTGAGCTGTTCAGCAGTCAGCACTAATACGAGTACCGCACTAATACGAGTACATTGTTGTGACTATTATATTTTTGGGGCTGTTGTGCACATACTGTAAACACAGTGTTATACTGTTAGATTGATTCATTTCTGTTGTTGAAACATAATTTTGTTCCTTGGCCATTTATTGGCTGTATAATTGTAGCCTTGGAGAAATTTGGTGCTGTTCCAATAATATGAATTGACAAAATTAAGAGCATTTGAAACTGCCTGAATAATTATATTAGCCCATGTTCCTTCACTAGAGATATTAATTTTTGTGATGTAAATATCAGGCTATCAATGATGGGATATTGACTGATTGACTTTTTCTGAGACAGGGAATTTGTTTTTTTTTAAAGATCGAGGGATGAGATTTTTGACACGTAAACAATAATTTTAATATTAACTACTTAATGACCAAGACTGAGGTCTTTATGGTAAAATATCTAACCGAGATCTTGCTGTATTGGCCGAGCAATAGTGGCCAAGGTTTGGTATTTTACTGTAAAGACCAAACAGCCGAGGTTATTTTATTACAAAATCAATCTTGTATTTCTTGTTCTTTGTACTTCGCTTAATTTAACGTCATCAAAACACTGGACTAGCATTATTTTCTGTTGTTTCTTTCTTGTCTGGATACTAAAATGTACTTTTATAATATTTATTGTTCATCGTCATTTAATTTATTTTCATAATTTTGCAGCAATATTTCTTATTAGGATGTTGTGTTTATATTTCCCAATAATCATAGGGCATTAGCCCGTGAAATTTTATCCATAGACATAGTTGTCATAATTTTCTGTCCAACTTATCACCTTTATCAACCTGCAGCTTTATAAGCCCTGCATAGCATTAAACTTAATTTGTGTCATGCGTTATGCTACTAGTGTTTTATTTAATATATATGATACATAATTCTATAAAACTTTGCACTGTCCTTGGGACCTAGTTATTTTTATTGGTATTTGAATCAGGTCTTAGTTGGTATTCAGTATGTTAATGAATACAAAGCTCTCCTTACCTCTTGCCTTCTCCTTGTTACGTCTACGTGTTTTGGTCACGTCCAAACAAACAATGATCTAGTCTAGTTGTATCACCTACAGGAAATTTAATAGTATTTAGCTTCACGTGATCTTTGACGTCATCATTCCCAGAAGAGCCTATCCCCTGGCTATTCTGTATTATGTAAAACCTTTTTGAAATTCAAACCGCTTTTATTAATTTTATCGGATTAAGGTGCTGTTACATGACGTATTTTTTCGCGCAACGTTAGGATAAGTAAAGGTTTTGGTTTTAGACAAAACTGGTTTAGGACCTCAAATTAAAAATGCATGCGTCTCTTAAAAATCACCCCCGTGTATATTCTCTTTTGAAATATCAGTTTCTAGACTACAAGTCTATAGGTATACGTTAGAGGAGCCAGGATGCAGACACTCATGTGGGCACGAGAGATAAGACCCTGGGTACGAGGTTGACATAAACAAAGAACTCAACTTGTTCTGTAGAGACCTGGTGGTTCTTTAGTTACTATGTACATTGTAGCTCAATGCCAATAGTTAGACTGTTAGAGCGTCTCATTTGGTCATCAGAAAGTTACAGGTTGTAAAAATATGGTAACCTTCACTCATCACGCTCAATGGTTAGAACATCTCCAGTTTGTCATCAGAAGCTAGAAGATTACGCCCTTTTTGTTTCCTTTCATCTGTCAAACGCTCCACGGAAATTTTTACCTTATATGGTGAAAATATTTATTGATATTTCGTCAGCCTCTAGGAGTATATCCTGATTAATATTTAAATTTCGCAATCAGTTGTATCATTCAAGCAAACAAGTAAATGAGATCACAGAAGTAGAATAAAGTGTTATAAAAACATTATATTCGTTGGGCTATTAAGCTGTGCTATTTAGACACAATGATCGCTTTGAAATTATAACAACGCTTTATTTCCATTCGGTTAATACAGTATCCACTATCCAGTCTTAGATAAAGTAGGGGATATACTGAATTATATCGCGGATAAGATGACTTAAAATATTTTATTTACTCTCATAAACTCTCATCTTTGTTGAAGGTAAAGGATAAATTTGATAAAGGTTTATAACTTACCAGGAATACATAAGCTATGGCCAAGTCACCTAATCAAAGTGTGAAACAAGTGTGTTCATTTTACATGTGCAGTTTCAATTAAAAAGTAGTTTCAAGCCTAGATCAAAACGAGGATGAGAAAGCATGGCAGTCACGAATTGTTATAGCGATCGTTTTTATTCGCATATGAATAAAATAAAGATTTGAACGCGTTCCGGAACGCGTTCTGGACAAGAACGCAGCGTTAGGTTATTTCTGAGCAGTACTGTACAAAGCTGTTATGTAGTACTGAGCACACTGTTCAGAGTCTTAAAATAATTGAGGAGAAGGTGCTGCCTTTGCACCAACACCAGCAAATGGTAAGACTTTCGCATCTTCTCGGAAAACGATATTAAATCGTAGGCCCTCGGAATCCCTTATCAGTTGGGTTTTCCATTCACCTAAGAGTGATAAACTGGACAGTCGAACGCTTAAAACATCAGCCTCTGGCTCGGATAAATAGGGTATAACGTTATCCTGTGTGATCGACTCTAAATAAATCATAAAATAGAAGAGATGGACGTCATCCTAAAAGAGCGGCAATTGAGATGGTGTGCCACATGTCGTGAGAATGGATAACGACACACTGCCAAAGAAGATCATGTTTCGGTGAATTGGAGATCGGTGAGTGAGGCACAAGACAGATCAATATGGAGAGCGAGACTAAAAGATGGCAAGAAGGAAGCATGAGGAAAAAGAGAGATGAAGCAGTTAGCAGAGAAGGCTGTCTAGAGTATAACATATGTCACAGACTGTGTAAGGGAAGAGATTGTCCCTGTTGCCGCCAAAATCACCTGGTGTAACATAATATGGTTTAAAAAAATTACAACTTGGCTTTTGTCTTGGAAGCAATACAAGCTAGATAATTAGAGTTAAAATAAACTGTCGATGTTATTTCTTTGAACCCATATGTGTAGCCGGAGCTTCTCAACTTCCAAAGAGAGCTCTACGAATAGTGGTGGGAAATTGTAAAAAGTACAGCATTGAGTAGCAGAGCAGGGATTTCATCGCGGTACTCACAGCAATTGCCGTGGTAAGAGAGAGAAACGCCGTAGATTACTGCAGACAACTTGCCATACTGTGATATTTTAGAATATATAGTCTAATTGAACTGCGAAAACAGTAACACATGTGAGAATCCGCCATGATGAATTTTTGTCATAAACGGCTCGATAAACAGTGCGAAATATGTCAATGATTATCTTCTAGTTCTTCTAATTAAATGTCAATTTCTATATTATAATATATTTACTGTGCAAGTTGATCATATAAAATACAAACTATTCAACTGAACACGATACTTGTTTCTATTGATTGAATGATGTCCTCGCAAACAAAGACATGCACAATAAAAATGTTCAAATCATGCTAAGTACCGTATTCTTGTAAACCATAAAACGCAAAAGAAAAAACCTACCATATACTGTACAAAGACAAAGTGACATTAAACAGTGGTTACAAGTGCATGTCACACTCAGATCGATATATTTTAAATTAATTTATATGGAGAAATGCCGGAGAGACCGACAGAATTGCCGTGGACGCTTAATTTGCTCTCTACGGCATTTTCAAAGCAACTGTCGTGGATACTGTATAACTAAATATTTAGCTTTACACAGAAAACAAACTGGGAATCTTCAATATTATAATAGGAAATATAGTTTAACATGAAAACCTTTGCGTCGACAAAATCCCTTTCTTGTTCATAATTATACTGAATGTTTCCTATCAGACGGAAGAAGAAGACGTCGCTGCCGCAATACTTTGTTTCTATAATAAACAGTTGACGCATTAAACTGCATGGTTGAATTTAATCGGAGCAATCAAATTCAACGTTAGCGCGACGTCCCAAACCAACTATCCATTAAATCTGTCTTCGCGAATTATTCGTCGAAGCCAGACGTTACGTCTTCTTGGTTTTAGACGCTCTGAGCCTCTAACGACGAAATGCGCGAATTCATTGCGAAACTGTTCGTCGTTTAAAACGGGGCTAATTCAGTCCTTTCTTTCTGGCCTGTCTGCGTACAAATCGCCAAATAACGACTGAAACAGGACGGTATCAACTCTAGGTTTGACGATGTTATCCAAGCAGGGAAGCTTTGTATATTTTTTCAAGTTTAATAACTATAGTCGCGGAAAACGCGCAATAGCGCACCCAAAATTGATCAAACCTAGTAAATATCGTAGATTAAAACTTACCAAATGAACCAGTTTAATCTGCACATCTTGGAAATACGAATTATATGGAAGTTCTGTTGAAATTAATCTCGAATCTTCGAGGTACTTTCCCGAAACCTCATGACTATGGAATTTGCAAAAGATCAAATTTCTCGTAACATGATCAGGGCTCTCTAGCCTGCGACACGTCTGCGAATTAGCACAAGATATCTTATTGTACTCGATTATAAGTACTTGACCATGATTGGTTCTCGTTGAAGTTTGATCTTTCTTGGCTTCTGATTGGTTATCTAACTAATGCTAGCTGGCGCGTGACTTCCGCCACTTTCCCGGCAATTGTTGCCCCCCAAGCGGGGGGGGGGGGGGGTGTTCGTTCGGGGTCACTACACACCATTGTACACACGAATACATTCTTTGAATGAATTGATTCAATGGGTTTTCGCTGCTTGTTATGTTTAAGAGATATTGTTAAACATAACGAAAGATACCTTGTCGAGGGAAAAGGATCATTTAATGTACCAGAAGAGTTAAAGAGTCTGCCTTTTAGCATTATGACATCGAGCAGATTTATCTGCAAGCATTGCCTAAATAAACTGAAAAAAACGCAAGGGATTGATTAGCCAACTGAGAGAGATCGACAGCGCATTTGAAAAGGCATATAAGTCGAACGAAGTGACATCTTCCACGAAGAGGCAGTACGGGGACGATGACCAATGTTTAACGACGCCAAAGAAACTACGCTCAGAAGCCGCAACAAGCGAAGCCAGCGTGAATGTTACGTCGACTCCATCTGGAAAATTATCGCGAGCGACACAATGTCTTCAGTGGCTTATTTCTCCGATAAATACAAAGAAAATGGGACAATCTACTGCGCAAAACATCAACGAAACGACAAAAGATGTCGATGTAACTGTTAATGTCAAATGGCTATCAAAACATGCCGAGAGAAAGCTGGCAAGCTGCCCACAGATTTAGAATCCATCGGTAAAATGCTCGTAAGACACTGGAAAATTAGCGATTTTCCATACCCCGTCGGTAAATTCACGAAGACGTTTCGGTTCTCCATGAACGCTCTAATAGATTCTTCCTGCTCTGGCAAAAGACAATCTATTCTAAACTGCGTTTGAACGGATTAAAAAGCTTCTCTCCACAAACTTAGAAAAGTACGGGAAAGTGGCGGAAATCACGCGCTAGCTAGCGTTAGTTACATAACCAATCAGAAGCCAAGAAAGATCAAACTTCAACGAGAACCAATCATGAGACAGAACAAGATATCTTGCGCACGTCTGGCGTCGCAGGCTCTCTGGCCCCGTTTACACTATACTGTAGGTCTTCCGTTAAAAAATCACTATGTTTCTTTGTTTTATTTACACTATGTCTATATTCCGGAGTGGTTTGCTGTAGTGTAGTCACTACGCTTATGGCTTAACACTCTGGCTGCAAATCACTACGGTAAATTTACCGTAGCGTAATAGTGTAAACACAATTTTGTGAAAAACACCAAAGTGCGACGTGGTTTCAAACGTCCAATTTATCATGTGTCGAATGACTCGAATACGGTTGGTCCAAACAAACTCCGACAAGATTTATTGGGAATCATTTTCGCTATTGTAAGAATGTTTTGTGAAATACTGGCCGTCAGCTGAGATTTTCGCCGTTAAATTCCGAGCTCGCGCACAATGCACTGGACGGTACTGGTCATCAACAAGCGAGCAAACAAAACGCGCTGACGTCTGACGATAGCGCACGTATTCCAAGTAACTTGACTTGCGCGCGTGCAGAAATTAATGAAACAGAATAAATCTCCAAAACATGGTTTCGAAGTTCAACAACATGTTCAACAAATGTGCGACGGCAATTGCACGGTTTCTAATCCTATCTGCAATTTCTTGGCTACTCGATTGTCTATCCTCAAAATCGAAACCTCCTGGCCTCTGCTCCTTCGTGAGACCAATGCTACTCCAGGAAACGTTTATATAATATTAAAATATATAATATTAGAATATATGTATAATTGTTGTACGCTTGTAGCAAAACGACTTTATGTAGCAAAACGACTTGTAACGAAACGACTTAACATATTAACATGTCATTGCACACATTACAAAGTGTTGCGATTTTTGAACCCATATGTGAAGCCGGAGCTTCTCAACTAGAAGAGAGCTCCACGAATAGTGGTGGGAAATTGTGAAAAGTACAGCATTGAGTAGCAGAGCAGGGATTTCATCGCGGCACTCGCAGCAATTGCCGTGGTAAGAGAGGGAAATGCCGTAGATCACTGCAGACAACTAAGGCAATTTTTTGCCATACTGTATATTTTAGACTAGTCTAATTGAACTACAAAAACAGTAACACATGTGAGAATCCGCCATGATGAATTTTTGTCATAAACGGCTCGATAAACAGTGCGAAATACTTCATGTATGCCAATGATTATCTTCTAGTTCTTCTAATTAAATGTCAATTTCTATATTATAATATATATATACTGTGCAAGTTGATCATATAAAATACAAACTATTCAACTGAACACGATACTTTGATACTCTCATTGATTACATTATTTAATGAATGATGTCCTCTCACCGTATTCTTGTAAACCATAAAACGCTAAAGAAAACCCTACCATATACTGCACAAAGACAAAGTGACATTAAACAGTGGTTACAAGTGGTCAGACTCAGCTCGATGTATTTTAAATTAATTTATATGGAGAAATGCCGTAGAGACGGAAGAATTGCTGTGGACGCTTTTGCTCTCTACGGCAATTTTCAAAGCAACTGCCGTGGATACTGTATAACTATAAAATCTTTAGCTTTACACAGAAAACAAACTGGGAATCTTCAATATTATAATAGGAAATATAGTTTTAACATAAAAACCTTTACGTCGACAAAATCCCTTTCTTGTTCATATCAGACGGCAGAAGAAGACGTCGCTGACGCAATACTGTGTTTCTATAATAAACAGTTGACGCATTAAACTGCATGGTTGAATTTAATCCGAGCAATCAAATTCAACGTTAGCGCGACGTCCAAAACCAACTTTTCATTAAATCCGTCTTCTCGAATTATTCGTCGAAGTCTTCTCGGAGCCTCTAACGACGAAACGCGCGAATTTGTTGCGAAACTGTTCGTCGTTTAAAACGTGGCTTATTCAATCCTTTCATTCTGACCTGTCTGCGTGCAAATCGCCAAATAAACGATTAACGACTGATCTGAAACAGGACGATATCAACTCTAGGAATTTGCTTAGTATGTGTTATCCAAGCAGGAAGCTTTGCATATTGTTCAAGTTTAATAACTACCTGTCGCAGAAAACCAGTAATAGCGCACTCAACATTGATCAAACCTAGTAAATATCGTAGATTAAAACTTACCAAATGAAGCAGTTTAATCTTCACATCTTGGAAATACGAATTATATGGAAGTTCTGTTGAAATGAATATCTAGACTCGAATCCTCGATGTACTTTCCCAAAACCTCATGACTATGGAATTTGCAATTAAAGATCATATTTCTGGTAACATGATCAGGGCTCTCAGGCCGCGTTTACAATACTGTAGATCTTTCGTTAAAAAATCACTATGTTTCTTTGTTGTATTTACACTATATTCCGGAGTAGTTTGCTGTGGTGTAGTCACTGCACTTATGGCTTAATACTCTGGCTGCAAATCACTACGCTATGGTAAATTTACTGTAGCGTAATAGTGTAAACACAATTTTGTGAAAAACACCAAAGTGCGACGTCGAATTTATGATGTGTCGAATGTAATACGGCTCGTCCAAACAAACTCCGACAAGATTTATTAGGAATCATTTTCGCTATTGTAAGAATTTTTTGTGAAATACTGGCCGTCAGCTGAGATTTTCGCCGTTGAATTCCGAGCTCGCGCACACCAGACGGACCAGACGGTTGGTCATCAACGCGCGAGCAAACAAAACGCGTTGACGATAGCGCACGAACTGCCGTGGATACCATAGAGATCATAAATAAAACTAGAGGGGGCACTTTGAGGAAATCGGGTAGCCGATTGGCCGCCGCCATCTTGGCCCAGTTGGCGGCACAATAGCTCACCCGGATGTACAATTACCAGCTCCCAGACCTCTGCCTAGACTACGAGTAGGAGGAGAATTTGAATGTTTTTAACATTATATCTGAGTCTATAACTGAACAGTCAACGGCAAAATGGAATCCATTTGTTTTATACAACAAAAATTGAAAAAAAACCATTCAAAAGGCTTATTAGCTCTTTGGCGATTTCTGGGGCATGAAAAAAAGATAAAAGCAGTCAGCTGACGTGATCTGACGCGAGCTGACGTGCATCTGTCCTCTATTCTCCTGTCTACCTGTTTCAGCAGTCTACAAACGAGCATGAATTTACCATGGCTGGTTTCCGAAAAAAGGTGTATTAACACATGAGCAGTTTCAACACGGTTTTCGTTTTCTACAGCTGTCAAAATACATGAAAAACAACGAGCGACCTTTGACCTCACGACAATCACGAAGGTATTTTTACATCCGGGTGTGTGAATGTGCCGCCAATTTATCCAAGATGGCAGCGCCCAATTGGTTACCCGGTGTTTACTGAAATGAAGATTGGATGCCCCTTCTAGTCTTATATTTATGATCTCTATGGTGGATACTGTATAACTAAATCTTTAGCTTTACACAGAAAACAAAATGGGAATCTTCAATATTATAATAGGAAATATAGTTTAACATGAAACCCTTTAATTATACGTCGACAAAACCCTTTCTTGTTCATAATTAAACTGAATGTTTCCTATCAGACGGCAGAAGAAGACGTCGCTGACGCAATACTTTGTTTCTATAATAAACAGTTGACGCATTAAACTGCATGGTTGCATGAATTTAATGCGAGCAATCAAATTCAACGTTAGCGCGACGTCCAAAACCAACTTGCCATTAAATCTGTCTTCGCAAATTATTCGTCGAAGCCAGACTTCTCGGTTCTTCTTCTCGGTTTTAGACGCTCTGAGCCTCTAACGACGAAACGCGCGAATTCATTGTGAAACTGTTCGTCGTTTAAAACGGGGCTAATTCAATCCTTTCTTTCTGGCCTGTCTGTCTGCGTACAAATCGCCAAATAACGATTGATCTCAAACAGGACGATATCAACTCTAGGAATTTGCTTACTATGTGTTATCCAAGCAGGAAGCTTTGCATATTGTTCAAGTTTAATAAATACCTGTCGCGGAAAACCAGTAATAGCGCACTCAAAATTGATCAAACCTAGTAAATATCGTGATTAAAACTTACCAAATGAAGTATTTCCAAGATGTCTGTTGCGAAAATCTCGTGACCACGGAATATTTCTCGTAACATGAAAAAGCCTGGGAACGAGAATGAACTAAGGTCTTCCTGTAGCGGAAAGGACAAAATCAAAACAAAATACCTATTCGTTTGGTATTGCCACAGAATAATAGAACGGGATGTACTATCCGTAGAAAATTCGCATCAAATTCACTCCTCGTAAAGAATCCGCCATTTTGAAAATATATTGGCATCGTCCCAGTTACCCCAAACGCATGGGGTAATTTTTACCCCCGTAATCCCAATTGCAAAACTACCCTCCGTTACCCCCAACAAAGGGGTAAATATTTGGACATATTGTCCCAGATCTTGGGGTAGTTTTTACCCCCTGAAAAGTCACCCCATCCACTTTGAACATTTTACCCCAAAAATGGGGTAATTTTTACTCCTTGAAATTTACAGTGCAATATTCAGCTACTCTTGCTACAGCCTGGGTGCTACCCCAGTATTCAGCTACACTTTCTACAGCTTGGGTACAACCCCAGTATTCAGCTACACTTGCTACAACCTGGGTGCAAACCCAGTATTCAGCTACACTTGCTACAAACTGGGAGCAACCCCAGTATTCATCTACTCTTGCTACAGTCTGTATTCAGCTACACTTGCTACAGCCTGGGTGCAACCCCAGTATCAGTCAGCTACTCTTGCTATAGCCTGGGTGCTACCCCAGTATTCAGCTACACTTGCTACAGCTTGGGTGCAACCCCAGTATTCAACAACACTTGCTACAGCTTGGATGCAACCCAGTATTCAGCTACACTTGCTACAGCTTTGGTGCAACCCCAGTATTCACCTACACCCTACAGCCAAATCGGTGGATGGTAGGTGGTGACGAGAAGACATTGAGGATCGTTACTTGGATGGGTGAGTATCACTTTTGGTAGACAGGTCAAGACGGGGCATCGTTACATCATTGGCCTTAGACCTGAAACCAAGTAACTGAGCAACTGCCAGAAAACTGAGCAACATACAGGTCTGCACCTAACCATCCACATGGGTAAGTAGAGTGATTGTAGGTGTTAACTGATATCAATTAGGGGCCTGGCCATGTAAAGCTTTGAAAGTAATCAACAGTATCTTCAAAATAATCGTTGATCTTACTGACAATCAGTGAAGATTACTGATGACGTATGCAGGTGTAATACTAATACACATAATGGTTTGAATGGTTTATTTGCCAACATTTGTTTAAAGGGCATTGGCAACAAAAATTTAGTTTGTCTAATATGAAAGAACTCGTAAAATGATAGAGTTACACCTTTTACAACTTTTCCGTATTTTATTTCGTTTTTGAAATACCTCAGTTTGTTTGATAGGGGTAGAGAATTTTCACTCATTGAAAAATGTATAATATCTCGGTGATTGCTAAGTTTACAACGTTTATTATCATGGGGAGTTATTATACGCACATTTTCAAGTAAATTTGTGGAACAAACTTGAAGATGTAACTAATATTTTAATGAGTGAAAATTCTCTACCCAACACCTGACGTCAGACACCATCTCATTTACATATCAAACAAACTGAAATATTTCAAAAACAAAGTAAAATACGGAAAAAGTTGTAAAAGGTGTTACTCTATCATTTTACGAGTTCTTTCATATTTGACAAACTTAATTTTTGTTGCCAATGTCTTTTAAAAAAAGTATTTGCAAGAAAAGTAAAGAAAAGTAAAGAAAATCCAAATTTGGCGAGGAGACCTCAAGAAGCTAAAGCTTGTGTGAAGAGGCCACCTTGTTCATAGTATTAAAGTCCAAATAAGAAATAAATTATTGTTTTAGATTATTACGTATTAACAATAGATTGTGGAATATTACTCTATCTGCAGCGCCCGTCATAAACTCCGTATTTTCTCTATATCCCAGTATTTCACTACATTCAATTTTTGGAAAATTGTCATTTAGATGATGTCCTTATTTATTTTATTCGAAAATACGAAGTAGGCATTATTCACTTCATAGGTAATTGAAAAACCTGCCTTTGAATTTAAATTTTCCTCCAATCTTGAAAATCTCTTTAGATGTAAATTAAATTGAAACCCTTTGAATTTTGATCTTTATTAAAAAACTTCCAATTAGATGAGAGTTTATGACAATAAAGTTGTTTAAATTGCGTATGAAACGAAAAATTTAACTCTGTTTTTATGACCTACTTTGGTATTTCGTGATGCACTGGATATTATGGTGCTATCAGTTTATCAATCACCGTACGTGAAAGTGCTTTTATCGACGTTCAATTAACATCGCTATTTTGACAGAAAAATTTCAGGAGTCTAGGACCGAAAGCAGCAGTCTAGTGACGTCACACGCGAGAGTCGTCGACAATATCGATACGTTTTTTGTGGTCAGCACTAGAGGCAATCCACCGAGGGTCTTTCACCGAGTGGGGACTAGGACTAGTTACTATATTACCAACTGTTTTTGACTGTTTTTAACTGTTTTTAGGAGTACATGATTAAAGATTGAAGACCAATAATCGGCAATTGTCAAATGCTTTTAGATTACCAATAATGGGGGTAATTCCACAACAGTAAATTGTAGGATTCTAGAACCCAACACAACACAAATCCTAACCCTGGCTAACCCCCCGCCCAATCCCTGCCTTCAACTTCATTGTAACCCTAACTCCCAACCTGTCTGTTTAAATAAATTAAGAAACTTGAATAATTTAGCAACTAGTCGTAGTCCCCACTTGGTTGGGTTAGGATTGGTGTTGTGTTGGGGTTGGGTTCTAGAATTCTACAATATATTGTTGTGGAATTACCCATTATTTGTAATCTAAGATTATTTGACAATTGGCAATTATTGGTAATATAAGAGAAATATAATTTAGCAACTAGTACTAGTCCCCACTCGGTTAAAGACCCTCAGTGGATTGCCTTTAGTGCTGACCGTTTTTTGTGGTGCTTGAATGCTTAGCTGTGCAAATATTACTGATGTTTGAGATAAAGTCAACTTCCTCCTCTAAAAGTGAGTTCAATAATGATTTTTTCATCAGTAGAATCTATGCCGAACGTGTGACGTCAAATAGGTGATTTTACCGCGTGATGAGGTGGAAAAATTTGGTGTAATTTACATAAAAAATAAAGCACTTTATATATATATATATATATAGAAAGGACCCATATTATGGTGAAGGAAAACTTCGAGTGTTGAAATACATACATTTTAAGACCAAAACTGGGACCAGTTGCGAAAAATGCAACTTCAAGGCCTTTACGAGTTCTGTATATATGGTGGTGGTAATGCCGGGATAAGATTATGGGTATATTACAGGTAATATTTGGCATTTCACTCGATTAAACTACATGTTCTAAGGATTTATGGTGAAGGAAAATTTCAAGTGTTGGAATATATACATATTAAGACCAAACCGGGACCAGTTGTGAAAAATGCAACTTCAAGGCCTTCCGGCTGGAATTAAACCCACGACCCTGCGATCGGCTAGTGCAGTGCTCTGACCACTGAGCTACGGAGGCCATACCTGCCGAGAGCCTAGTCACAAGTTCTGTATGTATATAGTGGTGGTAATGCCGGGGTAAGATTCCAGATATATTACAGGTAATATTATTTTGGCATTTCACTCGATTAAACTACATGTTCTTATAAGGATTTATGGTGAAGGAAAATTTCGAGTGTTGGAATATATACATTTTAAGACCAAACTGGGACCAGTTGCGAAAAATTTCTAAGTCTATAATTACCCAGCTAATACACGGATCGCAAATCTCAAAAAATGTGCGTACTGGGTGCATTATGGGATACTTCAGGTGAGTAAAATTCTGAGCTAGCGCTCCTATGTACCACGATGGTGAAAAAAGGAATGACGGTAAAAACGCATAACACTTAAAAATTAAGTACAGTACTTCTAAATGTTATTGACGTACTCAATGAAGTCGGTTGGCCGAAAAAAACAACAGAATCACCATTAACATTCTACTTCCGGTTGGCTAAGTAACAATATTCAAGTGTTTATCTTGTTCAAGTGTAACTACAATGTTTCTACGCATGTAACAAAAGTCAAAGCGTTTTATTAAACATAAATCGTAGAAAACAACGAAAATTAACCATTTTTTAAACGTCCGTGATTAAGCAAATCTCACCTCTAGGATCCCACAATACAAAGTGCGGATACATTTTTTGAGATTTGCGATTCATGTATTGTACTAAGTCTATAATTACCCAGCACAGTGTACGAATTATTTCGTATTTCATTTTTTCCTGCACGATTTTGAACGGGATACTTCTCAAAGTGGTCGGTAAAGTGTTCTTCTATTGGAATCTGAGAAACTCCAAGTATCCTTTTCGCCATCTAAATAATATTTAGTGAAATACCGGATTGTCTATACCAAGATTTTTAACGTTTGTTTTTCAAGCTCGCGCAAAAACGGTTGGTCTTCACACGCAAGCAAACGAAGCACGCTATAGTATGCTGACGACAGTGCGCGTGCTTCAAAATGATCTGTGCGCGTGCGTGCAGTAATTTAATATAACTTGGAATAAAATTCATCGAACTGTACTCGCTGTAGACACACGCGCCATGATTTTGCACCGAACAATCCACGTTATCCTTTTTGTTTGGTTGATTAATCGCGGGTTTCGTCATACTGAAAAGAACCTAGTGGCCTTGTTACGTACCGCAACGGATCAACTTTGACCACCTTATTTTTCATTACCACAGGAAATTAGAAGCATTGATATTTTAAGTAGTTTTAAGTCAGCACTTAAGACTTTTCTTTTTTAAAATTAATAGTTTTTTATTCATATAGTGGTAATATATATGTAGTATAGGCTTTATCTTATAATGAAACATTACTGTAATTAGTTTAATATGCAGGTGGATCATTAATGTTCAAATCCATTGTTCTTATGCATAGTAACATTAAGAATATATTGTTGTAAGAGCATTGAGACTATTGTATAATGCTCCTAATACGTCTTTATTATTATTATTATTATTATAATTATATATGTATATACTGTACTATAATAGACAAACATCTACAATCAATCACCTTTATTTCTTCACAAATCTAATTTGTCAATGTCTTTTAAACTAAATGTTGCTGTCCCTCTCTCGGACGGCTTTGCTTGTTTGTCACATGGCTTCCAACCAATCAGAAAAAGAACATGAAATGTTGCTGGAATATGCCCATTACTGTCACCATACATTTCCTTATAAATCCTCGAAGCAACTTGTACTGTTTGCCTCCGCAAGACATGCTTCCTAGACCACGAGGCATTGTTTTCACCCATGCCCTGAAGGTCAGCCATCAACTCAAAAATGCTGGGGAAATTGACAACAATTTCTTCATAGTCCACAGTTATCATGTTGAATCCAACTTGACTGAGCAGACCTCCGATGTCTTGCATTTCAGTAAATGGTGATACATGTGGACCAAATCCATTCTCCTGTTCTAACTCAGCAAGTTGAAGTGCACACCTTAGCTCAAACAGAGTCTGTCCGCCAAACAGTGCAGCTGAAAACAACCCATCGTCTTTAAGACAATTCTTTATTTGGTTAAACACACCTGGTAAATCATTGACCCAGTGTAAACTCAAATTGCTTAAGACTGCATCAAAAGTGTTTGCCTTAAAAGGTAAGGATTCTTCGTCGATAATCAATCGTCTGGTTGGTATATCCGAATGTTTAAAACTCCGTTTTATCATCTCTTCAGACATATCACACTGGACAAGGGACCCAACATGTGCTTTGGTCAGACATTTCGCAAGATGACCTTTACCGCAACCAAGGTCTAAAACCAAAGGGAAATGCCGAGAAACGTCACCAAGACGTTCCGACAGTCTACTTGCAACCTCGTCCTTCAAATAATCGTAATCATTGCTGTTTGGTTGCAGCGCAGCCCGGTTTCTTTGTAAACGTTTCGCCTTTCTGTTAAAGACATTCATCGTGCCACTCCTATTGAAGTCGGATAATGTGCGTTTAAACAGCACAGTTTTAGGATTAATCGTGATGCACCATTTTTTGTGTAATCTTGTTACGCTCAAACACATGACAACCATACAGAAGTCGCGAAGTTTAACCAAAGTTCCCAAAATTTTCACTTTCCGCAATCATGAGCCCTCGGTGGAAATGACATTTTCGTCAGTACGGGAAATACTTGGTGTAAGCAATAATGCCGGTTTTTTGGGGGGTTCGACGAAAAAGAACGCATTCTAATCTTGCATGTTATGGGTTACTGTGCTTTACAGCTAAAAGAAATCAAGATAAAATCTTTACCCTTTTTGAATAAATTACCGTTTTGGAATTTGGAATAAATTATTGCATTAGTCCGGGACTGCGGGAATAAATATTGACTGCCTGAGACGATATATTACTGCCAGAGACGGTTTACATATACATTATGCCTTATATAATGAAGAATGGTGATCGGAAATAATGGCACCGGAAAAAGTAACAACGGAAAATTGGTACCGGTAAAAATAGCACCGGTAAAAGTGGCACGATTTTTCTTACTGACGGAAAATAACGGCACCAAAATCATGAAAGTCAAGAAATTTATAAGAGTAAAAAAACAGACATTCAACCAACACACTATATATTGCTCAATTTAATAGATATAACACGAAATTCAAGTTTTAACAATCTAAATAATATGCCTATATGGTATTTAAAATCGAACGGAAAATCTATTTCTATAAAATTGGTTGTTCTTCAAAGCGGCAGTGCCCACTTTTTTAAACAGTTTTATTTTAAATACAAACGGAATTCCCAAATAACGTTGAATGGAAATGATAATTAATGATATGACTCACTATATTCAAAATTGCAAGCAAAAATTGCCTAAGTAAACAGGGCTTTTGTATGTGTAGCTTTCGATCAATTTTTTGATCAAAATATCAGCAAAATTCCCTTAACCATTTTCTCATATTTATACTTTGATATATTATTGTTAGAAATAGTTTTAGTGTGTTGTCTAATTCGAAGGGAACAATTAAAATATGACATCAATAGCGTTATATAGAGTTGCGTGCTATAAACTGACGTAAGCACTTTTTGTAGAAGTTTGTTAGCAGAAACACTGTTTGACAACTTATATATATTTTTAATTTATTTATTGAACAATAAATCGTTACTCAACATTATTATAACCTCGTACAGTTTTAGAAATGAGCTCAATCATATGGCGCGTTTATAATGTCAAAATTCAATCTGATCATTTGAACACCATACATCTAATTCGAACAACATTTACTCGAAACGTGCAAGCCTCGCGAAGTTATAAATTTTCCATTCAAGCGACACTTTGCCAAATCGAACTTCACGATATGGATTGTAATGTTTGTTGGCTTACTCGAGCGGTCATATTTCAAATCGAACTAACGAACGGGAATGCGGGATGTCACCGTTGTCAAAAACATTGAGGTTTATAGTGTCTCCTTGAATTAAGACGCTGTCGTTTGTTGCCGTGTTCTAGTCGATAACAATCTAAACCACGTATATCAAGTCGGTCATATGGTCCAATCCATGGCCGTCTCAGTTAAAATAACATACGGTATAAATATAACGGTAATCATATGGCGCGTTGATAATGTCAAAATTCAATCTGATCATTTAAACACCATACATCTGATTCGAACAACATTTACTCGAAACGAGCAAGCCTCGCGAAGTAAGTTATGAAACTTTTGCCAAATCGAACTTAATATTTCTGAATTGAACGATTTACAGGTATAGACTGGCGGTCAACTTCCAAATCGAACAAACGAACGGAAAATATACTCTCCTAATTAAGACGCTGTTATATATTTATTAGCTTTATTTATTTTCATATTCGTTACAGCATAATTACCAATCTTCATTCGCCATTTACTGGTCCACATGCGTCGAACGCAATTACATAATCTTTGATACTCCTAGTATATTTATATATTTAAAAAAATCTGACCCCCCTTTTATGCACAACCCAAAAAACAGAACCCCCTCATCAATTGTTAAAAAAATATATAACATGTATATAAATATAATATTTACTTCTATCCGACACAATGTTGATTTTTAATGTTTAATAATATATAAATGTAGTGCTATTATTTACAGATTTTACAAATGTCATAGACATAGTTCTTCAAATGGAGCTTCAATATAATAAATGGGAAAGTATTAAATCTCAAAAAATGTACCCGTGCTTTGTATTGTGGGATACAGGTGGAAAAACACGAGAGGATAACCTGATTTGGGTTAGCCTGCAATGCAGGGGAACGCCCTGATCGTGAGCCTTCAGTACTTTGTGAAAAAAATTGGCGCATATCGCAACAGCGTTTTCTGCGCATCTTCCTCTCCAGCACTGAGCTTGACACGTAAACAAGAGTTTTGAATGCCCTTGAATGGCGAATCTTTGTCAATAGTCTGTACAAATATCTCTTCTTAAATAGTTGTTATGTGACGTTGTAGATTAATCTGCTGAGTCCGTGTTAAATCGGGAATGACATGGAGAGGAAATACAACCAGAAAAGTCCAGGTAGACATTTTATATTCATATTGTAATTGTGATGAAATGAAGACAAGTGTGTGTACATTTTCGTGGGATGGCAAAATTACAGTATATTAAAGCTTGAATTGTATTAAAGTTTGAATTTTATATTTACCATTTAGCTGTGAAACGGCTGATGAGAGAAGCGAAGGAGCTATGTGAAGCCACAGAACAGTATTATGCTCAGCCTCTTGAGGTAGGGACAAAGCGGGTGGGTGTTTATATGGAGGCGAGCTAGCCTGGGCCCGGGCTGATTTTCATTCATGTTTACATGAGCAGGGCTAACCTGCGGCTCAGATTGTAAAGTTTGCTAAGTGTGTGGCCGCGTGGGTAAGGCGGATCAAAGCATCGGAAATGCGCGGTTGGGCACCTCTCAGCTGCTCTCAGTAGGTAAAAATGCTCGGATGGGCAGGCTCGCAGGTAAAACTGCGTGGAACGCCGTGCCTGCTGATGGCTACATTGCATATGCGATTTATTTGGCAGATAACAAGGATGTGATGTGCCGTGCCTATCGTAAGCGTGTGATAATAGTGTCATAGTGATATACATGTATGGTAAGGATATGAGCAATACTCGTAAGCGTATGATAAATATGCGTACAGTATCACACACTGACTAATGTGAAGTGTTAGTGGTCGTGTATGCAGAATTTCATAAGTCAATGAATGAGACACAATAATTATTTAAAGCAAACGATTCACTTTCACTTTCATGCTCGAATGAAGACATCTTTAAAACTATTCAAGGTCAGACTGGCAGTAGTAGTCACAAGCTCACAAGCAAGGGAATTCACATTTCAAAAATGTCCTTCGAAAATTCAAGACAGTCACAAAGACACAAAGTGCAGGGCTTGCCAACTGAGAAATTTGCGCGCGCGACAAATCGCGCGCGCAAAAGTTGCTGCGCGCGCAATTATTAACTTTCACTTTTTTTACGAAAAAACAATTTATTACAAGTCATTTATTACTTATAATTAAATATATTACAGTATTTACAAATTAATTTAAGGTAAAAATGGTTGTAAATATAAATAAATGTTCGCTAGCATATTCATTCACTGTCCGATGAGTTATGAGAGAATTCATCTTCAGAGTTGCAGCTGTTTTGATCGTCTCCTGAGCTCTCCGCAGCTAGAGCACTGCTTTCATCCTTGTCAGTTCTTGCCTCTTTGCTGGTGGACATGTCAGCTTTTTGTTTCCGCGCCACTTCTGTAGGTAAATCTGGACGGCATGCTCGATAATCTCATCTCGCTCTTCTCTGTTCCACAATCGGTCGTTACCATAAACAACCAAGGCGTCTGTTAAGGTGTTGTGGTGCATCGAAAGACGCTTATCGGCCAGGATGTTTGTCACCACGCTAAATGTTCGTTCAACAGCAGAATTTGAGCCTGAAATACCAATGATAAGGCTAGCCAATTTACACAGATGTGGAAACTCGTCGCGACGATATGTCAAAACCGATTTCCACAACCTCAGTCTTCCAGAATCGCGCCACTATGCTAACTTTGTGCGCGCGATAAATCGCATGCGTAAATTCATCTGCGCGTGTGTGGGCGTGCGCTGGCGCGATCGCGCGCGTCCCGTGGCAAGCCCTGAAAGTGACGAACACAAATAGAGGCATAAAAGAGCATGTCGCATTGCCATAGTCATTAATTGAACGTCATCGTGTAATTATGCAACACCCGCTTGAGCCATATTTGGTATTTCATGTTACGGTATGACATATATTCAACCCATTTTTCGCAGTTGAAATCTGAGAAAAGTGCACAGGAAGATCTTGCGCACAGCAAACTTTACAATCTGGAGCCTCCCTACCTCCTTTAGCTTGGTAAACATGCCAGCCCAGGTAGGCGGGCCTTAGCTTGGTAAACACGCCAGCCCGGGTAGGCGGGCTAGCCCTCCTCATGTAAACACAAATGAAATAATTTGACAGCATCAAATTAAATGTGATGTGTCAAATAAAATCAGTTTAGACGTTGCATTGAATGAGACAAATTAAATGTGATGGAATTTGACATCTAAACCAGGCCTAAGGGAGCTGTCATTAATTCCACCCAGGAGGGGGCAGAAGGAAAACAGAAAATTATTGTTAAAGTTTTGTGACCCAACCAAATTTCCCTCGATGGTTTCATGACCCAACTATACATTTTGTTTTATTTTCGTGGCCCAGCATATCTTAAATTTTAAATTTTCACTCATATTGACAACACAGGAGTTCTGGAAACTGAGGGTAGTCAGCCATATAGAGCAAGGAAAACAATCAACTTTGTTTTCAGCCAGGTTTTCGCATTCCTAAACTCTTAGTCTCGATTACCACTGAAATCCAAACTATATATTATATACTTGTACATAATTTCTGGGCGTGATATTTGATATTTCTTGTGGCCTTACATAGCGTATATCAATTCCTATGTTATAAACATTTGTTTTCTTCGAATAATTTTGATACTAATCAAAAAGGTTTGATGGTTCATCAAATGTTTTCCAAATGTTTTCGTAGCCCCACCAACTTTTGATTTATAGTTTCATGACCGCTAGGTCATAAAAGTGCTAACTTTTCCTTTTGCTCCGTAACTGCAATTATTTTCCCACGATGATGCCAGAAATCACATTTTTACGAGTATGTTTTCAATTTTTAACCAACACATGAACAAACACAACTTGTGAAATGAAAAGATGTCCAAAAAATATCGGTCAAGACAAACTTTGTCTTGTGTACTGAGCTTTGACTTGCCAGCCTGGGTAGGTGGGTCAGCCCAGTCAATCCCGTTTATATGGGAAATACCCAGCCCGGGTAACTGAGATCCCGGTTACACAAAGCAAGATCTCGGCTAGGCAGACTGGTCTGGCTTAGGCTGATGCGATCAACCTCGTACCCAGGGCATTTTGCCTCCACGACGGAAGGTCGGTGAAAATGGCCCTGGGATCGGCTGGTCCATCATATAATGCGATTGGCTTGTCATAAAACTCAATTAATTCAGCCGAGTATAATTTATTCATCTAAATCTGAATGCTGTCTTCAAATTTTACAGCAAATTAGAAGTGATACAGTAGCTTTCGCTAAATTGGATATACATGTATGCTTCTTCGTACCTTTTGTAAGAGATAACCATGAATGTATGGTGGATTATTAAGCTTGCTTTTATGCCGACGAATGCTGACATGTGAACAACTCTGAAGAACATTGAATATTTCTCAATTATGCAGGTCAACAAAGTAGACAAAGGCAATGGAACAAAGACCATAAAAATTATCATATCTAAACACCCAGAAATTCTGGGTGTCATGTGACCAGCCGATCCTAGGGCCATTTTTGCCGACCTTCCACCTTGGAGGTTGTGATGCGGTATATGGATATTTTGGTAAATACAAAATACCGAATATTCGATATTCTAATTCTCAGATACCAGAAATATCGAAACTTTCAAATATTGGTTGTGTGTTACACAATTTTCGCATATTCATAGAAAAAATGTACCGTAAGCTGAACGTAAGCTGATACATTTATGTATCAACTTTCAATTTTTCTGACGTTCTGATATAAAACAAATGCGCAACAAGTAGATTTAATGTTAACAATTAGCGCTATTCAAAAGGATAACACTTTTTGCGGAAGCCTTTCTATAAAAACAAGTGAGATCTGTTTTTTCATTCTTTCAAATCATCAAGACATTCTTTCAAAATACTTTGCAATGGATTTGCATAGATCTCGGTTAAAAGCAAAGTGTCACTGTGTCAGAATTTACACAGCTCATTGCGGTTGCCAGTCGACAGCAGTGCCACACTGAAGTCATGCAATTAGTCAACACGTCTTCTTGAGTCCATTATTTTATTATCTCTGTTCTGTTCAGTGTTCATCATGCCTAATGCGGGAAGGGCCGTTTTGAGTTATTTCAAGAAAGGCAACACTGAAAGCGATGATCCCGAATCCATATGTCAACTGTACGAGAAGGCTGTTAAGAACAAGGAGGCATTGTATGAACGCACGACTGCTATTTATAACATTTTGTGCTGTTTGACAACTTTATGTCACGTACTATACCAAAAAGTATTTTGTAAAATTTTGATGTTTAAAAATACTGGTATATTTGATATTACCAGTATTTTTTTTCGGTATCGGTATTCATTTTTTTCAATACTGTACCACATCAGCACAATTAACAAGAAATGGTATTATAACAAATGCATAATCTTGGCAAAGCAAACCAGCCCAGGCACCCAGGCTGGCTCGCCTCCATATAAACACCCCCTAAGTATGCAGTATAATCCCGGTTTATACGATCGATGCAATTGATAATCAATATAACTCAATATCAATCAATTATGTAAAATCAATGTCAATTAATGGATTGATATTGATAATTGATGAAATCGATGGAGGAGGTTTAAGTGTGGTGTCATTTTGACGAACGTTGACCCATTTTCAATAGCAATCAATGAACTAATTGCATTTGATTAGTAGAGATGAGCCAATTAATCGGAAACTAATCGGCCAATTTGAAATAATCAGTAATTGGCTGATTATTGCATAATAATCAGGAAAATAATCGGTGCATTAACTTTTTCGTGAATGACGCGCCATGAGTTTGTAACTTCATAAGCATGAACACAATAGTCTTTATTTCACAATGAAATCTGACTGTCCAGCTCGTATGGACAAACATGAATCTTGATGTCATTTTGTGCTCAGCGTTATTGCTTTTTCAGGGTAATATTCCGAACGTTTTAAACAACCAAAATGTGCACAGTGATCACTATGAGCCATTTCTGTTATATTTTGAAAATGTTGTTTGCTCCTAGCAATCCCATAAAACATTGTGACATTGCGCAGAGACTGTTAACTGAAAACATATCGATAATTGGCATATACCGATTAATTTTGATTTATCGGTCTGTCTCCAAATAATTGGCTATTTTGTAATTGACTCATCTCTATCAATTTCAGTGGAGCCTCGCTATAGCGTGGTCGTTGGGGTCCAGTGGAGACCGTGTTATAGATGAAGCATGTTATTGCGAGTTAGTGGGAAAATCTCGTTCCCAGTACTCTTGCCACTCAGTCCTTGCGCAATATTGTGGAAAGAGTACTGGGAACAAGCTTGGATACTGCTAGAAGCACTTTCTGTTGGATCCTTATAACGTCTGTAATAAAATCAACATTCATTTTCTGTTATGTTATTCATCTTGTTATATTACCTAGTCAATACATGTATCAGACTATCAGTTTTGAAAATTGCGATCATTCAGGATGTTCAGCAATTGTTAAGATCATTCAAATTGTCTCTAGTAATCATAAGTGGGCAAAGTGAATTTTTTGGGGTCCAAGGATAAACCGTGTTATACCGAGACGCGCGTTATAACGATGCGCGTTATAACGATGCGCGCTATAACGATGCGCGCTATAACGATGCGCGCTATAACGATGCGCGCTATCTGATGCGCCCTATAACGATGCGCGCTATAACGATGCGCGTTATAACGATGCGCGCTATAACGATGCGCGTTATAACGATGCGCGCTATAACGATGCGCGCTATAGCGAGGCTCCACTGTAGTGTAGATTAGTACTTGCAAAACTAAAGCCTTGATCTATGAGAGTTGCAAGAGAAGAGAGTTATCTTGACCATCATTACTCCCAGTCAAACATGCCAAAACTCTCATTGTCCATCGACTCTTGTCTCCTCAACCCCACACCCACTGTGAAAAGACCCACTGGTTATGATATCAAAATGGAGACTTGTTAGCACTTTATCACCTAGATTTTGTTGACTCGTGTTTATGATACAACGTGGCAAATAGTTATTGCTATTTTTTCATGGATGTCCACAGATTTATGACGTAACTCGTAGATGTTCGTATAATCGCCGGATGCCGAATCAAATGTTCGGAACGAAAATATTCGTTCATCAATCGTCATCATTATGATGATAACATGTTCTGCTTTAGTGCTGAACTTCTGGCAACTGTGCTTTAGCCTTTAGCCTGCTTGTGCTTGCGAATTTTAACTTCGATTTCAGTGAGGAAAGTTTCTCTTGTCTGTTGTCAAGGTAAGTCATCTGCGATTTCATGCACGGTTAATATGCTGACACTGTCATGGTTATCACAATTATCAAATACTTTGTTTGTGAATAAGATTTACCTTCTATTTTAGGTATATATTGGTGTTCATTGTTCCTCACGATATTGAGCATGTAGAAGAATGCACATGCACATCCGTGTCCCTCATATTGAACTGCATTTTTATGCAAGAAACAAATTCTGATTAACTTAGTTTATCAACTGTTTATATAATGTCAACTTTTGTGTTCATATTGAACTGCATTTTTATGCAAGAAACAAATTCTGATGAACTTAGTTTATCAACTGTTATAATGTCAACTTTTTGTGTTCATATTTAACAGCATTTTTATGCAAGCCGTGTACAGAGAACTATGTTATACAAATTCAACTGCATCTTTATGCAACTGTTCAACTTACATCTGTTTTATAGTATTACACATGTTCATGAACTACTATATATATTGTCAATAGATGTTGAGAATGGTTACAACACAAGGGAGGTGGCAGACGTGAGATATCAGGAAATGTGCCAGTGGGGGATGAAGCATGTGTGGGTCCCCTGGCTGTGTAATTATTGACTTACCCCAAATAGATGTCTAACATACCACAGAGTACCTATGGTCCAGCAAGCTCATTGTGAGCTCCATATATATGTAGAACTCACTGCTCTGGTATTACCTAAGTAAACCATAACAGCATGGGTACGAGGCTGTACTACCACTTATTTTAGCAATTTTGCACAATATCACGACTGCCTTGGATTTAGAGGCAGCACTTCCCTTGCGATAGTAACTTCTAGTTATAATCTTTATCCCTTCCCATGGTACCGTATCAAAAAAGTCTTGTTGACACGTGATCAGCCTCCACCAGGGTCTTTTCGTAGCAGGTGTGGGTGGGGGAGCGGACTCTGGGAGATAAGACCCTGAGTACAAGGTTAGTTTCAGGTAAGCGCAGTCTTGTTTAAACTCATGCAGTTATGATACACCGAGTCTCTGTGATATAAATGGAACACAATCACTGATACACAATGGACACAGAATAACCTGAGACATTATCATGTTAGAAATTAGACTCCTGCGCGTTTGTAAAGCGTATTATTTACGTTCTGTAGTTTTGGATTTACTTTGTGTTAATTTTATCAGCATTTGATTATTTTAAATTTGTATTGTATATTCTTGGACTTACAAATACATATAGATATGTTTTGCATATTGAACTGTTCAGCATTAATATGAGTACCTATTTGACAGCTTGTATTAGAGAAATTGTTTGTATTACTTTGTTTTGTATGGTCGCAACTATCATTTTGGGGCTGTTGTGCATAAACATGTAATAGATTGATTCATTTCAAACATAATAAATTTCCTCTATATGCCCCATAAAGACATGCCTCTACGTTCCTTGGCCATTTATTGGCTAGTGTATAATTGTAGCCTCGGAGAAATTTAATCTAATAATCTAATAATGTGAATTGTCAAATTAAGAGCATTTGAAACTGCCTAATATATTAATTATTTGTTTCTTCACTAGAGATATTTTGAGATGTAATGTACCTAGTAATCAATGTTAACCCAAGGACACTGACGAGATATAGACTGATTGACTTTTTCTGAGACAGGGGAATTTGATCTTTTTAATTAAAAGATTATCTTTTTGACATCTAAAAATAATTTTATAGGCCGGGGGTACTCCAGCCGAAATATAAATGGAGTTTCAGCATTCCTATCAATTTAGCTAAGAAGATATGGCTAGTTGAGGTTGAACATTTAAGGATTTTGACGCCATATTTGTTTTGAAAATATGACATCATTGAGTGCTTCTTTATCGGCAGTGGAGTTGTTTTGATGGCGATCGTTGTTTTGATAGTGATAGCTGTTGGGAGTGCTCTTTGGAGGAAAATTAGTCGAAATAAACTATTTACTTCCTCATGCAGGAAAGTAGAGGAGCTTAGGCATAATACGAGATAGAAGCACTCAGTGACATCATATTTGAGAAACAAACATGGCGTCGTAACTGGACAAACTTGCTATATCTTCTTCAACTTGCTATATCTTCTTCAACTTGCTATATCTTCTTCAACTTACTATATCTTCTTCAACTTGCTATATCTTCTTTAACTTGCTATATCTTCTTCAACTTGCTATATCTTCTTCAACTTGCTATATCTTCTTCAACTTGCTATATCTTCTTCAACTTGCTATATCTTCTTCAACTTGCTATATCTTCTTCAACTTGCTATATCTTCTTCAACTTGCTATATCTTCTTCAACTTGCTATATCTTCTTCAACTTCCTATATCTTCTTCAACTTCCTATATCTTCTTCAACTTGCTATATCTTCTTCAACTTCCTATATCTTCTTCAACTTGCTATATCTTCTTCAACTTGCTATATCTTCTTCAACTTGCTATATCTTCTTCAACTTGCTATATCTTCTTCAACTTGCTATATCTTCTTTAACTTGCTATATCTTCTTCAACTTGCTATATCTTCTTCAACTTGCTATATCTTCTTCAACTTGCTATATCTTCTTCAACTTGCTATATCTTCTTCAACTTGCTATATCTTCTTCAACTTGCTATATCTTCTTCAACTTGCTATATCTTCTTCAACTTGCTATATCTTCTTCAACTTGCTATATCTTCTTCAACTTGCTATATCTTCTTCAACTTGCTATATCTTCTTCAACTTGCTATATCTTCTTCAACTTGCTATATCTTCTTCAACTTGCTATATCTTCTTTAACTTGCTATATCTTCTTCAACTTGCTATATCTTCTTCAACTTGCTATATCTTCTTCAACTTACTATATCTTCTTCAACTTGCTATATCTTCTTCAACTTGCTATCTCTTCTTCAACTTGCTATATCTTCTTCAACTTGCTATATCTTCTTCAACTTGCTATATCTTCTTCAACTTGCTATATCTTCTTCAACTTGCTATATCTTCTTCAACTTGCTATATCTTCTTCAACTTGCTATATCTTCTTCAACTTGCTATATCTTCTTTAACTTGCTATATCTTCTTCAACTTGCTATATCTTCTTTAACTTGCCATATCTTCTTCAACTTGCTATATCTTCTTCAACTTGCTATATCTTCTTCAACTTGCTATATCTTCTTCAACTTGCTATATATCTTCTTCAACTTACTATATCTTCTTCAACTTGCTATATCTTCAACTTACTATATCTTCTTTAACTTGCTATATCTTCTTCAACTTGCTATATCTTCTTTAACTTGCTATATCTTCTTCAACTTACTATATCTTCTTCAACTTGCTATATCTTCAACTTACTATATCTTCTTTAACTTGCTATATATCTTCTTCAACTTACTATATCTTCTTCAACTTGCTATATCTTCTTCAACTTGCTATATCTTCTTCAACTTACTATATCTTCTTCAACTTGCTATATCTTCTTCAACTTGCTATATCTTCTTCAACTTACTATATCTTCTTCAACTTGCTATATCTTCTTCAACTTGCTATATCTTCTTTAACTTGCTATATCTTCTTCAACTTGCTATATCTTCTTCAACTTGCTATATCTTCTTCAACTTGCTATATCTTCTTCAACTTGCTATATCTTCTATATCTTCTTCAACTTGCTATATCTTCTTAACTTGCTATATCTTCTTCAACTTGCTATATCTTCTTCAACTTGCTATATGCTCTTCAACTTGTATATCTTCTTCAAATCTTCTTTTCACTTGCTATATCTTCAACTTGCTATCTTCTTCAACTTGCTATATCTTCTTCAACTTGCTATATCTTCTTTCTTCAACCTTGATCTTTCTCTTCAACTTGCTATATCTTCTTCAACTTGCTATATCTTCTTCAACTTGCTATATCTTCTTCAACTTGCTATATCTTCTTCAACTTGCTTTCTTCTTCAACTTGCTATATCTTCTTCAACTTGCTATATCTTCTTCAACTTGCTATATCTTCTCACTTCAACTATATCTTCTTCAACTTGCTATATCTTCTTCAACTTGCTATATCTTCTTCAACTTGCAAAATATTCTTCAACTTGCTATATCTTCTTCAACTTGCTATATCTTCTTCAACTTCCTATATCTTCTTCAACTTGCTATATCTTCTTCAACTTGCTATATCTTCTTCAACTTGCTATATCTTCTTCAACTTGCTATATCTTCTTCAACTTGCTATATCTTCTTCAACTTGCTATATCTTCTTCAACTTGCTATATCTTCTTCAACTTGCTATATCTTCTTCAACTTGCTATATCTTCTTCAACTTGCTATATCTTCTTCAACTTGCTATATCTTCTTCAACTTGCTATATCTTCTTCAACTTGCTATATCTTCTTCAACTTGCTATATCTTCTTCAACTTGCTATATCTTCTTCAACTTGCTATATCTTCTTCAACTTGCTATATCTTCTTCAACTTGCTATATCTTCAACTTGCTATATCTTCAACTTGCTATATCTTCTTCACCTTGCTATATCTTCTTCAACTTGCTATATCTTCTTCAACTTGCTATATCTTCTTCAACTTGCTATATCTTCTTCAACTTGCTATATCTTCTTCAACTTGCTATATATCTTCAACTTGCCATATCTTCTTCAACTTGCTATATCTTCAACTTGCTATATCTTCTTCAACTTGCTATATCTTCTTCAACTTGCTATATCTTCTTCAACTTGCTATATCTTCTTCAACTTGCTATATCTTCTTCAACTTGCTATATCTTCTTCAACTTGCTATATCTTCTTCAACTTGCTATATCTTCTTCAACTTGCTATATCTTCTTCAACTTGCTATATCTTCTTCAACTTGCTATATCTTCAACTTGCTATATCTTCTTCAACTTGCTATATCTTCTTCAACTTGCTATATCTTCTTCAACTTGCTATATCTTCTTCAACTTGCTATATCTTCTTCAACTTGCTATATCTTCTTCAACTTGCTATATCTTCTTCAACTTGCTATATCTTCTTCAACTTGCTATATCTTCTTCAACTTGCTATATCTTCTTCAACTTGCTATATCTTCTTCAACTTGCTATATCTTCTTCAACTTGCTATATCTTCTTCAACTTGCTATATCTTCTTCAACTTGCTATATCTTCTTCAACTTGCTATATCTTCTTCAACTTGCTATATCTTCTTCAACTTGCTATATCTTCTTCAACTTGCTATATCTTCTTCAACTTGCTATATCTTCTTCAACTTGCTATATCTTCTTCAACTTGCTATATCTTCTTCAACTTGCTATATCTTCTTCAACTTGCTATATCTTCTTCAACTTGCTATATCTTCTTCAACTTGCTATATCTTCTTCAACTTGCTATATCTTCTTCAACTTGCTATATCTTCTCTTCAACTTGCTATATCTTCTTCAACTTGCTATATCTTCTTCAACTTGCTATATCTTCTTCAACTTGCTATATCTTCTTCAACTTGCTATATCTTCTTCAACTTGCTATATCTTCTTCAACTTGCTATATCTTCTTCAACTTGCTATATCTTCTTCAACTTGCTATATCTTCTTCAACTTGCTATATCTTCTTCAACTTTCTTCAACTTGCTATATCTTCTTCAACTTGCTATATCTTCTTCAACTTGCTATATCTTCTTCAACTTGCTATATCTTCTTCAACTTGCTATATCTTCTTCAACTTGCTATATCTTCTTCAACTTGCTATATCTTCTTCAACTTGCTATATCTTCTTCAACTTGCTATATCTTCTTCAACTTGCTATATCTTCTTCAACTTGCTATATCTTCTTCAACTTGCTATATCTTCAACTTGCTATATCTTCTTCAACTTCCTATATCTTCTTCAACTTGCTATATCTTCTTCAACTTGCTATATCTTCTTCAACTTGCTATATCTTCTTCAACTTGCTATGTCTTCTTCAACTTGCTATATCTTCTTCAACTTGCTATATCTTCCTCAACTTGCTATATCTTCTTCAACTTGCTATATCTTCTTCAACTTGCTATATCTTCTTCATCTTGCTATATCTTCTTCAACTTGCTATATCTTCTTCAACTTGCTATATCTTCTTCAACTTGCTATATAAAACCGAGATCTTGCAATCTTGGCCGAGCAACAGCTGCCAAGGTTTGGTATTTTACTGTGAAGAGCGAACAGTCGAGGTTGTTAAGTAGTCCATTATTTGAGTCCGTTCACCTACCTTAGTGGGCAACAGTTTGTTTGTTGCATGTATATAACAATTAATGTTGTCCCTAATTTAATATCTACCTGTACTGTAGCATTTTATATGTACTACTGTATATCTACAATTTACTATACACATAAACAACTTGTCTCAGCTTTCTTGTATCAACTTTCAGGACAACTTGTTCGAGTGGCATTTTACAGTCCAAGGTCCTGCAGACAGCGACTTTGAAAGTGGTCGTTATCATGGACGTATTATACTTCCACCAGAATATCCAATGAAGCCACCAAGCATCATGCTTTTAACAGTAAGTAAATGGACCTTATGCGTGTAAAATTATTGATCAAACCTTGCTTTGACATAATACTGTTTATATATGTGTATCGCAAGAATTTTGTAGCGTAAAGACTATTTGTCAAAAACTATGGGCGGGACTGTCATAATATACAAACACAATGCAGATGATGCACCCAGTAAGCGCAGGGCCTAGTAAGCGCGGGGGGGCGTGGGGGGCGTGGGGGGAGTGCGGGGGCCCAGTAAGCGCGGAGGCCTGGTAAGCGCGGGGTCCCAGCGAAGCCATTCAGCTAACATGGATAAATTTCACTATTCTGACGAGAAAACAGATGAAAATGCCACTTTTCCTTTATATTCACAATCGTTTTACTTAGCAAATTTTATGTGCTAGCACGTTTTCCGAAGGCATCTACAGTATACTTGCACGGCTAGTGTTTTAAAAAAGGCTGTTAGCCATCGAACAAAGGATTTACGGCGAAGGAATATTTCGAGTGTTGGAATATATACATTTTAAGACCAAACCGGGACCAGTTGCGAAAAATGCAACATCAAGGCCTTCCGGCTGGAATCGAACCCGCGACCCTGTGACGCTAGTGCAGTGTTCTGACCACTGAGCTACAGAGGCCGTTGCCCAGAGCCCAGAGCCCAGCCACGAGCCCTGTACACATAGAGGTGGTAATGCCGGGATAAGGGGTATATTACAAGTAATATTTGGCATTTCACTCGATTAAACTACAAGTTCCAAGGATTTGCGGCGAAGGAAAATTTCGAGTGTTGGAATATATACATTTTAAGACCAAACGGGGACCAGTTGCGAAAAATGCAACTTCAAGGCCCTACAACAACAACATCCGGGACAGCGGTCCGGATGCGGAAAAGACCGTTAACCAATCAGAATTGAGGATATGAGAAAGTCATATAATAAAGATCATTATTAATATTTATTTTGTCTTATTGCAGCCTAATGGAAGGTTTGAAATTGGAAAGAAAATCTGCCTGAGCATGTCAGCACATCACCCTGAAACATGGCAGCCGTCTTGGAGCAGTAAGAGTATTTTATGTTACAACATATCATTGACCACCTTATGTGTTAGAAACTATTAATAACAACAAGTCGGTGTTCAGTCGTCCGCTAGCCTGGATAGGTATTGTATACCATGCCCCTACATGGCCCTACATGGCCATATCTATGGCCCACCTGTTCTTCCTTCAATTTTGTTGGTTTTATGTTTTCCATGTTTTCCAAGAAGAGATTAGGGTTGTTAGAATACATTTCACCATAAAAATCTAGTTACCAAATATTGAATTGAGTCAAAATGTTGAGAGGACCGGGACGTGGGTCTTTGGAGTCGTACGTAGAGAGAACAGCAGAGTAGTAATATCCTTTAAGTTTGGCTTTGAAGGTTGACTAACTGGTAGCGGTTCGGGGGATTTCTTCAGGCAGCGTATTCCATATTCTTGTGCTCTCACCAAATACGATCTGCCATATGTAGTTGTTCTGTAAGATCGCTCTTTGAAAGCACTGTTGTCCCCGCTGTTTACTGAGAGAAGGATCGGTCTGACCGAGGGTGATGGTTGTTGACTGTAACGTGTCAATAATCGATTCGTGGATGGGGCCTTTCACACCCAGAGACGTTACAGGAATGATGGAAACGACAACGCTCTCTTAGGAGTCTTCGTTACACGAGATACAAAACTGCTGGGCGGACGGTTATCCCAGGAGCTGGCGTGGGTTGTTGCGAGGATATTCGTGCTGACGTAGGTCGTTAAACTGCGGCAGTTGTAAGGGATGCACCAGAACGTTAGTTCCGGCCGGAACTCCTATTTTTCCAAGTTGCGGTTCCGGCCGGAACTCATGAAAAATGTTCGGCCGGAACCGGAAATTATTTGTAAAAACATGGTCAGCGGTTGATCTGTAGTGCTCAGTCTTTCCAAGACTATGCACGGCGTCAACGCGATTAAAAACAGAAACTATTAGGAAACAAAGGACTTTCTTGAGAATATTCAGATTCTCATTTGATTGGACAAAAATGTTCATGATACCAGTGTGGAAAACAAAAAGTTAAAACATTATAAAACTAGTTTTCTGTAATGGAAATATGAAGGACAATTTTAATAATTTTCCATCTGGTATTATTTAATGAGGGGTTATTTTCACTCTTTGACCACTTATTCCAGAAGGATAATGTCAGACTAAGCTACTGGTTCAAACAGAAAGATACTACTCTGATACCCGGTTCCGGCCGGAACTTTTTAATTGTAGATGTCGGACTTCATCATACTCCAATATCTGATATCGCTCGGAATGTACGATCATAACTCAGCCACGCCATTCCCCTAAAACGTTTTGCGTGAGGATAACAAGGGCCATGTAGGCCAGATCGCGTGATCGGTTGTAAAATAGGTGGCCATGGCAGCTGTATAACTATTAAAGCATTTCACCCACGTTAAGATGTCGGACACCTCTTGTTTCCTACGGGGTAGACTTGGGGATGATGGTTGTGCCTTCGATGAAAAAGTAGAATCTTCTGAAATGGGCTCCTCTAAATTTTCCGGTATCAGCTCGGCCATTTCGCTGAACTGGAGAGAAGTTATTTGCTTAACCAGTTTTGCGAATACAAAGACGGAATTCTTGTGAAACCCATGGTTGGACGATAAAGTTGAGGCAACTGCAACTGTTCCATGACTTGATGGACGCGTGTCCGATTGTAGAAATGGTGCGCTTATATTAAAGGGAGTAGGCGAACTGTTGCTGGTACTGAGTGTGGAGCTGGCGCAGGGTGTGAGAGAGGGCCATCTGAATACCTGCAGATCAAAATTTGGGTGATTGGAATGCCGTTCCCCAATCGACGCGTTCTTCGGGAGAGACGTACTCGGTCGTTGTTCGGTCTGGATCTGAAGCCATTATGGTCCACTAACGAGTCTTCGTTATCGTATAGAATATGTCAACATTTTCGTGCTGGTCCTCACACTTGCTACTGACTGCTAGCGAAGCTAGTCCGCAATGCTGTCTGTCGAGTTATACCAGTTTCTCTTCGCCCTACCCCAGTCAATAAGACTGCACCAATTATATACGACGCCTCATGGTTACCTACCTGTAGTTAACCTTGGTTATAACCTCACTAAACAAACCTGTATGTGTCATACATTACTCGAGTTTCCAGTAATTTGGGTCAGTAGTGAAATCACAAAACGCAGGGAAACATGTATAGGGTATGCTGTCGTGGTGACGGGTTTGACTGTACGAAATCCAACTATATATACCCCCTTCACTTGACTGGAATTATTTATAATATATTATTTATAAGGGTGTTTCACTTTTCTTTAGACTTTAATACAAGCTTTCCCTTATGCGCCCCCCCCCCCCCCCCCCGTTATGTTCCATACCAACACCAGCGGTAGACACATGTACGCGTTGCGCAAAGTTATGCTTAGGCTAGCAGACTACCCAATATCCTTATAGGTATTTTATTTTTCTGTTCAGTTCGAACCGTCCTGCTTGCCATCATTGGCTTTATGCCCAGCAAAGGAGGTGGAGCAATTGGAGCCTTGGATTACACCACAGAGGAAAGAAAAGTCTTAGCGAAAAAGTAAGTGTTCATAAGATTACACGAATCGTATTTTAAGTCTATTTTAGTGTAATATGTTGTGCATAGAGCTGTCAACTAAAATTTTGGAGCGATGGAAAGTTTGGTGGCCTAACCTGGCATCAGGTGCAGTTGATTCGAACAATTTTTTGTTCTTGTATTTAAGATCAATACTTTGGAAGTGCAATGTTTGTGGAAGTTGTAATTCAGACTCACTCAAAGAAGGTAGGGCAATGCTTGTTATTGCCATAAAGGCAGCGGGAACTTGAAGTAAGAGTTAAAGTGCACATGACCCCAAAAATTATAATGCTATATTTGAAAGAGCACTTAAAATAATGAAGAATGGCTTTAACAATTCTTCGATACCTATTTTCGTTTTCGAGCTATTCAATTTTATGTGATATGTTAATGAGGCACATGATGACGTCAAAGCAGGCAAACAACATTGTGGCAATTCTAAAATTCGTGCATATCTTCAAAGTTATCCAATGAAATTACTTGATGCTTTGCACATGAGTGCATACTACCAAACTAAAGAACATGGTTCGTGTTGTGTTGTAATCATAGTAACAGATTAGCTTCCAAACCTCTCCGTTACCATACAGAAGTCTTCATTTTCTTCCATTGCAAGCACCGTTTTCGATTTCAAACTTCGGTATTGCATTGGAAAAGCTATTGAAAAAGATGTTGAGAACTGCCAATTTCAACATGTTCTGCACACGAGAGAAAACAAAGCATCTTGTTTTAGAAACTAATAGGTCTGAAAGCTAATCTGTTACTATGGTGATAACATAACTTGAACCATGTTCTTTAGTTTGGTAGTATGCATCCACGTGCAAAGTTTCAAGTAATTTTATTGGATAACTTTGAAGATATACACGAATTTTAGAATTGCCACAATGTTGTTTGCCTGCTTTGACGTCATCACGTGCCTCATTAACATATCACATATAACTGAATAGATCGAGAACGAAAATAGATATCGAAGAATTGTTAAAGCCATTCTTCATCGTTTTAAGTGCTCTTTCAAACATAGCATTATCATTTTTGGGGTCAGTTGCACTTTAAATACGGAGAGAACAGAGGCGTTCAGCCAATTTGTTGGGAAATTCCTCAGGGATATAATTCTTATTGTGTTTGGAGCAATTCAAACTGACACCAACTTTTTGAAAACTTCTTTAGTTTTCAAAAGGTATTTTTGTTATTTAAATCAAGGGTTAGAACAAAGAAAACCCACTCCATAATTAAATAAAGTTCGTTTCCACTATATTTTAGTTTAGACCTTTTTGGTCTTTGTTTCATTTATGTATTTCTTCAGTGGTTCCTGGAAGACAATTGACAACGAACAAAGAAGCAGAGGAACTTGCATCGCAAATTAGTTTCAAGGTAAAGTTGACAATAAAGCAAATGACTGACCTTGCCACAGAACATCAATCCATCCATCTATATATCCTTCCAGTTTTTAACTCATTGAATTATTCATTCATTCATTCCTTCCTTTCTTCTTTTATATTTAATATCTATACAGTATGTTAATTTAAATGGATGGGTGCCTACCCTTTTGGATCTTTAATTTGTTTATTTTATTATTATTTTTTAATTATTATATAATTATTATAATTATATGATTATTATAATTATATAATTATTATATAATTATTAGTTTTATATATATATATATATATATATATATATATATATATATATATATATATATATTATATATATATATATATATATATATATATATATATATATATATATATATATATATATATATATATATATATATATATATATATATATATATATATATATATATATATATATATGAAATATGATCGAACACAAGTATAAGTTATAGGCAAAATTATTTCATTTCGACAATAAGAAGATTCGAATAGCCACTCTTGTTTTTAAATAAATAACATTTTATTTAACACACAAACGTTTTCGCTGTTCTTAGCTCTTCAGGTGTGAGGTAATGAGTCAATATGACAAAAGATTATTGCACGATTGACGTCAGCTGGTGCAATATGAAAAACTAATATTGCACGCTATGACGTTTTTCCAACGATGCAGTTGTTAAATAGTTGATAAAGTTAATCTTTTAAATAAATAGTAAAACATTTATTGAATTCGGTTTTCGCATGATAAGAAGAATTATCAAGGCCTCAGTTTGTGTTATCCGCCTCAGCCTTCGGCAGATACACAAACTTCGGCCTTGATAATTCTTCTTATCATGCTCAACCTCATTGCTATTATATTCCAGTTATATTTATTTCAATGTAATTAATTATTTGATCCAAATAAACTCGATAAAAAATGATAATAATCGAACAAATTTTAAGAAGATTGATAAATCTCGCGGTTCTCCATATTTTTACGATCATAGGGCGAGAATGAGAAAAACTTTGAAAATTCTTCAGACGCTGCGGATGGTGAGACCTCACAGTCAAGTTCTACAGCAAACACGCCAAATAGTCAACCTTTGGACGTAGCAAGTGCGCCACCATCTACTGAAGAAGGTGCGATTGCTGGAACATCTTGCGAAAACGCTGATCCGAGCGTTAGAAAACGCGTTTCAAAACGTTCGTCAGTCGAACGGAGTAGTCGAAGTGGTCAAAATAGCCGTGTAGAAATGATCGAGCGCACCTCGACCTCCGCGCATTTCTCTACTGCATTAATCGTGATTCTCACCGCTTGCTTTCTCCTCTTGCTACTGAGAAGGGTTTACAAGGAGCACTATTCAGAGTCTACATAATTGGTATCTCGTTGTCCCCCTGCATCACTGAGGTCATCAACTATCTCCTTATCCCCCTGCATCACTGAGGTCATCAACTATCTTCTTATCCCCCTGCATCACTGAGGTCATCAACTATCTCCTTATCCCCCTGCATCACTGAGGTCATCAACGATCTCCTTATCCCCAATTATACTAATACTAAAACAATTATTCCTAATTTCATTATCTATTAAAAATTCAATCTTTTTAATGATCGATATTGTGTGGCATTTGTGACGTCATTTCTGCTTAATATCAAGGATTATTGGACTCTGATGACGACATTATGTCAAAACTGCAAAAATCACAAATGACTGTCAATTAGTGTAGATTTTTTCCCGCTGGACGAGTACCAAATGTTTTTCATTTGTGTTGAATTCAGCTTGCGCTTGTGATATTTAACAATTATCGGACGAGGTTCATCGAAGTATAGTGATCTGTCAGTGGTGAGCAAATCAATTACCAAATCACTTCGTTACCGCGCAGGAGACCTTAAGATGGTTCGATAGTCTAAATCATGAGAAATTGCATTTTTTTTATTTTGGTTCATTGCGTAGCTCTAGCGGTGGTCTTGATTATTGAAACGTTTCACACTTGTAGCATTTGTATATCTAGAGAAATTGTGTTTATGATAAGTGGCAGATTTAATGCAAACAAGACGCCCGCTAGGCGTTAACTTGGGCTACTTTTAGGGACATGGCGCGCATATTGCCTGCGGAGATGGGTATATGCATTGGTGGCATATACGCATGTTAGACAGTTGGAATTAGAAAACCCGCTCACTTGTCTTATAGAACAAAGGATAATTTGATTTCTGTAATCAGGCACTGAAGAAAAATCAGGCGTCTATACGCAGGCTAGCCTCCCACCCCAATGCAGAACACCTGTTTAATGTAAACAACACCGCCACGGCAATGCTATTTTTTCTAATATCTGTTCGATTGAAGGTCTTCGTGTGTCAAAATTTATATAAAAATCTACGGCAAGGTATACGAAACATATCTGTTACGAAATTACATCGGTTTAATGGACATAAAAGCATTAAATCATCCGCTTTAATCGCTTACCGCATTTTCTCAATCTTCATATTTTAAGTAGACGAAACCTACAGCGTTCGATTTGCCAGATTCAAGTGATCATTTCGATATAGAATTGATTTAAATCGGACAAAAACACGTTTCATAATGATTAATATGGAGTTTCACGGGATAAATGTCAACACCGAGGTCAACACAACATAATATAATATTTCCCTGTCCTTCGGCTGTCCTTTCCGTCTTCATGATTGATCTCTCATCTGTGTTTCTCTCATCTTGGAGAGAATCTTTGCAATGGTTTGCGGGTTTACAGGTCTCGGTAAACTTTTCCAACTGCGATTCATTGTCAATAAAACGAAAGTCCGAACTCGCTTCAATTCGCTTGCATTGCCTTGCAACGATTATGTTGTCATGTTGACGTTTCGTCCACGGTTCTGCGAGTTGTTTCTTTAATCTCTCATCTGTGTTTCTCTCATCCAGTTATCCTGGAGAGAATCTTTGCATTAGTTTGCTGGTTTACATGTCTCGTAAATGCTTTTCCGACTGTGATTCATTGACTATAAAACTGACTATAAAACTGCCGGAAATCGCCCACGCAATAATTACATTCTCTCGACGTAAAAAACGACGAACACGAACAATGAAGCCGGATTTAAGACTTGTGCTTACCACAGTAGCCCAAGTAATTAGTTTTCTGGATTTATTGGAAACACGATTTCTCCACTCAGGTAAACGTCGAGTGTATACAACTTTTCAGTAAACAAGACCACCACTAGAGCTATGCAATGAACCACAATGAAGCTCAGATCTGCATTATAAACATTTTTATGCGAAAAAATGCAATTTCGAGCTACCTTAAAGTGTTTTTCCGCAAATTCTGGAATTTGAAGGCCACGAGATGCTATTTTTGTGATATTATCAAACATATTTGACCTACTGCATATGCATGAACTTTTCATTGTGAGTTCGTGCAGGTATTATCTGTGCAATGACGAATTGATTTGTTGTTAGACTTCTCCAAAAAATATCTAGGGCCTTTGAAAGAGATTGGACATTTTTGGGAAAGGCTAGAATATACGAAGGCATTGACATATCTGTAAAATAATTCGTCATTGCACAGCTCAGCTGGTATTATCATGTACCACATATAAAATCCCAGAGCCTTAGCACTTACCAGTTTGGAGAAATCATTATTGGCACCTTCTACAGTTTCGTGCCTTTAAAAATGTTGTGTTCGCGGAAAAGGGTGTGACTGCCAAGCAATTAAAGATATGGACCCAAATCGTTTTCTTTCTAAATGCTATTGAACCATGTTAACTACTTACTTTATGTAAAAACAAAATGACTCCGTTTTGACTATCGAGCCACCTCAACGACAAACTCACTCCGAGGTTTTTTGATTAGCCGATTTCCGTACATAAATTCTAGTACACGTTTTGACAGACATACGAGACGTTTCCTTACCAAAAATAAGCATTGTAACGTGGTAATATACCTAGAAACTTGGTCAATATTATTAGCTTGTTATGATCATTGATGTTCAAACAAATAATTATTGCATGAAGCTGAGATTGATACCACGATTTATCCCACCCGTATCGCACAGTCTAAACGGGTTGAAGCCGGCTCAGAAGATCTTCTAAGCCTTCTGGGAGTACTTTACGGAAGTAATTGTTCCCATTCTCCAAAAGAACAAATGTCCTAACCGTCGCCTAATTAGTTTTCTAACCGCCCCGCCTAACAACTTTTAAGACACTTGCCGACTATCCGCCACCCTCGTCTCCCATACTTGGTGTACTTAATAAATAGACTCACGAGAGAGATTAAGCATGTGGGACTAGATAGAAGACTTAGAAGATCAGCTTCTCTAGTCTAAATTTAGACTACGCGATTCTGGTGTTTATCCAAACCGAGGTCAATGTTATCTACTGAAGGCTGAGGCGAATAAAATTGTCCGAGGTCTGAATAACTCGGTGAAGGCTATTTCAGATACGGTCATATGTACTTCTAGTACGTATTCCATATAAGGAAGTGACCGACGAGCAAATAGAAGGCATTGACGAGCAAATAGAAGGCATTAACGAACAAATACATGGCACTCGTACCAGCCCGCTGGATGTGGGATTATTAACACGTTACGATATGTTCGATTATCCGCTCTTTTTAAGAAAACTACGTTCGCTAGCAGGATAGGCTGTACGCATATTGTAAACAGATAATTTATCTTTGTTTTAATATATATTGTAGCTTTGGGAGTTGATTATTTCTCAAGAAAACGTTCGTCGAAGACAGCCGTGTTTTTGTTTACAAGATGGTATCCGTATTAGGAAAATTATATTTTGGCATGTTCGATTATCCGCGCTTTTAAAGAGAACTAAGTTAGCTACCGGGATAAAGCTGTACGTATGTTGTAAATAGATAATTTAACTTTCCTTTGATATATTCTATAGCTTTGTGGGTGGTTTATTTCTCAAGAAAACGTTTGCCAAAGGGTTAGGACCTTTGTTGTTTTGGGGTCGGTTACAATCCAATTAACAAGGAGGCTGGTACGAGGTTTGAACGTGTCAGCTATTTGCTCGTTAATTCACTCTATTTGCTCGTTAATTCACTCTATTTGCTCGTCAATGCCTTCTATTTGCGCTTCCTTTTAAGGAATACGTACTAGATACCCCTATCGATACGGTAGAGCACCAACCCCAAACACAAAAAAGATCCTAACCCTAACCCCCGCCTACGTCACAATACTCGTATCGCGTTCCCGCAAAACGCGAGATTTTACCGCACCTCCCATCAATGCGCGGGATTTTTGATGGGTGTATCCCGCGAGAACCACGCGCGTGAAGGTGCGGTAAAATTTTGCGGGAATCGCGATAACTTATAAGACCCGGAGCGAGGGGAATTCGACGAAATATTATCCCGAGGGGTAATATTTCGACGAATTCCCCGAGCGGAGGGTCTATAAATGATATATTATACCGAAACAATATTGAATGGTGTCTAGAAACGTCTTGTTGTTACGCGCGTGTACTGGGTACGAGCCAGCGGGTTATTCGAACGCGAATTAGCCGCTGAAACGTCATCAGCGGGGAATTCGAGTTTAAATTGACTGGTCACGTGGTACAAATCTAGCTCTTTGATTGGACAATTTATAGTTGAGGTATAATATAATCACTAATTTCTAATTTTGTAATGCACTGTTAGAAGTATGGACGTGAAAATGTAAAAGTGAATATTATTGTTTGCATGATTGTTTTAACTGTTTTGATTACTTAATGCATTTCTTTGTTGTGTAAAAGAGTATTGTTTGGGTGTTTGCTCAATGCTCATGCGCATGTTAATGCAGGCAAAATTAGAAATTTGCCCTGTTAGCGGGCGAATTAGAGATTAAATCGTCCGATGAGGACAAAAGAAATCGAGGCATTCATGGTATTACGTCAAAAAACCCACATGACAAAAATACGTATCCTGAATAACCCCTCGCATGCCTCTTCTATCCATCTGTACTTAAAGTGCCCATAACCTCAAAATATTTTATTGTCTTGTTTAAGAAGAACTTTTAAAATGATAAAGTAACTTCTTTTGAAGATTTTCGTTTCTTTGCTTTCTTTTTGAGATATATCAGTTTGTTTGATATGCAAATATATGGAATTTACTGCATAATTACTTATTGGAGAAATGTGTATATCTCTTTCATTCTCGAACGAAATCCTTTAAAATCGAGAAGTTTGGTGTTGTGGGAGAAACGCATACACGTGCTATTCACACTTTAGTGTTTTTATTTCATGAACGCAAAGATATATAACATTCTCTGATAACTCATTATGCATGTATGACGAAATTCCAGATATTTGCATATCAAACAAACTGATATATCTCACAAAGAAAGCGAAGAAGTGAAAATCTTGAAAAGAAGTCACTTTATCATTTTAAAAGTTCTTCCAAATAAGACAATAAAATGTTTTGATGTTAGGGGCACTTTAATTATCGACCTTATTCATAAATGCCGCCGAATTAATGATTCTTTTATATGCATACAAATCGGCCCTTGTGAACTCGTTTTCATGTACGAAATTGAAAAGGATCGATTAACTCTTTCCCGACCGGCGCAGTTAAAACGGGTCGTTGAAGACCCGCAAAGTCGTCAATCGAAAAACACGGCACACGGTAACGCAAGATTAAAAATTGAAATTCGACAAGCGCCAGGAACATGAAATCCACGCACACGCCAAGTTTGATTTGATTTCATAAACAACTCTGCGATTGGTGGCATTTTGAGTTTTCAAGATGCTACGGCCTTTTCTAGAAAAATGTAAATCTTTCAACCTGATTTATGATAATTAATGCTAATTTATATTAACATAATGTGTTTTGTTCGGGAAATTTAAAAGCACAAGTAAAAGCCGGTTTATTGGGCTTCCAAAAAATGTATAGCTTTCGCAACAGTTATGGTTATTTCAAGAGATATCAATAGAACAACGTGGTGGTTCAATTTTTGATGTTTTTCAGCCTGTCGGGAAAGAGTTAATTCTTACTTTGTTCTATTTCGCTTTGTTCAATTGCATACAACGTAAAACTCTCATCCATATTTATGAAATTAATCTGGTAATAAAAATAATTGTCCAGCAGATAATTCTCAGGAACGCCATATTAAAACACGGGATTGAACATTTTAAGAAAATTTATTTAGACTAACGTTTCATCTTCAATAGCGTAGAGTCTGGCTGCTACTAATAGCTCAAAAAGCGGACAAACAAACCAAATTTGACTCACAAATGATTGCAAATGAGCTATTTCTTTTGTTATGGCCGCAATAATTATGGGTAAAAGCGGACAAACATCGGTACTGACGTCATCTCGACCATGGATAGTAAATAGACTGGATAGGAAACTAAGATCACGTGCGACGTTTCCACCAGTTGGTCGCGTGAAAACCTAGTTGCAAATCGTGATGTCACAAAATCACCATAAATCGCAACGTTTAGCAATAATACAGCTAAAAATGATAGTCAAACTACCAAAAAATATCACAATGCCACTTTACGATGGAATATCCGACTACCATTACTCATTTTAGGCGAAAAGATCCAACTTTAGACGGTGAAAAACGCGTCCCAAATTTCAACTAAAACAACGGTAGTTTTGCGACGCCAGTTTCTTCACCACAAAACGAAAACAGCTGAAACAAAGACGAACAACATTTACCTCGATCATTTGGTCGTGGCTTAGGCAGGTTTGTAAGACGATGAAACATTTTGGAATCTCAATATAGCTACTTGAATACGAAAATATGGAGAAGTCGAAGAGAAACTCAGCAAAATCTGTGTACTCGTGACATCTTCGTGACATCACGAATTTCAACTAGGTTTTCACGCTGACGTCAACCAGTTTCCTATCCAGTCTATTTACTATCCATGTCTCGACGGAGCGCTATTCAGAGTAACTAATTATATTTACACGTCTCAGCTTATATAACTATGCTATTACAATATAGGATCTAGGAACAATAGAGACCTTTAGATTTGAGGACGAAGACGAGTTTACCATTGCGCATTGTTCTTTTCCATTGTTGTTTCTCCACTGCGCAGAAATGTTCGTCTTCGTACTCGTACTCGTACACAATCTAAAGGTCGCTAATAATAAAAGAATGTAAAGGAAAAGGAAGTCAGTGAGATATGTGAAAAGTGACAACTCAAAATTGCATCAAAGGAAAAGATCTGATATTGGCATTTAGAGAAGGATGAAATTTACAAAAAGTAAACTTTCACGAAGGAGAAGATGAAATTGTGAATTACCAGAGGATATAATGGTAAAATCGTCAAAAGAAATAGGGTGATCTGTTTGTCTTATATGACCAGAAACCAGAGGCGGCGGAGCAGTTTGGATATGGGGGGGGGGGGGGGGGGGGGTGTTCCGGAGGCATGCTCCCACTGGAATTTTTTGAATTTGTAAGTTTCGGAAACGCCATTTCCTGCATTTTCAGACAAGTGTTAAGAGGTATCTACAAGTAAAGGTTATAAATCACTCAATTTCACAACTGCACAGTTATGTTTGCACCTTATGTTTCATAAAATGTAAATGTCAGTTAAAAATATCAACAAAAATGTGTAGGATTACTATGATATCATACAAAAAATAACGAAGATGTACTATACATTCTTTTCTAATCTTAATGAAAGATACCAAAAAACTCTGTCATGCAGGCTTCTCTGCTTTCCTTTCATAATTTTCACTTTAGTAAAAATACTAATGGCGGTTGCCAGCGAGATGGAGGTCAGCTGGGCCATGGGGCCAACTCGGTTCCCAGTTTTCCTCAATAGTACTTCTGCATGCTTGGATCTGGGTACGAGATTGTCTGCAGTCCACACAGCCGAAATTCCTTCAAGACTTTTGTACCGTACTACGGAGAGATAGTGTTTCCCGTGTAAGGCGAAGTGGTGGCCACATGAAAAATTGACCCGTGATACTTCATATAAAATTTAATATAACTTATGGCAAACAGAAAACGTAAACACCGCACATGCGCAAAATGGAGTGGAACGCACCTTTAAACTTAGGAATAAGGTCTATAGCACGTATTCCATATAAGTTCCATATGGACTTATAGTACGTACTCCATTTAAGGTCATATCGGACGGGACTGGGAAGCGCAAATACATTGCCCTCGTATCCATATGTACTTCTAGTATATTCCATATAAGGAAGTGACCAACGAGCAAATAGAAGGCATTAACGAACAAATACACTGGATGGCACTGGATGTGAAATGGCACTGGATGTGCGATTATTTATATATTTCGAGTTATAACAAAGTGGAATTCATTGGACAGTGAACTTAAAACAATTTGTAGTCTAATTAGTCTTTTTAAGTCAAAACTTTATCAGAAATTTCGTAGAGAACTTAATGTTTACCAACTTCCACATAAATAGTTTGTATGTTATTTCTTATATAACTTAAATAGGTTTTACATTGGTAGTCATGTTCAATTGGGGCAATGCCCTGTTTGGCCACCAGTTGCTTTAATTAATTATTTATTCATTTGTATCTAGTTATATATAGATGTATGTATAATTTTTGGAGGCAGCAAAGTAAATAAATCAAATCAATCAAATCAATTATTAACACGTTACGATATGTTCCATTATCCGCTCTTTTTAAGAAAACTACGTTCGCTAGCAGGATAAGCTGTACGCATATTGTAAACAGATAATTTATCTTTGTTTTAATATATATTGTAGCTTTGGGAGTTGATTATTTCTCAAGAAAACGTTCGTCGAAGACAGCCGTGTTTTTGTTTACAAGATGGTATCCGTATTGCGAAAATTATTTTGGCATGTTCGATTATCCGCGCTTTTAAAGAGAACTAAGTAATTAGTTACCGGGATAAAGCTGTACGCGCGTATGTTGTAAATAGATAATTTAACTTTCCTTTGATATATTCTATAGCTTTTCTCAAAAACATGACTAACATGACGTACTTCTGGTTATTTATGCGCTGGCCGCTGGCATTCAATTAGTATCGCGGATGCCCACCCTGGGGGAGGAGAGAGGGTGTGATTTCTGAAGCCAGCCTTGCTTTCTAAATCTATTTTAAAATACTCTCCAGTCTCATATCCAAGATGAAAGGAAGGATAACTATATTCTCTATTACTGGCTGTCCTTTCTGCATACGTGCCAAGAACAAAATTAGCGAACTAAATCTTAAATATGTCGATATTAACTTGGACAGTCACCCAGACAGAAGGAGTGAGATACAAGAGCGAACTGGGAGGAAAACCGTGCCGCAAATATTCTTTAACGCGAAACACGTTGGGAGTTTCGATGACCTGGAGGCATTGGTATGTAAGAAAGAAGTTTTTCTTTCTTTAATGTTTTATAATTGTGTATGGAGTTTGAGTATTAACTTTTTGAATATTCTTTGATTTGTTACGTAACGTATTATCGTTTGCCATTTTTTAAATTTCAAGTATTATTGTTTATAAGGCCCTGTTATTACATAGTAGGGTGACCCTCCTTGTAGGGTGATCCCAACCTTGTAGGGTGACCCTCCTTGTAGGGTGACCCTCCTTGTAGGGTGACCCTCCTTGTAGGGTGACCCTCCTTGTAGGGTGACCCTCCTTGTAGGGTGACCCTCCTTGTAGGGTCACCCCGACCTTGTAGGGTGACCCGACCTTGTGGGATGACCCTCCCTTGTAGGATGACCCTCCTTGTAGGGTGACCCTCCTTGTAGGATGGTGACCCCGACCTTATAGGGTGACCCTGACCTTGTAGGGTGACCCCGACCTTGTAGGGTGACCCCGACCTTGTAGGGTGATCCCAACCTTGTAGGGTGACCCTTTAGGGTCAAAAGATACTCTCTTGCATGGCTGATAATAGGAGCAAGCATGAAGTCTGTGATTGTCCATTTAGGCCAATTGAGGTTTCAGTTTACCGTCAGAGGATTTTCAAAATGTGATGCGGCTGTTGTTCATTATTCATTATTTGAATCATATTCATTATCTGGTCCAAAAATATAATGAAATAGATTGATGTGGACCTATAATCCATGTCAGTGGCACCCATTTGTAGCGACACATCGATTCTTTGGCCATACGCACACCGCTATCGTCGTTTCAGTAATGGCAAATGATGTCGAACAAATGGCGACCGATCATCGCTGATGCGTTCGACCATATTGAAGTCTTCGCTATTAAAAAGTGTGTACACACTGTGCAAATGATGTAAATAGTATATTTGAAAGTCCTGATGTGGAAAATCTGCCAATAATGAAAATTATTTTGAATAATGAAAAATTCCCATGAATGTTTCAAGCCCAGGTGGGTGGTGGACAACTGAAACCTCAATTCCATTGTCCTTAAGGTCACAATGGTTGCATTATCAGACCAATCCTAATTCCCTAACCCCCACCCCCCACCTTAAGTGTCTTTCTAACCCTAATGCCCACCTTCATTCAGGGGCGCACATTATGGGGGGGTGTGGGGGGTGTGACACCCCCCCAAAAATTGAGAATCGGTTAGAAAAGTCGGTCCCAAATTATCCATCAGACATTTTTTTCGGTCCCGTTCGTCCCTGAAAAATATTATGTAATATTCGTGTCCAATAAAGACAAAACTAGTTACAAAATATCTGATTATGTTAAATTAGGCTCTTCATTTTATATGCAGCCATGAAGTTAGTAAGTTACAATATATTCGCGTATAGTTACTTGGTAACGATTAAATAACAAGCAGACAGTCCGTTTGTAATGACGTCGATTTTTGGTTGAAATTGGGTCGCGACGTCGCACAATGTGATATCGGCATTGACAGGACGTCATTTTGTCGACGTTGCAACAACGTCGGGAAAAGACGTTGTTTCAATGTCGAATTTCGGTTGCATCTCCGACCATGGATAATAAAACGACTTATTTTCTTTCTACTATCCATGCTCCGACTCACAACACTTCGGTCGAAACGTGATGTCGGTGCCACGTCGTCATTTCGACTCGACGTTTCCGTTATATAAGTCTTACAGGTTGTCATTTCAACTGTAAAGTTTTAATAATTGATTTGCACGTTTGTAGCTAATCTGAATGTCTGTTTAATGCGTACTATAAATTTGGTCAATTCACGAAGAAACTGTAAAATCACTAGAAGAGTTGCAGGATGCAGATGATACCAAGACCAAAGCGAAGGCAAAGAATCTACTAGCAAGAGTGAAATCGTTTGAATATGTTCATGAGCAATGAACCAAGATTTTGACAAAGCAAATCCAGAGTGTCGATATCAACATCGTTGATACTCTAGAAGCTGCTCATGATACTATTGTCACACTGCGCCACTTAGTACACTTACGCGACGACAAGGATAATTTGGACAACCAAATAGATGCAGCTGTTGTTTTTTCAGAATGCCATGAAATCGATGCACACCTTGATCTCAAGGACTTCTACAGAAAAGACTTTTCTTCAAATCCTGGACGTCCAAATCCACACTCACAGATAACGTCAAAGCTACCTGTGACATCCTTTCCCCGGCTGTTGGTCTTCTCCTTCCACCTTACGACAAAGACCCAAAACCGGAAGAGCTCAAGTCCCTGGTAAAGATGCTTTCTGAATCGCTGCAATCTGACGAAGATGTCTTACAATGTTGAACTTACGCCGCCAGTCATGCGAACAAGCTACGTACAACGTTTAGAGATCACTGCCAAGCAAACAAACCAGATATAAAAACGATTGCAGAAGCAGCACGTTGTGCTAAAGAATTCCAGACGATCTTTCCCTTGAATATTAGTATATGCTATCACATGATCTTGACAGCGCACATCACGTCGGCATCAAGTGAACGCAGTTTCTCAAGGCTGAAACTCATAAAGTCAGTGATGCGTTCAGTGATGAAACAAGAGAGACTTAAGGACTTCATGACCCTTGGATGCGAAAGAGATTTGACAGACTCTATTAACCTAGACAAACTAACTAACTTACTTTATCTAGACACACTAGTAGCAGGGCAGAGCTTCCAAAACCCGTCGCATTATTAGTGTTGAGTAATTTAAAAGATGTTCATGTATGTATATGACCAGGCTTAATTCAAACGTCGAAGTTTTCATGTGCCGAATCTAATGCAAATGAGCAAAATCCTTTGTTTGAGATCATTTGCATTACATTCGGGCCTTACATGGCTACACTTCTCAAGGACGTTTCAGTGTATATAATTACAAAAATCCATATATATTATAAATAAATTAAAGTGTTCTTTGTTAGACTTAAGCTATAGCGCGTTAGCACTATACAATATGCTCAATTTTTCGCAAAATAAAGTGCTGTATTACATTTGAATTTTTAATTGTATTGCTTTGGGAACATGAAGGAATGTACATTTATCAGATACGAACATATTAAAAAGTCGGTCCCAGATCGAAAAGCACCCCCCCACAAATATTTCGAATGTGCGCCCCTGCCTTCATTGTCTACCTCGCAACCGCAGAAGCTAATTGACCAATTAGAAGTCGGGATGTTTTAACATGTTTTAACATTTTTTAAGGTGCGTGTCACGGATAATAGCTAGAGTTTTGGTAGCATTTTTATTCTTTTGTTTCTGGAAATGTGCACAGATTCTAAAACATTTGAAGTTGATCCCCACTTCCGGCCTTTTCATTTGACATAATTGTTGACTGTGCTGTTTGATGAGGATTTTATTCTCTTCATTTGTTACATGATGGTAGCATTATTTTCTTGATATCTTTGAAAGAATTGGCACACTGCACTATATTTTGACAGAAACTTGAACTGTCTGAAAGCTACAGTAGTCATGAGATGCATCTATATATGTATAAAATAGACAATAAGACGATCCTGCCTTAACAGTGATGCTGTACAATTAAATTTTAGAATGACAGTGAGCTGGATGAGCTAATCAGGGAGGTTGCAGAAAATGAAGCTCCTGACACCGCTCCTGCTCCACCACAAGAATTACCTGATGAAGAAGGTAAAGACCTGTTGATATGATGATGGGGGGGGGGGACCTTATATTGGGACCTTATATACCAGCTCTCACAGTAAATCCCCCCTGATCAAACCTGCATACAAAGGTAGATACTGACAAGAGGATCTTCATCAGCTTGCCAGGGTTGTTATGCTTATGAATTTTGGGTAGGAAAATATATAACAGTGGTGGTCGATCTAGGGTGGTGGGTAAAAGATTAGAAGTCTATAATTCACCGGCTGGAATAAAATGGTTAATGGTTCTCACAGTTTTTGGTGGAATAGGGTGGAATCTGAATTTAATTTGGTATAAAAGGAGGCGTCGTTACCGAACTGATTGCTGGAAAGTGGGGAAAGTAATCTCAGCATTCAAGAAAGGCATGAAATCAAACCGCGTGCAAATTTTAGGCCACTTACAATGCTCAATTTGAACAGTAAGATTTTGGAAAATATGACTTGTGACTCACTTGATGCACATCTGTATAATGCACATCTGTATAATGCACATCTGTATAATGCACATCTGTATAATGCACATCTGTATAATGCACATCTGTATAATGCACATCTGTACAATGCATCTGTATAATGCACATCTGTATAATTTGCACATCTGTATAATGCACATCTGTATAATGCACATCTGTATAATGCATATCTGTATAATGCACATCTGTATAATGCATCTGTGTAATGCATCTGTATAATTGCATCAAAACCAATGGGGATTTTAAAAAGGCATTTCAACAGAATCGTTACTTTTATACCTCACAGAGTCTTGGAAACAAGCGATCGATTCAGGCCTTAAAGTTGGAGTGATATTCGTAGACTTTAAGAAGGCATTTGACACGGTGAATCACAGCATCCTAAAGTCGAAACTCATAGCTGCTGGTGTACCTGGTACTTTTTATGAATGTCTTTCGCATTATCTCACTAATAGACCACAGTATGTCATAGTTAATGGAGTAAGTTCTACATGCACTGCGTGAAATTGAGATTGGCGTCCCGCAGGGCTCTCTTTTGGGCCCAACACAACACCAATCCTAACCTCCCCCAAGATTATTTGCTATGTAAACGACCTACCCGATGCAACCTTGATTGGATTCATTCATATTTTCGGACGATACTAAAGAAATACCTAATGCAGGTTTCCGTGTTTGGATGGCCTGATCCAAACACGCGGGATTTTGCGAGACTTGGGCTGGGAAAAGCGTAAAGAAACACGAGCCGCTAGGCGAGTGTTTTTTAGCTTTTCGAAAGTCGAGCAACATCCCAAGTGTTTGGATCAGGCTTCCAAACACGGAAAAACCATTAGGTATTTCTTTTATAAAATAATACGAACGAACGAGCAATACAAACTTGAGTAAAATTTTGGCGGGAAATTGGGTATTGACCATGGGTATTGACCAATCAGAGCTTGCGTAGCATATATGTTATTTTATAAAACAATATATTACATATCCAAGGAAGTTGAAGAAATTTTAAACGCGCTGAATCTTATAATGAAAGATTTCCATACTTGGTGTTTTAGACGGAAGCCCCTATGAGGCCTCTCAAGTTTGGCGAATTCAATATACATTTCAAGACAATGTCCACATGTTTGAGTGTTGTAATCGATTACAAATTAAACTGGAACTTGCAGATAGACAAGCTGCGTAAGAAATATGTATTGCTGTACATACTGTATTGCAGTCTGGGGAACTTGTTCTGTCTCCCTATTCAATAGTTTGTAAGATTTGCATATTAAAGCAGCCAAAGCAAACTTATATATCGTATATCAAGTGAAACACCAGACTCAGACATACTTGAGATTACAAAATGGAAACCTCTGAACTATATATACAAGCGGAGGCTTGCGTCTATCGTGTACCAAGTCCATCAAAATATCTTGCCTAAACAACTTGTGGATATTTTAAAATTCAGGAGAACAAAAGAAATGAATTAAGATGAAAAAATGACTTTAGAGTAATAAGTCCTAACACTGAGTATGGTAGAAATAGTGTAAGGTACAGAGGTCCATTGGTTTGGAAGACTATCTCAGAACACCTAAGAACCTTAAAGTGCATATACGAGAATTTTCAATTTTTTTCTAAAAATCGGCCGTATCGAGACGATTCTAACGATATATAACTATCTTAGACGGGTATTAAAACTTCTCGAGATATCTTGCATCAAACATAGCAAAAAAATTGTTTTTCCAAAACATGGCCGGGAGAAAAGAGTCTGAGTCCGAATAACGCTGATGACGTCAAATCGGGAACAAGCTGTAAGACGACTACAGTTGTTTACTATAGTTTGGAGAGACAGGCTGCAGCGATTTATCGATTACTCTGTATTTTGTAACAATGTCTACATCAGGATCTTACTCGGACGAAAGTTCAACAGTAGACACGCATTTGGACTTATCTGACAACTTATGAACTCGAGGTAGAGGAATGAGAATCTGCTTCACTGGATGCAGCTTCCCCTTGTCAGCCATGTCAGGAAGACAAAGACAGCCGGAGAGACAGTACGGTTGTCTTCCATATGACGATGAACCAATTGCTGATGAAGAATGGGTTCGGACATATGAAGAAGATAAAGAGAGAGGGAAGATTCGCGTTGAGGCTCTTCAAGAACGACAATAGACGGCGGAGTTCCTAAGTAACTTTTTATCTCATTGACATTGCGTCGACACTCGACACCAAAATGACGACTGAGCAATGTACGATTACTATTATCGGTTGAATATTGTCTCGGTGCAAATGAAACTCCAGAACGAGTACGAAACTCAGTGCTTGAGATTGAGAGGTGCGTGAAAGCATTGAGGTCTGCCTACGTCTTACAAGATGTCGAAATGCCACCATCATAAGTCATAACAGTCTACTTACAGTGCACGCATAATCAAATTTATTCTAAATCTGATTAAATCTGATCTAAAGCCTTAGAATGTGTAACACATGATGGTACACATCAACTATATTAGTACAGTAAATATCACTTGCGGAATTAGCCCAAATATGAGAAATGATCCTAAACTAAAATAATATATTGTCGCTCCTCAGTAGTCAATAATTTCTCCCGCTTAGCTTTTTATTTATTTATTTCAATCTAGTGACACAACATTTAAACTTTTTGAGGTTTGTACGATCAATAATAATACCATTATAACCATCATCTGTGTATCAGTCAATTCGAACAAAATTTAAAACAAGTGGGGATAAATTTGCAGGCTTTGAGGAAGATGACTCAGACTGGTATAACACAATTTATAACAACTTTATATTGATTGCCTTGGGCGATCTAAACCATTCTTATTACTTTTATTATTATATATTTATTAAATATTCATGCATGCATGGAGTGGTGAGATATGGTAGTGTGGCTTGGCTCTTTGGCTTTGTGTTGTTTCCTCAACTTGAGATACTACAAAATAACACAAAGTAAAAAAACTTGTTTAGTAATCCTCAAAATCATTGTGCCATAAAGACAATTTGTTCATGTTTTTATGTAATTAGTTCCGTTTCCAATTGCATTGGCTCATCATCCTTCAAACAAACATAATTAATAGATAAATATAGTAAGCACATGAGTTATCATCCAGTTTCAACACATTCGTGTATATTTAAAACTGTATATAGAAAAGTGGCTTTAATGGTAGATATATTTAATTCGAGATTTAATTACCAAGTCAGTGCCTGTAACTGGAGAAGACTTGCAGCTGACAAGATGTTCAATGACAATATTTCCTTGGTCTGTTATAATTTACAGTTATAGTAAATAGTTATTTATAGTGGCATATTGTTTGTGATAAAAAAATATTTAAAATATGTTCTCAGTTCTCACCTTGCGTCGTATCGCTATTGCCGCTCGCCATGATTAGTTCTTCGCGATAATCTGCGATAAATACGGATATTTATAGGAGGTTATTCCAATTTCATTTCTCTTTGCCTTTGGCCACGGAATGTAGGCCTTCGTTGGTCCTGGCAAACCAAGTTTTCTAACAAAATCGTCTGGATTGAAGTGTTTTACTTTAGAACACACGCAGTACTCAGCTTGACCTGGAAGGCTCCCATTTTGCGCGCTTGCGCTTAACAAAATCTATCCAACGACCAACGTTGCCGTATTTCTATCGCCTCCGGTCTCAAATAACCAGCATAAGGTATCTTGTACAGTATTATACCATTCTCAGGGTCTGGCTTGTTGGAACACCCGTATACAACGCATCGCGAAGGCATTTTGTCCGCAGTTGGATCGGTAAAACCAAGTAAACAACTGTAGTCGTCTTACAGCTTGTTCCCGATTTGACGTCATCAGCGTTATTCGGACTCAGACTCTTTTCTCCCGGCCATGTTTTGAAAAACTCCTGTTTGGAACAAAATATCTCGAGAAGTTTTAATACCCGTCTAAGATAGTTATATATCGTTAGAATCGTCTCGATACGGCCGATTTTTAGAAAAAAATTGAAAATTCTCGTATATGCACTTTAAACTCGCTTCAAAATTCTAAAAAATCTGAATTTCTATATTTTTAATATTTTTTTTATAATATAGTAATTAAGTAATATATGTAAAATCTCTGTAATAATAATCAGACCTAAATGGCAGGTCCACACCAGCCTTTCGTTGCCTCAACTTGACCTGTCTTATCAATAAATGTGGGATTTGTGCTCAAACGGTATGCCTGTGAGAAGGATATTATATTACTGGGATGGCTACCAATCCCAGAACGTAGAGACTACAATCTTATGAAGCTTGCTCATAAGGCTCTTTATAGTGCAGTTTGGCCAGCGTATTTGCCTCTGGAGCGATATATACCATCCAGGTCGCTGAGGTCTTCTGAAGAGGTACAACTGAAAATACCTTTCGAGACCGGAACTTTCCAGCACTCTTGTGCAATACGCTTTAATAACCTACCTAGTACAATCCGAAATATTACTGAAACTAGTCTTTTTCTGAGTCATCTCAAAACTGAAATGACATCTTTGGCGGAGAGTAGGCTAGCGAACGAGTCAGTCTAATGACATCCGCAATTAAGTTGTAGTATTGTAATTTTAGTATAATCAGAATCAATTTATAATTTATTGTATTTTATTATCATGTGTATTTATTTATTCATTTATATATATAGCTTTAATTATGATTGCGGACGAAGAGCCAGTGTAATTTTTGGATATGTCGTATTAAACCATTATTATTATTATTATATTATTATTATTATTAAATTATGTATGTTTCAAGCTTTTTAGACAATTTAATGTCTTTGGTTAAAGTGTCTATGAAATGAAAAAATCGCTAGCATTTTGCGTACCAAGATGGGCCCTAGTTACTAATTTATGTTGAAAAACAAATCTTCGAATACACCAACAATGGCGGTTAATACACGGAAAATTAATAAACGGAAACCTATTGATTGTATTTAATAAATAAAGAAAGAATGGTTATATGTCTTGAACAGTTGAACTCATGTTATTAAAATTTTCGCACGATTTATATTACCGGGATATTGAAGACGTATGAATTCAACACACGATCGAGAATCAGAAATATATTTTAATGCCGCAAACAACAAGAATGTATGCTTAAAGCTATTCCGTTCTAAAGCATGGTTAGTTTTAAGGCGAGTGTTTAGTGTTTTAAGGTTAGTGTTTAGTGTTCTTCGAACCTTTTTGAAAGTAAAAGTTTATTCAGCACTCATGTAAGTACGGAAACTAACGAACTCACTAACTTATCCCTCTTTAATACATTCTTGTTGTTTGTGGCATTAAAATATATTTCTGATTCACGATCGTGTGTTGAATTCATACGTCTTCAATCTCCCTGTAATATAAATCGTGCGAAAATATTTATAACATATGAGTTGAAGACAACCATTCTTTCTTTATTTATTAAATACAAGCGATAAGTTTCCGTGTATTCGTTGGTCTATTTAGATATAGATAGATAAATATGTAAACAGCGGTTGTCGTTTTGATAGAGTAATTAATTTTTCACATTTAACACTGTTAATTGTTACTATTTTTATCGTCCAATGACAGGTCGGAGCAATTCCTGCATTTAGCCGCATGTCAACCATTACAGTAGCTACTGTAGCTTCCGCAAGTCCCAGTTTTTGTTTGACGGCACGCGTAGCGTTGCATGAAATTTTCAAACGCGTGGTGTGACGCGCAAACGCCAGTGAAATGGTCGTTACCATCCCAGCTCTCATAGAATGTTGGGTAAGCAGAGTGAAATTCCTCGTGGTCCCAAGGTTCCCGCATACTTTGTTTGGTGCGGTGACATACAGTGTAAAATATGTAAATATTTAGTATTTGGTATACAGGAGAAGAGCGTTCATGCAGAAGAAATTATACATGGCAAACTGTCAATCCTGGACCGCTAAATTCGATTTTGTGATCAATAGTCACAACGTATATTATGTAGATACTTTCCTAAAGGCAAACGATGTTATTCGGGATTTCGAAATATCAATCGCAACAACGTACATCATGTATGCTGCGAGGTCAGTCAAAATATATTTGTCGACCGACAAAATATATTTGTCGACTGAAACTATTATATGCGCATTGCATATATGGACCACCGTAATATATAACCATAAATGTAGTTCTGCATTTGCCATAGTCAGATGCTTTTCAATTAATAGGTGATAAAACGTGTTGTGCTGCGTAGGCAGTGTAGAAATATAAATGAAAATGTATAAAAAGGTTGGTGTACTGCCGAAATAGCGTGTATAAGTTGTCTAACGTTTCGAGCGAAGGCCCTTCGTCAGAGAGTGAAACATAAAGTGAAATAATCATACAGTTATTATTTCACTTTACGTTTCACTCTCTGACGAAGGGCCGCTCGAAACGTTAGACAACTTACACACTATTTCATAGACTTGCTCCAAATCTGCCTCTTGATTGTTTCGGGTTTGTTTAAATTTGTTTTTTTCAAAGAACTCGCCATATAGATGCTTGTTCGCTTTTTAGATAGCAATATTATGAAAGAACACGAGGAGCCGCAAAATAAAGTGTGCGGGAACCTTGGGACCACGAGGAATTTCACTCCGCTTACCCAACGTTCTATGAGAGCTGGGATGGTAAGGACCGTTTACGAAATGGAAAATTGCATCGCCGGCTTTACAGTAATGATCAAGATTCTGAGACCAAATCTTTGGAAATGAAATCTTATTTTATCCAATAACGCGGCTATCTTATAGTACCCATTTCCATCTCTTAGGCACCGCCATTTATAAAACACTTTTCGTGTTTTCCGTTCGGACACCCTCAAATCGCCTTTCGGTAAAACAGTTCTATTGACCAAATCGCTTTAGTCATATCAATCTGTCCCTTTAATATTTCGTCCCTTTAATATTTAATATTTAGTGCCATCAGACAAAATATAGCAAATGTATTTTCGGACCTAAATCCGATTCATTATTCAGCATAGTTTTACATGCATCTCTATACCAACATGATTTACTGTATATATATTTATAAAACAAAAAGTGTATGTTACGCAAGCTCTGATTGGTCAATACCCGTGTTTGGATCAGGCCATCCAAACACGGAAATTTCCCGCCAAAATTAAATTCAAGTTTGTGTTGCTCGTTTGTTCGTATTATTTTATAAAAGAAATACCTAATGGTTTTTCCGTGTTTGGATAGCCTGATCCAAACACTTGGGATGTTGCTCGACTTTCGAAAAGCTAAAAACACTCGCCTAGCGGCTCGTCAGGTTTCTTTACGCTTTTCTTTTCTCGCAACATCCCGCGTGTTTGGATTAGGCCATCTAAACACGGAAACCATTAGGTATTTATTTAATATATATATATATATATATAGAGAGAGAGAGAGAGCTATAGGGCCGTCCAAATTCTTCATGGGGATGCTTGGAGGTTCAATATCTGAAGGCACATGATGCATTGGGCAACCGCAAGTTCACCTCATCCAAATCATTTCGAGGTAACTGCACTGAGATTAATCTCTTCGTAGCAGGATTCAAAGCTTCTTGGGATGGTATGCATAATGAGGATGACGTGAATTTGGGACGTAGAACCAGACCTGGAAATAATTCCAACTTTTCTTGGATCCTACGCTATGAGGACCAAATAATTTCTTCAAAAACACGGTGGTCGCACTACGCTTCACAGGACTAAAAGTCTAAAACAATCGTTAATAAAGCCATGCCGAGCAATTTCCTAGTAGCATTGTAGAAAAATCCATTAAATTGAATAAGCTTTTATCTTTAGAATTTAGGCAGTTGTGTACTTGTGTAACTGTCACATTCACAGAATAACCTACACGGCTACATGGAATAACCTACACGGCTAGAGGTTACAGCAGTACAGCCACACCATGCTTGTTAGCACTGCGGTACAGCCACACCACAGGCCACATATGTTCTAAGCCAGGGCTTAAGTAGTTAAGTTGGGAGTGGGAGTTGTGACTTGTCTGCCCATGAAACTTTCTTACAACTAAAATATTTTCTTGGAACGAGGATCGCAGGATGCACCACTATTTCCAGGTCTGCGTAGAACTATGTTTTATTTTATTTTATTTTATAAGCTTTGCCACATCTAGACTAGAGAACAAATATTAACACAATAACATATACAAGACGATGGCAGGGTGTCCACAACAGCTTTGGCCAATTACTGCGGTCCCTATGTAAACTAAACAATACACAGCTTATATATAGTTACAGATAATAGTACAATATACAAATACAGATACAAACTAGAAACAACATGAAAGTGGTTTTGTTAAGTCACGTGCCTGGTTACATTTAAGGCAAATTGTTTTCCAGGAGCGAGGGTCATCTACATTGTAATTGTTTTCTAGAGCAGAACGATAGTAATTGTGTAGTGAGTTTTTAAAGGTTGTTATAGTGATATATTTACTGATAATGGGTTTTGGTAGTACATTCCAGATCCTTGTTGTCCTAATGGTATACGAGTTTTGATATGTCAGAGTGTTGGATTTCTTAATTTTGAATTGAAGCCAGTTGGGATCCACTGATCTTGTAATTTTGTTGTGAATTTGATGTTCTGGAAGTACTGAGTTAGACAGATTGATGATGCCACAATTTGCTTCAAAAAAGAACAGCATGTCGAGGTATTCGTGCCAATAACTTAATGGTAGGATATTTAGGACGGCAAGCCTTTGATTGTAATTGGAATCACAAAGAAAAGGTAGATCCAAAATATATTTGGATGCGCTTCTTTGTACGCGTTCCATGCGTGAGATGAGGTCGACAGACTGCGGAGACCAAACTTGTGTTGCGTACCCCAGTTGAGAACGGACGAGACTTAGATATTGAGTTCGACGTGCTGATGAGTTTTTGATATTTCTAGTTGATCTACGAACATATCCTAGCAATTTGTTGGCTCGGGAACACTGTTCAAGAACTTGCTTAGACCAGGTCAAATTATGCGAAGTCCATACGCCAAGATCACGTTCACAGTCCGAACTTTCTAAGATGGTGTTTTGTAGTGTGTAAGGGTATTGGATCTTATTGTGTTTCCTAGTGATTTGTAGAGTTTTGCATTTAGATATATTGAGTAGAAGACCGGCATTAGATGAACAAGTTTCGAAATTTGTCAGTTCCTCCTGTAAGGCTGCTGCGTCCGCTGGGCTGTTGATTACCTTAAAGATTTTAGTGTCGTCGGCGTAAAATATAAAAGGCTACCAACCCTCCGTCCACAGCCCTGATGTTTTTAAAAAATATATGGCGTGATAATCAAACACGGAGTAAACCAAATAGTTGAAGACAAATTAATATTTTAAATTAATAAGCCCGCGTCTGAACTGCTCAGACATTACTTATGCGCAACTGTCATTCACTCAACTGTTCGCCTGTTCAATGTTCAATGTTCAACTGTTCAATGAATTGTTCAATGTTCCCCTCGCAAGCGAGGGTTATAATCTCGCCTGGCAGGGATCCATTTATCAGGAATAGTTTGTATATATATTTATATATTTCAGCGGAGCATGGTAGGACCAACTCCTTATAAGGAAGTAAAAAGTCGTTTTGGGTGATCCGTTTGAATCGGACAATATTTTAGCAGAAACGCTAGCCGCCATTGGCGAGTGGTGATCTGACGAACTACTTTGAAGGGTATACATGTATTTAGACTCGCTAATTCCAAATCTGGGATAGCTGAATAAATATTGAAAACTGTTAAATATTGTTCTCAAACTCATTAATAATTCATGAGCCAATTAGCCAATGAAATCACTTTATTTTATCACATGACTGAGGCTGGATACTCGAGTAAAACACGTAAAAATCATATACCACCACAGTTATTAGATCAAACCCGGTTTTGATCTAATTGCTGAGATCTTAATTAATAATTCATTTTTTTGGAGAACGAAACGACCTGCCTCCGTCTTCGCTCATCCTCAACTGAACAGAGTCTGTTAATTTTCTGAATAAATTTTACACACCCTCGTGAGTTCAGTCCCATGAGGGTTTGTTCTCAAATGCGTTTTAAGTAAACATCCAATTAAATCCGTGTTCGATTGAGAAGCCATATAAACAACTCGTTTATCGTGTTTCATCAGGGGATCCAAACACTCGAAAACAATAAAAATACTCGCGCTTCGCGCTCGTGTTTTCATCATGTTTTCTCGTGTTTGGATCCCATGATGAAACACTCAAAGTCGTTGTTCATATATTACATCAAGATAACCTTCAAAATAATATACGACGAACTGACAAAGCGCTGGCTGATTGCCGACTAATTTCTAAGTACATAAACCGTTTTTACGAAGGGTATGCACGTTCTCGTAATATAATACTAGGTACGTTTGTTATGTGTTCCAATTCTGTTTTCAGAATTGAAATCGAGTAAATATTGGCCGAGATAACGTTCAAAATCTTATCGACAGAGACTACAAACACTGATCTCTAAATAAAGACTCGATCGAGCAACTTTTGTTCAGAAAATGAAGCCGGAAGTCCGCCATTACTAAGGGACCAACTGAGAATCCTATGAGGTTTTTTGATGGTTTATGTGCTCTTACCATCGACAAAATAAAATAATATTACTATAAAGAGGATCAGAAAACATTTTTCAAATTACTGGGTAAAACGATTGATCACCTACCTGCTAAGGGACCAAAGTCGCAGTAAATGTTAACAAAGAAACTATATTGGCCAGACACTAAACCTATTTTGCTAGCGTCACAGTTTGATTTGCTTGCAAACTCGGAGTTTCTAATGATCTCTCGTTAATTTACATTATGCAAATATGCAGGCTTCAAAATCAGCTCATCAGATACAATAGAAAGCTCAATCCAGTCTTTATTTAGAGATCAGTGACTACAAATGAAAATACGCGGTCTGGGCACTGGGGACCATGGATGGGGAAAAGAAACTCTAGGGGCGGGGTGGGTAGGGGGTAGTGGTAGAAAAGGCGAGCGAGGGGATTATTGCGGATTCGTATTTCTAGTCCATACACGTAGTTCACAGTGAATGTTTCACAATATACTCTTTGTTTTGAACATTGATTTATTTCAAGGTGGTTATGGCAGCTCTGGCTTCACATGTGAACAAGATGAGTATGCTGAACTAGTGAAGCAGATTAAGGACAGTGGAATTGTGAAGGATCACTACAGTTTTTTACGAACATACAAAAACACGTTCAGAGGGAAGGAGGCTGTGGATTGGTTGGTCCAAACTAAGCAAGTGGGTAAGTTTGAGAGTTTGCCTGATGTTATATGCAGGGTGTAGCCAGCAAAAAATGAGTGCCGGGTAAAATATCCAGATATAATTTTCACTATGATCTTTGGACAATGGTGGGGGGATCGGTTCCGGGGTCCTTCCCCAGAAATTTCAAACGCGGCTTCACATCGTGTCGCTGGCATGACTGGCAAAACATACCCTTCCCGTGCACATAAACTAGACTCGGTTTTCCTTTTTTCCACGATTCTTTAAATGAAACTGCATGCATGGTTCAGAATATTTGAACCTCGCTTGTAATTGGTATAAACATGTCAAACCAGTTTTGGAAATTCCAGTTTGCGCTCAACCAAGTTTTACTCCAACGCCGTTTTCGCCCAAGCCAATTGAGACTCAGAGCCTAGTTTTTTACAACATAGCAAGATCGATGTTTCTTTCCATAGCGAGTTCGAATTGCGATAATTTCTATCATTTCCCTCTCAAAATCGAACGATTTGGCCTATACTTTGGACTTTCAGACTATTTCTGAACCCACAGTCAAATTTATAAACTTGTGCTTGTGTACGCTAATTTCGGTACTTTATCTCGTAGCTCGTTGAATGATTTGGATTGAATTACAAGGATATCTGTTGCATGAAAACTGTATATTCATGATGTTTGGGTTAAAAAATTTACCAGGCGGTATTGAAAAAATTACGGCGAGTGCCGGGCGCTTAAAGTGCGTGGCTACATCCCTGATATGTATCATGGGTCTAGATATTTTAGGTAGCATTACCCCGTTTATGTGACTTAAACCACGCTTAAACATAATATAAAATGTTGAAGAAATGAAAAAAAACAACAAATATTGAAGAAATGACCAATATAAATTAGTACAGTGTCTACTAAAACAATTGTACTATTCAATTTCAATTTCTATGAGGCGGTCGGTGAGATTAGGGGTGCACTGGATAGTGCTTTTTGTATCTACTGCGCAAGCGCAGTAGATATATTGCTATGATCTCTTTGAGAAAGAAAGAAAGTAACAATAGAATACCTTCGGTGCCAATGAAAACGCAGAAAAACGTACGATTACTTTCCGATTACTTTCCGAAGGCGAAAACTTACGAGCGATAACCAATTGTTGTTTCAAACGACGCCATCTTGATTTGAAACGAAGCGAGAGATGAAACCGCTTCAAGAAAGCTGAACAAAGCACTCTAGAAGGTTTGAACACGCATGCAGATGGTTGTATAAGCAACGCTGTATGGAACTATAGAGCGATAGAATTATGTATAAACAGGCGAAAATCGTAAATGATGTGGAAATATTCCGACATTTTCCTTAGTGCGCAAGACAAAATACCACTCATTAACTATAGCGTCTGTTATCATGATCAGTTGTAACAAATATGTTTGCTATTAGTTTGCTGCAAATATGTGTGACTGACGTAAGTTGTTGCAAATGCTAGTGTCACAAGTTGCCTCAAATATGTATGGAATAACTTGCCGCAAATGGGAGTTTCATAAGTTGCTGCAAATATGTATCATGCACTATTGGCATAAGTTGTTGCAAATGTTTAAACAATTAAATTGTCTCTCTTATTGCCATAAATAAGCCATTACGCAGTAGATATACATGTACGCCCACGCGTGCCTATTTTTTACTATCTGGCCGGACATCGGATTTGCCGGATAGTTGAAAAGTATGCGGTCGGATACCGGATATTTTTATATACAAGGCACAGTCCTTCTTTTCAGGTAGGTAGTTGAATTACCTTATTTGCTAAGGGCCTACAACCTGCATTGTGACCGAAATTTGATTCATTGCATTGAAAATCACTAATCCAGCTTCAATTCAGGCCTTGTGCCTGCAGTTATACTAATAACAATGTTATAACTGATCAAATACATTATAGTACTGTAGTTTGGAAGTATAAATAGTATTAAATTACGAAAAAAATAAAATGAAATGATCAATCCAACTTGGTGTCAACTTGGTCTATGAGTCATGTCTGCGCCTATTGTAGTGAACGTTGGAACTGAAAAGAAAGTTGGTCACAAACTCACACGTAAACATATCCGTGAAAACGCTCACGCCTAACGATTGCTTGCAAATAATAATAATAATAATAAAGACGTATTAGGAGCATTATACAATAGTCTCAATGCTCTTATACAACAATATATTCTTAATGTTACTTATAAAACTAATTACAGTTTCATTATAAGATAAAGCCTACTACATATATTACCACTATGAACAAAAAAATTATTAATTAAAACTATTAATTACGTAACAAGGCCACTAGGTTCTCCTCAGTATGACGAATCTAGCGAAGAACCAACCAAACAAAAAGGATAACGTGGATTGTTCGGAGCCGAAAATCATGGCGCGTGCTACAGCGAGTGCAGTTCGATGAGTTGTATTTCAAGTTAATTACTGCACGCACGCGCACAGATCAAATTGAAGCACACGCACTGTCGTCAGCATACGTAGCGAAAAATAAATACGAAATAATTCGCGGAGCACTTCAGTACACGTCCAAACAATTTCACGTCAGTAGTATAGAACATGGCGGTGCGAGCTCATTCGACGCCAACCACAAATGCGAGTGCCATAGCAACGTTAATTTTTACGCCAAATCGCGATTTAGCGCAAAAAATTAGCGATGCCACGGTGCCCACACTTGTGGATAACGTCGAATAAGCTCGCACCGCCATGTTCTATACTACTACAGCAGTCGTTAATTAGGCTTGACGCGCCCCTCCCCACACTCTCCACCGATTAGTGTCAAACACGCGCGAGACTCACGAAACAATACTGAATTTATACCAAATCACATTTCAGTCACGTTTAAAAAATAGTCGTTTCAACATTTTCACAAATTTGTGTCGCTTCAAAATTTTCACGCTTTTTTTTTGACTGACACATTTCCAATTCACGCGCGAAAAAAAAAAACCACTAGATTTTGATTCTAGTGGTGATGTTTATCCAAATGGCGCTCTTTTGATTGGTCAACCCACACCAGCGCCCACAACGAATGTTTTATCCAAACAAGTACCCAAATGGGGAGCGAAATGGCGCTCTTTTTGATTGGTTAGCGACATTAACTAATTTGCATACTAACAGGTGGCCGGTTGTTTTGCGAATTAGTCCGTTTGTTCACTATTTTCAGTGGTTGTCACCTCACTTCTAAAATGGTGATCGTACACGTATTTCGACGTTGTGATTCCTCCCGACAACAAGCCCAAGAAAGGCACGTACGGCGTCACAATCGCGACAATGCCCTCAACGTCTTTCTTTAGTAACGGGTCTTTTTGCAACTCATCATTTAGTTCGTCAGGGTTCTCAATAGCGTTCAACCCATCTAGTAAGCTAGCGAATTTGCTGATTAGCAAGTCGGTGAGAAAAGCGTTTGCAATTTCCATTCTCTTCAACTCGTGTTGGCGCCATATCTTGTCGATAACCTTTGCGGACGCTTTTTTAATGTATGCTTCAGATTGGCTTACCACACCGTCACCAGACAGTCTAATAAGTTCAGCTCTCCTAACGTCAATGTCGTCAGTGTCCACAGTCGAGGTACTAGCGGCTTGAGTATCCTCAACTAATTCCTCAATTGTAGGATTTTCGTCACTTTTGCGTTTCACCATCACGTTACTACTTATACCCATATTTTATTGCGGAATAACAACTTCGTAATTGTATGGATAACGCAGTGAGATTTCAAGTCTAGCGTACTTATTATTTTTTAGTGCGGTCACAATCGCTGACACTTCTTCTTTGCTAATGTGCCCAAGGTAATCGTCAATAACGACCTTCATATCACTCCTGCTCGGACAGTAGAAGCAAACGAGCTTACTAATGTTTTCTCTATACGGTTTCGCGATTGACGTCAATTGTTGTGTGATGACAATAACGCTCAGCGTAAAATGTCGCGCACTAAAAGCTAAGTTGACCAATTGGCTAGTCCTATTCTTGACATCTTGAGAACTCGCACAGTCGTCTAACACGATCAGAGTGTTAGTGCCTTTAAAAATGTTTGTTACACACTTGAGAACAGCGTCGACATTGTCCTGTGTGCAGTCTATCGCTAACACGTCAGGGTCACGTACATATTTCCAATCTTGATACGCTTTATTCCACTCGAAAGTAGGACAAATCAACACAATGTAGTCAAATTTACCACGATACTCAGATTCCAATGTTTCCAGCAAATAATGCGTCTTACCACAAGCTGTCATACCAACAATTAGCGCATTAAACGGAGTCTCCATTAAATTGCGTTTGATTTAATACTGGATTGATTGCAACCCATTGTTCATAAAGTTGACCAACCCATCGCTTATCACAAACACCCTACACATAACGTTTGCGGTCGTCGCTTTCTTTGTGATTTCAAGAAGCACGCCGGATTGTGTGTTCACAATTTTTTTACCAGTGGCGACGTTGTAATTATCTTGGACGCTCCTCAAGTCGATGACCAACGCAAAACCATCTTTATAGAACTTCTGCATGGTCATGAACTGAGCGTGTTCTTCACTCAACCCAAACAATCGTTTCGCTTCTGCATAGAACTTTGACTTTGGGATGCCTTGTGAGTACACACTATTTGGTACACCTTCAATTGTGACTCTAACACTCTCGATATTTGGGTAAAGAAACTCCTCGCTGTCTGCTCGCACCTTATTCGTGAATAGCAACACAATTGCCTTCATGCTTTTTCTTGGTAGATTAATGTTTTCATTCACAATGGTCGTACCTTTATCCCATTCAGTGGTTTTCATCAACGTAACGTGCTCATATGACAAACTACGGCCACTTGCGTAGCCCGACGCTATTTCATCAGCGAGCTCCTGGTTATCGATCGTTTCATACTCAAGCTCGAGGTTCTCCAGAGTGTATCCACCTACACTTTCATTGGATTGCGCCACCATGATGTCTGTGGCCTTTGGAAGTGTGATCACATACTGCAAGTTATTATTCATGCTAAAAGGAGCGTACAACCCATGGTCGTTCATGATCTTACCGAGCTTAATCCGCTGCTTCGTCCCAATCACACCAAACATCAACGCGTCACTAACTTTAGCAACGTTCCCACTCGTCGCGCCACTGTCATCCTTAGAAATTAGCTTTCTCAAGTTCTCACCACCAATACCATAGTCGACCATTTGGTCTCGCGCAGTGATGCTTTCCCAAAGGTCGCGATAGACACCAATGTAATTTTCCCCATTGTTGTCATACACAGTTTCCCCAGCTAGTTTCACGACAAGTTTCTCACAAAGCAACTTGCTTACATTATTCAAGAACCAACTTTTGTCGTTCGCGTTCTTAAAGTCGAACACTAAACCCAACGATCCAGGTACCAAACAGCTGCTAACCTTAAGCTTCGGTATGTCAATGTAAAGTTCCTCGCCAGGACTGACTTTATTAGGGTTCAACGTGATCACATGCTGCGTTCTCACCCCTTTTATGACACCCATGGTCGCTCGTCTAAAACCAGGACTCAATTCTGCTGACGTGACGTTCATATACTTTACATATGTTTTATCACTACCGTTTTAGCTTGTAATAGTCATACACAAACCACGCAAGTACCACCGCGAGTACCCACAGATTTTGAGCCAACCATGCGAGACCCTTCGCACCCAGCGTCAACGCATTATAAACTAAATTAGCCAACCCAACAGCCCATGGACCCATCTTCATTATCGCGTTCTTAACAGCCTGTGCAAACGACCTCGTAGCCGTAGCGCCTTTCATAACAGCGGACCTCCCAGCGATAATAATAGTTGTTATAACTCCAGCTACTGAAATTGCCACAGCGCTCAACCCAACCACGTTCTCTTTAGCCCATTCCTTAAATTTCCGCAATCTGTCAATGTCGACTTCTTGCTGCTCTCTAACTTCTTCAAGCTTGCGCTGTCCTAGGGTTCTGTCTCTGGCTTGCTCGAGTCCTCCCACTCTTTCAAACAAACTGGCGTACTCTCGCTCTTCGTCACTCGTGAGATCACTTTGGTCAGCTTTTCTATCAATCTCCGCCAATCTCCCATTCGTTTCGTCTATCGTTTCTTGAAAGTGGTCTGCCTGTGCTTGCAGTGCGCCATCGTCACCTATTCTTGACTCGCGCAACGCACTGTCGCTTGGATTAAGCACACCACCCAGCTCGCGGTTTTCGTTTTGTGATAGCCCACGTATGTCAGCGTGGTCCACTCTTGTTTCAATTACTGGGAAGTCATCTGGGATTGCTTCTGTTGTGACAGCTGTTGTTTGTGCGCTCTTGGGGATTTGTTTAACTAACTCTTTGAACTGATCGATAGCCCTTTTACTATTGCTATCTTTGCTGTAGATCAAATCATCTCCTTTAGATTTTAGAATTAGCCTGGGTCCTCCATACTTACCATGTATGCCTATTGGTTTGAAAAGAATAGCCCCTGAGTCCGTGACCTGTGACCTGTTAACTATTTCCCTTGACGCGACGTCGTGGCCAAGTGCTTTCTTACTCAACTCACCTATTTTCTTATTTATTAGCTTGACTCTTTTTACTTCGTTTTTTATTACCTCTTTGTTGTGCGCTTTTAGTTCACCAAGTCTTCTCTCGATTTCTTTCTCCTCCTCAAAAGCTATACTAAAACTCTCGTCATTGACGTCACCATATGACTCCTGCTCAACAAACTCTACTGCAGGGACTTCTGTGTTGGTTCCCCTTATTGTCACCGTCTTACCATCGTCAGTGTCAATAAACGACGTCTCTTCTTGAGACCTTCTATCATGTTCGTCCTGTAATCTAGTCAATCTCCCAAACAATTTTTCATACTCGACGCGCACAATATCTGGCATGTCACCGCTGGTGTACTTATCGTCAAGTAAGTTGTAGGCTTTAACGGCGCTCTTAAGTTCGACATTTAATTGATCGTCAGTGTAGGCTCTACCAAAGTTCTCCATCTCGATCTCGTCAAAACCTTCCCCACCTTCAGCCATATTACATTAGCTCACATTTTGAATATCGCTTTCTGGTATCCATGAGTCACGTTTGCTTTTAGTTTAAATAATTGTACGCAAGCCACGCGAATGTCACCGCAAACACCCACAGATTTTGAGCTAACCAAGCGAGACCCTTTGCGCCTGTCACCAGCGCGTCATAAACTAAGTTGGCCAACCCAACAGCCCATGGACCCATCTTCGTTATCGCGTTTTTAACAGCCTGTGCAAATGACCTCGTGGTCATAGCGCCTTTCATAACGTTAGTCCTCCCAGCGATAATAATGGTTGTTATAATCGCAGCTACTGAAATCGCTAAAGCACTCACCCCAACCATATTTTCTCTAGCCCATTTCTTGAACTTCTGCAATCTGTTAATATCGATCTCTTGTTGCTCTCTAACCTCTTCTATTTCCCGCTGCTCAATAAGTATGTCTCTAGCTTGTGTAAGTCCAATCACTCTTTCAGCTAGATCGACGAACTCTTCGTTCTCTGCAGCCGTGAGGTCTTTTACTGCGAGCTCCGCTATTCTTTTGTTCACTTCGTTTATCAAGTTTTGATAACGGTCCGCTCGTGTTTGCAATGCGCCAGTGTCACCTATTCTTGACTCAGACATCACACTCTCACTTGGATTGAGTAGCGCGCTCAACTCACGGTTCTCGATTGGTGTTAGTTCAGGTATGTTGACGTACTCTGCGTGTGTGGTGTCTAACAATGGCGCACTCCTCACAATGTCTTCACGATCTCTCACGTTGTCAATAGTCTGCGTTGCGAGATCACTAAAAACCCTCTCCACATGTTGATACACTCCCCCACCACTCCTCGCGACGTCTTCACGATCTTTTGCGTAGTCTTTAGTCCGCGTTACGAGATCGCTAGTAGTCTCCCCCATGTGTTGACGAAGTCTTATGTTGCGTTCGCGCCTCAGTCCACTCTCCACTCTAGTTAGTCTAATTTCCTCATCGGCTGTGACGCCTAGATCGCCCCGAGCTAGCTCGAGATCTTGAGTGGCTCTTTCGAGACTATACTTTAGTTCGTCGTCAGTGACATCTTTGTACTCATCAGAGCCCTCCGTCTCGAGGTCGTCGAAGCCACTCTCAGCCATATTACATTAGCTCACATTTTGAATATCGCTTTCTGGTATCCACGAATTATGTTTGCTCTCATAACCCAACCATTTGACCAGCGCCATCTTCTCTCCTCTAACTTTCTTTCTTTTCAACACCTTTTCAACTCTGTACACATCGTCGCCATGTCCCCTATTGACCAGCGATAATTCCTGCTCATAAAATTTACCAATAATCTGCTCACCGCTTACGTCCTCAATTTCGTACACATTAGGATCACCACGAATAACCTTTACCACTTTAAACAGCTCTTCAGTGAAGTTGGCTTCATAGCCCTTTGTGAACACACTCTTGTACTTACTAATTCTCACTGATTGACCAACTCTAAACTTTGGCAATGGGTTGTCTGCGAGTTGGTGACCAAACAAAGTGGTCCACACTTTGCCTTCGTTTGACTTACAGGTATTGACATCCTTTGGTTTCATCATAATGCTTCGATTCACATTGCTATTGTAATTGCTCACAAACTGGTCCAAAGCGTCAATCCATTTGTACGTCCCATGGGTATAAAAGTACTTCCACATAATGCTCTTGAGACTTCTATTAAAACGCTCGACAACAGCAGCCTTTTTATCACTCTTTGTGCTGAAATATTCAACACCACGTTTTTTCAGCAAACTTTTCACACCAACGTTGTAGAACTCAAGTCCATCGTCAAATTGGACTAACTTAGGTGTGGTCCCAAACCGATCTTTAAAGTCGTTCAACAACTTTCCAACAGCCTTAGTCATGTTCTTAGTGTCTTTTCTATAAACCGCAATGCCAAAAGCGTATCTACTCAATATTTCAATGCCTGTCAATATCCAATAATAACCACCATTCTGTTTCGAGTACTTACTCATGTCCACTAGGTCCATTTGGAGCTCTTCACCAAGGTGATCAACAAAGGTCGCACGGAATTTATGTCTTCTCACAATGGGTTTGTACCTAGTGTAGGTGTCCTGCATGGTCAACCATTCTTTCACTGTTTTTCTAGTCACTTTCAATCCGTCTCCCAACGCACTTTGATACAGCCTCTCTACACCACTGTACCCTGTCTTAGGATTATAATAAATGTCTCGCAGCCCTTGTTCTGTTTCCACACCAAGCTCCGTATAATTCACACAATATACAGTTCCAATAGCACCGCGCCAATTTTAAGATTGTCGTTATTTGGTTTGACGCGAAATGTCATACTTGAGTAAACACCTTTTTTAATACTCACCTTGGACTCAATGTCCACATGACGTTGTACTGACCCCTTCAAAGACTGCTCGGTGGGTATTGGTAGCGTTGTGATCACATCGCTACGCTTCCCATCAATACCCACATTGCTCTCGGTTTCAACAACATCACACGAAACTTCTATGTACTTCAGACCTCTATACATATCGACCTCGTTTGGGCTAGTGTGCCACTGTGAGTCATTCTGAATCACCTCACCCTTCGCGAAACCAAGTAGAGGCCCAATGGTGTCTAACACAGCTGAACTACTAACCTTGACCCTACATTTGCCTGTGGGTGTCAGTTTCTCTATCTCAAGATCCACCTTACGCTCGTTAGACTCGTGTTTCAAGACTTTGACCAATGCGTCGAAGTTAAAGTACCCCTCACCCACTTTAATCTTTTTAAAAGAGCCAACCCTAGAGCTATCCAGCGTGAAGACCCCAATGCTGTCGTCATTTGTTGTGTTATGATAGTCCCAAAACACAGTGGCTGTCTTGACCACAATGTATGGGTTGTCATGTATGACCATCATCGCGTTGTCAAAGGACACAACTTTTTCCACACCTTCAATGAACACTGTCAACTTTCGCGTCATGTATAACATACGGTATATTATATGCAGAAAGCCCTTCATGAGTACTATGGAAAGTACTACAAACGTGCGATGGCTAACACATCAAAGGCTACACACGACGCAAAGGCAGACCTCATCAAAAAGTACCCCCACGCTACTTTAAGCAAATTCGAGTTCAACCCAAATATTTCGCAAGATGGTAAAATCATGAGTGTCGACATATATTTCAAAAACAATGGCATCCTCAGCACAGACATAACCAGCACAACTTTCAAAAATGATAAAAACATGTGGAAGTGGCTACACAATAGCAAGTTCCCAATAATATGGCAAGGTGGTGGGACTATCCAACCACTACCAAAAGGTCATAAGAACCACTGGGGGCTTTGGGACGGTTATCCAACGGAAAATGTGTTAAATTATCCAGTGAATAACTTCAAAGTTTTTGTTAACCAAAATAGCTACTTCATGTCAAAGCTACCAACCTTACATATCACCACGTCAAAGACAAAATCAGAGTGGGACGACAGCGAATCTTACTACCGCGTTGTGTTTGCGACGTATTGTGCGAGTTTCTGTTGTGGAGTGTCGTTGCAACATTTATCAGTGTCACAAGAAGTCCACCCCGTGGTCACAAGTGTGATGAGATTTCATGTGTACTTCACCATTAGAAGACTTCTCAGAAGAATGGAGGGTGGTGAGACCATGAAATCAATAAGTAGAGAATTCAACGCTTACGAATTGTATGGTAAGATTTCCAAGATCCCCAGAAAACATTACTACCAGAATAAAGTCCTGAGCGATGGCACAACAGGTGAATCCAGAGTCTACACACTCAACGACGTTCAGAACGATTATAAACGATATGTCGCGCGATTGTCAGACGGTTTTACCAACATTGGGCTACAATATCTAAATCAGAGCATAGAAGCCTTTGTGTACTCCACACTTGGTGCGCAAGCGAGAACACGTGTATCAGTCGTTGGCGGTTCTGCAGGAAGTCTAGAGACCCAACAAGAATTCCGCAAGTTGTTTTCTGACAGTGTTATCAACTATGACGTATCGACATGGATTCTCAACATGAACAAATCGATTAGAGACACCAACGTTGTCCAAAATCTTGCAGTGTCACCAAGTACATGGTTAATGCCAAGTAACCTAGTGATTCTCAAGAACAAAATCGCTGGGTACAACAACTTATTAAAGATTGCTACAGAGTCCATGAGATTTGGAGTGAACACTCGCTTGAATGCGACAACACCAACGATTGCGGCTAAAAAAGTCCACCAAGAAAATGTGGTGACTAACTTAGTAACGCCAGCGAGTCTTGCGGCTAAAAAAGTTCACCAAGAAAATGTGGTGGCTAAAAAAGTTTACCAAGAAAATGTGACACCACTTCCCGTGAAAAAAACAGTGGTCACTACCACAAGCGAGTCAGACACGACAACGTTGGCGATAGTGTTAGGGTTCTCAGCGGTATCTGGCTATCTACTAACCAAATACACCTTGAAGTAGTAATGAGTCTAAACTATGGGTATGAGTCTGATGACCCTCATGATAAAATACTGAAGAGAACGAAAAGACATCTGGACGAAGATCCTAAATTAAGTGCGACCGGTGGAAGGATGTCTGGAATAATAGACATGCAAGGCTCGGCGATACAAAACGTAGCAGATCCAGTCGACGACTCAGACGCTATCAATAAAAGAACTCTAGAGCAATTGCTATCAGGTTTCCTCAAGAGTCAGTCCTATAATGTTGTGTTCGACTTCAATGTTAGCACACACGCCTTGAAAAACGTGGAATTTCACACCAATGGTTCAAACAAAGTGAAAGCCATTGGTGAAACAAGTAAATTAGTGCAAAACAACCCAACCTATGGTCCTATTGTTGGCATCAGCAGTGTAAGCCAAAGTTTTCTATCCCCTGTGTTAACACCACTCCCACTTGAGTCAGGTCTCCATTTTAATTGTCCCAGTATGCAATGGTGTGATCTCTCTATTTTTGTTGTAGTGAGGTTACCTACTCGCACCGCTGGATCAAATTGGGAGACAATTATATCAAACGACGACGGTCAGTGGGATAAGTTCATAGGGTACAAGACTGGTATGACTAATGGACTCGCGTATGGTGGTAGCGTCCCAGCAATGGAGAGCATATGCACTATTCCAAGTGGTGTTGACATAAGTAAAATGCATATGATATCAATACACTGGCAAATGAGCAATTCACATGTCAGGGTCAATAACACCAAGTCAACCGATTCAGACTTCGTAGCAAATATGAAAAAGATAGGCACACCCTATGGAACGATTTTTGGAATACATCGACCAAGAATACCACTCGCACCCTATGCATACCCATCGTTGATAGAATTCTACGGTGTGAAAATTGTGAGTGGCTACATGACGAACCGAGACATCATAATCATGGGTGGAGAAATGATGAAGGAATATGGTATAAAGTAAATGGGAGCGTGTATTTCGAGACCTCATGAAACATATAAGATAAATAAGACGACTGATCACATGTTCAAAGCTGGTGGGTCATTTGGTCGCGGTGATATAACTCTCGAGCTCCACGCTGAGATTGGTATGAGGTCTAAAAAGACTTACGGCAAACCTATTATGTTACCAGAGTCAGACACTGTGGGAGTGGTAGGAGACGTGACCTAAGTTATGTAATGGGTTGGCTTAGAAAACTGGCTCGTAACATTAGAAACTTTTTCAGACGACGTAGAAAACTGAAGACTAATAAAACACACCTGCTGCATTGGTACACAACAAACCAGATCTATAAAAAACCTGACACCTATGTCGAGTAGTTTTTTTTTGCGAGGCTATAGTAATGGCAACCAACTTGGTGCAATTATTCGATGGCCACCAAATCACGACGGTTAATCACGACGGTGACATATGGTTCAAAGCGAAAGAAGTCGCGAGCGCTCTAGGTTATGCTCGACCAAAAGATGCAGTTCACGACCACGTCGAACCTGATTGTAAAATGAAGATAGAGCAGGCCTCGTTTATCAACGAACTTGGTGTCTACTCGTTAGTGTTCTCGAGTAAAATGGAGCGTGCGAAACACTTCGGAAGGTGGGTGCACTCAGAAGTCTTACCAAGCGTTAGAAAGGGTTTAGCTGACGTCGGTCTCAAACACAATCAGTTTAAAATGATCACCGAGTTCGATCTCCACACGAAAGTCGTCGGTTTTCTTAGGAAATATTATCCAGAAGCTATTTTGATAGCCGCTTGTGGTGAGAATCAAGACACCTCGAGTAAAAGAATAAATTCGTGGAAAAAAGGTTAGCAACGTGGAACGCCTGACTTGATTATTGCCAACGCAAACCGACAGCATAGCGGACTCGTGATTGAGTTCAAGAATCCAGGTGGCACAGGTAAGACGTCCAAAGAGCAAGACTCTCTGTTGCTTAGGTATAAGTCCGCTGGTTATCTAACATTGTTGTGCGACTCATACGACGACGCTATTACCACGGTAATAAAATATTTCTTTGACGTTGGGTTCCAGTGTTCTCAGTGTTTTCGTAAATTTAAAAATAAATCAGCGTTAAGTAACCACGAGAGACGCTACTGTAAAGAGACTTTTTAGACAGCGAGTAATGAGTCGAGTTAGCGCTCGTTCTCGTTGTTGAGACAACGCTTGAAGTGATAACTGTTCTAGCGTTTTTTTAAAGATATTTTTTAACTTGATAAAGGTGTCTGTGAGACTTTCTCTCTTTATTTCACAAACCTTCTGACCACTGTGTGAAAAAAAATGTTTCTATGACATTGGACGCTTCATGTGACCAAAAATGTATAAATTTAAAAAAAGTGGGGTGTATTGAGAACACCCTTAATTTTGTGTGGAAGGATGATGACGTCTGCACACTGCGCGATATTGCTCAGCACCACCAACAAATGACGGTCCTGGGTTGTATCTCCAATTGAATGGCGCTTCAACAGTTGTTCCATAAGTGTCGCGACAAACGGCGCAATACGCTTTTAGAAATGTGATGTCGTCTGCCATTGGGAACAGTGTGTCGAGCTCACCAAGTCTTTTTAAATGCTCTGTTGTTATGAGACCACAAATAATGACGTGAATGCCAGCTTTGACATATTCGTGAATAACTGGGAGTAGATCAGGGTACCAATGGCCTTCATCAATGCCAATGACGTCATAGTCAGTTAGTTTGGAAGAACTCGGGAGGTTGGTGATTAACTTCGCAGGTAAACTGTCTGATCCGACAACAATGGTCTGACGATGTGTGGAGAACGCGTGGTCAGTTCGCCTGGTGTCGCCTGCATTGTTCATGTAGAGGACTTTGAGCCCTGATTTACTTAGCGCGACTAACCTGCGAAGAGTCTCTGTTGTTTTTCCTGCAAACATGGGACCAATCACGATCTCTAGTTTACCGGGTTTCTTCATGATTACTATACCTCCAGAGAAATATTTTTTATTGTGGTGGAAACCGTCGTTCCATGTTGAATATCCGCTGGAGCTCTAAGTTTTTAAGATGGGACCTCGAGCTCTCATGTCTCAAGCGATGCAGTGGGTCGTTGGTGACCACACCGCACGGGTGACAGGTGTACGCGTTCTCGTCTCTCGCAAAGTGTCTGTGGGCGGGCGAATCTCATTACACCCAACCTTGCAAACGTGAACGTCGCGGTTTGCGGCGAGCTCTAGCCACGCTTTGGCTTTGGTTGGGCATGGTTTCCATATAAGGGTCACTAAGAACACTTGGAGGAAGTTACCGAGTAACGTACCGTTGGACCCACTAGGGTTGTTCAAGTAGACATCACTTGCTAACATAAGGTACTTGAATGATGAGTAACACCACACAGGGATTATGCTAGCTAATCTATCAGCAATCTCCTTGGCTCTATCTTCTCGAAGATCGATCCAACTGTCGTGAAGATGCCTCGCACAGTCGACCTGGGGGATAGGCTGTTTTATTAACACCTCTTCACGTCTGAGGTCAAGCAGATTGTATATTGAAAAGTACTCGTTTAAGACGTTGGGTCCATTGTCGACTCGTGGGGTAGACACACTGACAAAGGCCGTTCTCAGCAAGCGGTCAATAACTTCTTCGCTAACCTCTCGGGCTTGAGTCATTATGTTATACTCCCAGAAAAAATCCTAATTTTTTAGTGCGTTTGGTCTGGAACTGTGAGATACCTGTGAGGTCAACTGTGAGATACCTGTGAGGTCAACTGTGAGTAAGATAACACGTGATAGTGTATTAGATGGCTGAAGACTCACAGACGGCTGTTGAAGCGAAGATCACAGCTGATGTGAAAAGTGTTAGGGTGAAGGACCCAAAGCGCGTCGCTGCTGGTAAAAAGTTGGCTGAGATATCGAAAGCTGCGAAAGAAAAGAAAATGCGTGAAATGATAGTCAACGAAGAACGGGATAGTGAGTGGAGCTATGGTTACATTGTTGGAACACTTGGTGTTATCATTACCGCTGCCTCGTTATGGTACACGATTAGCAGTGAAAAAGAGACGCATTTAGAACCTGTGAGTACTGCACCAGCTAGTGTGTCAGAAAGTCATAAAACTCGTCCAGCGTTAGACACATTTGACTCTTAAACAAAACACACGACAATGTATATGGCTGCGATCGATCGAAAAGAACTTATGAACGAATTGTACGACGCGCTACTTGTCACGACTGGTGCTGTGGTAGTGAGTATGATTTCTAAAAAGGCTTTGGGAGAACCATTGGGAACACCAGAGACAGTGAAGGGCACAGTGAAACTCGCTGCGGCTGTTGGTGCAGGAACGCTGTTAGTAAAATGGATGCAATCGAAAAAGTGGATACCGACAGATCCATTCAAATCAACGTAAGTTAATGGTGAGTGTTGTGGCTGGAGGGATTTTTAATGCAGTGGCTTTTGCAGGCGCTGGCTTTATGTTTTCAAAGTTTAACCACTCAGGTTATGAAGCTGAGATGAAAAGGCACAACCATGCGTTGGAACAGCTAGCCAGTGCGAAAGAAGTGTGGTATGAAAATGAGGTCGCTAAAAAAGATCAGATTCAGCGCTTGCGACAACAGCTCTCTGATGCTAATGCTGACATCAATGACACAAACCACGCGTTGGAAGAACTTAGAAGCGTGATGACCATACGGTACAGCGGACGAGTGTTCACTGAGAGTCCGAGGGTTGCGGATTACTACCAACCGAGTGCGGAAATGAAGGAATACCAATTATTGTTTGTTGGTGCGTTAGGTTTGGGTAGTGGAATAGTAGTGTGGGTACTCACTCGGTAAAAAATGTTGGAGTAGTATAAGAGTGATGGACAAACTTATGAGGCAGATGAGCTATGGTTACACAATTGACGAAATCGCGAGTGAGACACAAGTTGAGTGCGGAGGCGCCTCCAGGCTTTACTACTGCTTGGATTGTGAGGTTTTGAAAAGTGTGACTGAGTGTGGTGGGTACGCATGCCCAAAGTGTGGCGACACCGAATGGGGTTACACTCAGAGTTACAGCGACATGAGGCTCACGCGACCAAAAAGCGTTCACAAGCGGTCTTGGTGGATGGGGAGGAGACTACGGAACGTTGTGAAGGGTGAGCACCTTGAGTCGATAAAAGAGGACTTCTTGAAAGTTGTCAATGTGTTGTACTCATGCAATTTGATAAAGGGTAGAAACGTCAGCAGATACGGGTACTACATTATTAGGTTGTGTCATAGAAGACAATTAGAGACACTCAAGAAGGTGTCAGACCTCAAAGACGGAAAGGTGAAAGAGAGGTTTGACGACAATCTGTTTGGGGTGGTGTATCCAAAGTTGGGGTGGTGCGAAAGTGGCGATCGTTATTACAACGAGTGGGTTAAGAAAAAAAGTGTAGTATAAGTATAAGCCAATGAGTCGGACTGTGAAAACCCCACTGACAAAAAGACAAGTCGAGGTTGGTGGGCGGACGCATAAGAAACTCGCTAGAACTGGTGCGACTCGAGGTAGCTACACAAATGCAGCCGCTGTGAACCTACTAACAGATAGAGCGACCAACGTTCACGGCTTTTTTGGAGACCAAGAAACACAACCCACAGTTGAAGACCATAGTGACACGTCGTCGACGCAGCTGTTGGATCGAGCGTTGAGAGGGTTCACAAGGTCTTATGGAGTCGAGGTAATTGACGACAGAGACATCAATCAGGTAAATGGTAGTAGAAGTGCTGTCACTAACCTTTTGAGACGCGAGCTGGGTGAGACCAACGGAATGAAAGTGGTAGAGACAGTTAAAGTCACTTTTGAGAAAGTTTTAGAGCGTGATAAGACCACGTACAAAACTGCCTACTTTAACAGCGAAACGTTCGTCGTCATTAACGAGCATGACATCGAGGGTGTCGCCAATCGTGGGTCGGAGCAGATTTTGACGCGGATAGCTGGGTGGTTATCTGAGGGGTCTGGATGGACTATCGACAAAATAGATGCACACTACGTCAATATCGCTATTTATAGACCTCTGCATGGGAGTAGCTACATTGCGTTGCCAAAGGAGCTGCGCAATAGTATGAAGGGCTTGATAAACGTAAATAATGGGGATGACAACGAGTGCTTTAGATGGTGCCACCTCGCACACAAATTTCCTGTTGAAAAAAACTCTGACAGAACGTCAAAGTACGTCAGACATGTCAGTGAGTTGAATTACGATGGAGTCGACTTCCCAGTCACACTCAAAGACTACAACAAGATCGAAAAGGCGAACGAAATTAGCATCAATGTTTTTGGGTATGAAAATAAGCAGCCATTCCCTGTGTACGTTTCTAAGGAGGCGTATCCTGACCATATGGACCTACTGTTGATAACTAATGACGTGGGCAATAAGCATTATGTGTATATTCGCGATTTCAACAAATTCATGTACCGTCAGACAAAGCATGAGGCGAGAAAGCACTTTTGTAGGTATTGTTTGCAGTGCTTCACCCGTGCGGACGTGCTTGAACGCCATGTGGAAGTATGTTTGGTCATCAATGGGAAGCAAGCTATTAAAATGCCACAAAAAGGTGCGAAAGTGAAATACGAGAATTTTAGTAGACAGCTAAACGTACCATTTGTGGTGTACGCAGACTTCGAGGCTATCACACAGAAGGTGCACACAACAAAGCTGTCAAGCGAGTGTAGCTACACAAACGCCTACCAGAGACACGTTGACTGCGGTTATGGGTACAAATTAGTTTGTTGCTACGACAATGAGTACAGTAAGCCAGTAAAAGTGTATCGCGGTGAAAATGCAGTTAACAAGTTCATTGGGGAGATGTTACAAATTGTTAAGTATTGTAAAGAAACATCTGAGAGCCACTTTAACAAAGAAATGGTGCTGACTGATGACGATAGACAAGACTTTGACGAGGCTGAGAGTTGTCATATTTGCAGTGTTGAGTACACCGACGTTGACGTTAGAGTGAGAGACCACTGTCACGTGTCAGGCAAGTACAGAGGGTCCGCACATCGCGATTGTAATGTGAACTTTAAGTTGACTGACAAAATTCCTGTGATCTTTCATAACTTGCGCGGCTACGATAGCCATTTCATCATGCAGGAGATTGGTAAGTTTGGCCAAGACATAAATGTGATACCAAACAACATGGAGAAGTACATGGCGTTCATGCTTGGAAAAAACTTGGTATTCTTGGACAGCTTTCAGTTCATGGGTAGCGGTCTAGACAACTTGGTGAAGAACCTACCAAGGGGCGCTTTCAAGTACACGTCAGAAGTGTTTCGCGATGAGGGGTTGGCACTCATGACAAGAAAGGGGGTCTATCCCTACGATTATATGGACTCCTTTGATAAATTCGACGAATGCGAGCTACCCTCCAAAAAGGACTTCTACAGCGTTCTGAATGACGAGCATATTACGGAAGAAATGCATGAGCGCGCCATCGATGTGTGGGACTACTTCGACGTTGAAAGTATGGGTGGGTATCACGACCTGTATTTGAAAAGCGATGTGCTCTTGCTTGCCGACGTTTTTGAGAACTTTAGAAAGACATGCCATCGCGAGTATAAATTAGACCCGTGTCACTATTTCACGTCGCCTGGATTGGCTTGGGATGCCATGCTAAAGATGACTGGAGTGGAGCTCGAATTATTGTCTGACATTGACATGTTCCAGTTCGTAGAAATGGGTATGCGTGGTGGTGTGAGCTACATATGCAACAGACATGGCGTGGCGAATAATAAGTACATGGAGGGGTATGATAAAGCGCAAGAGTCGAAGTATTTGATGTACCTTGATGCCAACAATTTGTACGGATGGGCAATGAGTCGAAGTCTACCTACGGGTGGCTTCAAGTGGTTGACTAAGAAAGAAATAAAAAAGGTTAATCTATGCGACTATCACAACAATAGTAAAAAGGGCTTACTGCTCGAAGTCGACTTGGAGTATCCAGACCATTTGCATGACCTACACAACGATTACCCGTTGGCTCCCGAGAAGATGGAGATAACCGTTGACATGTTGTCGGAGTACTGCACAAAAATCAAAAATAAGTTTAACGTGAGTGTTGGTGGTGTGAAGAAGCTGGTGACTAATTTGATGGACAAAACAAAGTATGTGTGTCACTATGGAAATCTGCAGTTGTACACAGACCTTGGACTAAAAATCAAAAAGGTTCATAGGGTCCTACAGTTTGACCAGTCCAAGTGGTTGGGCAAGTACATCGACTTTAACACAGTCAAAAGAACCGCGGCTAAGAACGCTTTCGAGAAGGATTTCTTCAAGTTGATGAACAACAGTGTGTTTGGAAAAACAATGGAGAATTTGAGGAAGCGTGTGGACGTGAGATTAGTGACCACCGAGAAAAAATTAGAAAAGCTTGTCTCAAAGCCTACGTTTGTGTCTTGCAAGATATTTAGCGAGAACTTAGTTGCTGTCCATAAGGTTAAAGAAACGCTGACATTGAACAGGCCTGCATATGTGGGTATGTGCATACTAGACTTGAGCAAAACGCTGATGTACAATTTTCACTACAATTATATTATGAAAAAGTACTCTAGCGACACCTGTAGATTGCACTTCACTGACACTGACAGTCTGTTGTACACAATCAAAACTGACGACGTTTATTCCGACTTTATGATGGAGTGCGAAAAGTTTGATAATAGCGACTACCCTGCAGACAGCCCATTCTTTTTTAGAGAGAATAAGAAAGTTATTGGGAAGATGAAGGACGAGTGCGCTGGAACGCCAATTGTCGAGTTCGTCGGGTTGCGCAGTAAAATGTACAGCTATTTGAAAGAGGGTGGAGGTGGCGGGAAAACCGCTAAAGGTATTAGAAAAAATATAATTAAAAAGGTAATCAGACACGAAGATTACAAAAGCGTGTTACTCGAGCAGAAACAGTTGCGACACACAATGAAGACCATTAGAAGTGTCAAACATCAGCTAGGTAGTTACGAAATTAATAAAGTGTCGCTATCCTGTTTTGATGACAAACGATACCTTTTAGAAAATGGCATTGACTCCTACGCATATGGTCACAAAAACATTGTAGTGAGAGATACCACTGAAAATAGTGAACAAACGGACTAATTCGCAAAACAACCGGCCACCTGTTAGTATGCAAATTAGTTAATGTCGCTAACCAATCAAAAAGAGCGCCATTTCGCTCCCCATTTGGGTACTTGTTTGGATAAAACATTCGTTGTGGGCGCTGGTGTGGGTTGACCAATCAAAAGAGCGCCATTTGGATAAACATCACCACTAGAATCAAAATCTAGTGGTTTTTTTTTTCGCGCGTGAATTGGAAATGTGTCAGTCAAAAAAAAAGCGTGAAAATTTTGAAGCGACACAAATTTGTGAAAATGTTGAAACGACTATTTTTTAAACGTGACTGAAATGTGATTTGGTATAAATTCAGTATTGTTTCGTGAGTCTCGCGCGTGTTTGACACTAATCGGTGGAGAGTGTGGGGAGGGGCGCGTCAAGCCTAATTAACGACTGCTGTAGTAGTATAGAACATGGCGGTGCGAGCTTATTCGACGTTATCCACAAGTGTGGGCACCGTGGCATCGCTAATTTTTTGCGCTAAATCGCGATTTGGCGTAAAAATTAACGTTGCTATGGCACTCGCATTTGTGGTTGGCGTCGAATGAGCTCGCACCGCCATGTTCTATACTACTCACGTCACGTCAAATGGTAGTTGTTGTTACTTGCTGAACTTACAGTACTGCCTAGAATTAACCTAACACTGCGGTTGCGGTTCGGTTGCGGTTCGTTTGCGGTTCGGTTGCAGTTAGATTGCGGTTCGGTTGCGGTTCGTTTGCGGTTCGGTTGCGGTTCGGTTGCGGTTCGGTTGCGGTGATGTTGCGGTCCACACATTCGACCGCAACCGCAAGAGTATTGGCGACCGTACACTTCGGATTCCGATCTCGCCCGATCGTAAGAACACGAAAGCAAATGAAATTAGATCTATTCAATGAGTATTTTGGACGCTATTGTGTCGGCAAACGGTGATTTATACATTATTGTAAGAGTGTTTTGTCTGAGTTGGTCAAACTACATTATTTATTGTATGATATTGATTCTTACTTCAACCACATGTATGGCTGTGTGTCGTTATTAAGAACGAGTGTAAATGACAAATTGCAAAGTGAAAAGGTGGTAAACTGCCAAGATTTTTAGTCACGAAATACTAAAGTTTCGAGCCTAGGAGTCCATCAGAGTATGACCTTTAAAATTTAAAGTAATACGACTGGAAAAACGGGTCTTGTCAAAGTGAAAAGGTGGTGAACTGTTAATATTTTTAGCAACGTACATCGGCGCGCGTATTTCCGGCGTAAATTACTTGTTTGTTGAATTAATTGTGCGAGTTAGAATGCTCCAGAAACACGGTCATATAATAAGAGCTTTTAAATTGGAGTATGTATATGAGTCTCGCTACCTTTCACTGCCTGTGGGCATAAATCGACAAATCATATTGATTCAATATGCCAACATGTCATATAAGACGACAAAATCATCAAGCGTTAAAGATTGGGCAGTGTACTATAGCAAGGCAGTTTTTTCGCTAAATTGCAGATTGCAAGTCTACGGTAGAATCGTCGGACTGTTTTTATTGGATTGAATAGCGATTGAGTGATAAACCAGGCAGGTAACGTGATGCCACAGGGAGCCGTAACGTCTATTAGTGAAGCGAGTTTAACAATAAAGCGGGTTTATTTGTTATTAATATATATCCGAGCGCTGGTGCAGTCTATGACCACTGGTCACTGCCATTGCCATTGAGGAGTTTTTTCTTTACGAGCGCTCGAACTTGCCTTGCCATGCTTGCGGCTTGGCGCGGAAAAATGGAAACTTACCCGGGTATCGTATTGCCGACACTTTACACGAGCCCGGGGTCAAGTCAACCCGTGTTTACATGAATATATTAACCCGGTCGACCCGGCTGTCGTGTAAACGCTAACAGCAGTTTATTATTGTTAGTTTATTATTATTAGACGGGTCGACCCGGGTTGGTCTCGTGTAAACGGCCTCTAGATTATATATTTTGTGTAAAAGATTGACAGATGATATGTTTGACTAATTAACTTCCGGTGGTCGACTCAAGTCGGGGCACAGATGATACGAAAGGTCTCCACTAAAAATGTTTCCAATATATAAGTTACCACAGCTTTCAATTACAAAATTTTCAAAACGACTGTGAACATTAACCTTTAATCTATCATGTAGCCGATTTTCAAGCTAAGATTTTACCTAACAACTACATTAGACGTCAAAACAAATCACTACCGAAATCACTACCGCGAGACGCACAGTCAACGGCCTTCCGAATTATTTGATGTAAACACTGACTCATTGCCTTTCTGGTCTGGTTGTCTGTAATTTGTCCCGATTGTCGACAAAATCAACAAGTAAGAACATTTTAATAGCGATTTAATACAATTCTTGTGTAAAAATACCAAACAAACCCGCTTTACTGTTAAACTCGCTTCACTAATAAACTCCTAGTTCGCTGTTTATAAACTCGCTTCACGTTACGGCTCCCTGTGATAATGCACAAGTATTTATTTTAAGTTGCCACAAGTTCTCCCAAACGATATTATCAAATTCATAGCAAACGATATTATATTCTGAAATAAGTAATATTCTACATCGCTGCCGTAACTTAGCATATTTCATTATTTTGACAACTTTCCCATTTCTTCGAACTGCAACAGAACTTAACCCATGTGTCAAACGACGCCAAACTTCGGAAATAAACGACATATTCCGAAATGCGATTGCGGTTAATATTGCGGTTAGGTTACGCGAGGTTGAACCGCGGACCGACCGAGGTTCGACCGCCGATCGACCGAGGATCGCCTTCGGTTGAACCGGAGATGAACCCAGGTTGAACCGCGGATGATCCGCGGATGAACCCCGGTTAACCGCGGTTTCTGTTAGGTTAATTCTAGGCAGTACTGTAGTTTGTACAAGTTGATGTATTTTGTCTGTTTAAGAAGATAGTTAACCATAACCAACAATACTGCAACAGTAAACAAGCTCAATATTGCTGTTTTGTTTTGTATTGATGTCTATTTTTATTATATTTGAATTAACACAAATTTAATACGCCTTAGAAAACTGTCAAAAACAAATTATCCACTATCTGGCCGGATTATCCAGGCGGATACTAAATCCACCCCTATCTCACGATCAAATGGTTCATTAAAACGCTGCTGTTTTTCACCGTTACGTAGATCGTGGACAGGCTGTTGCTATGGGAAATTCGCTTCTTGAGAAACACTTCGTTCATTCCGCCAAAAAAGAGACGATGGAATTCCGAGATGACGACACGTTGTATCGACTGTTGGAAGATGATGATAGCAACGCTTTAAATGCTGATGTCTCGTCTGACTGTGAACCCAGACCAGGTACTACACTGTAGGAGTCCTAGCCTGAGTGGTACCCAGATGCGAGGGGCCTGAATGGAGCGTAAGGTGTTGAATGAATGAATGAAAAACTTTATTTATTCAGGGTAATTATATTCAACGCATTAACATCGCTAGATTTGACAGCTGCAATAGCATCATTTATGGCAGTTACCAAAAACTGAATTTAACAAGTTACTCGAATTGAGAATACAGCTGCCAGACGTGTTGTGAGGGTTAAAGTGCCCCTAACCTCAAAATATGTTATTGTCTTATTTGGAAGAACTTTTAAAATGATAAAGTAACTTCTTTTGAAGATTTTCGTTTCTTTGCTTTCTTTTTGAGATATATCAGTTTGTTTGATATCTGGAATTTCGTGGCATAATGACTTATTGGAGAAATGTGCATATCTCTTTCATTATCGAACGAAATCCTTTAAAATCAAGACGTTTGGTGTTGTGGGACAAACGCACACACGTGTTATTCACAAATTAGTGTTTTTATTTCATGAACGCAAAGATATATAACATTCTCTGATAACTCATTATGCATGTGTGACGAAATTCCAGATATTTGCATATCAAACAAACTGATATATCTCACAAAGAAAGCGAAGAAGTGAAAATCTTCAAAAGAAGTTACTTTATCATTTTAAAAGTTCTTCCAAATAAGACAATAAAAAATGTTGAGGTTAGGGGCACTTTAAAGTGCCTATGCAACGAAAAAACTTGAAAAAGTTGGAGGAAATGGCATTAAAATAAAGTTGGACATTACTGCTTTCGATTGTGAAAGTTTCAGGGCAAATAATTAAGGAAAGTATGTTTGTTTAGCGTTTGAAAAACTGGCTTTTGGCTCAAAAAGTTGAGACATATTTTATTCCACAACTTATGACATCACTAGGATCTACATGAATTCTTATTGTTATCGAACAGAGTACAGACTGTTCAAAACACCCTTTAGAAAACTAAACTCTCGTGGGAAAGTGTGCACAAGGGTGTGTAAAATTTATTCATAATGAGTTATTTGTTTTAAAATATACATGGTCGAAGCCGTATCCAACTTAGTCGTCTTATGAGTAATTAAGAATGTACCGTCGATTTTCGACATCTAAAACATATATTCGTGAATAGTTCATTTATGAACTTCGAAGTTTCTACCACAAAATGAACGAAAAAAATCCCTTTATTTTCTTTTTACATACACGTCATTGCGGTAAGAGTTTAGAAAGCAATCAAAATTTGGGGTCTTGGTCGAGTGATGTCATTAGTTGTGTAAGTATGCCAACTATTTTAATGATGTCTCATAAACATACTTCCATTTAATTGTTCGTACTAAAACTTTCACAGTCGAAAGAAGCGATACCAAATATTACTTCAATGTTATTATTTCCAATTTGGAAATTTCGTTGCATAGGCAATTTAAAAAACCAGATCACATCTCCCCTGTGCTTAGTAATCTTAGTAATCCAGTAAGACTAAAGACTTATTAACCGAGTGCGAGGTCTATACGGTAAAGTATTTGCCTGAGGTTTTCTGTGCGAGAAAACCCGAACGCAAATACTTTACCGTACATACCACGCAAACGACGTTAATAAGACATTTATTATATGGATTTTGAGTTTTGCCGGTTCATTTTGTTCTCTGTTTTTAACGTTGTGTTTGTCTTCACATGTTGCCGTTTACCTTACTTCTGAGCTTGTTGATTTCGCTTCATGTTTACACGCGTTACTGGTCGTTAGGCATTCATTTTATTCACTTATATATAAACAGCTTTCAAGAAAAGCAGCACTAATGTTCCAGGACGTGTTATTGTTCGAACTTTCTCAACGAACATACTCAAATCCTCTTTTATTTTCATCTAAATCAACTCAAAAATTTTCCCGCCAAAACTTACCGGTCCGGAAAAAGGCGTATTGCCCTCTCACAGCGCCGGGAGGGCAATACGTTTTTTTTCCGGACCTCTCACTAACCAATAAGCGTGCGCCATCTTTCTTAGCCATATAATAACAAGGATTATTTTCAACATACTGTTGATTACTTTCAAAGCTTTACATGGCCAGGGCATCTATTTATATCAGTGATTTATAACTGACTTGATATAACAAGGTGTTCTAGTGTTTTTTGAAACAGCTCATTAAAGGGCCAACTCATATTGCGGGTAATAAACTTGACCTGCTCTTGTGCAACTGTTCTGAAGTGATTGACTACGTCTCTACGTCCTCTCCTGTGCAAAGCGAATTTCCATCGGATCATTTCCTGGTTGACTTTGTTATCCGGCTGAAGTTTAAACGAGCTAAGCGGGTGCAGCGCAAGGCGTATGATTATAAGCGCGCGAACTTTGATGAACTCAGAAGTGATCTGCAGCGGATGCCATTCGACATCACCCTCTCCGATGATGTTGATATTTGTTGGTCTCAGTGGAAGGATCTGTTTGTGACTGCCGTTGAGAACTGTGTCCCAGTAAAATCCATCAAAGACACTAATTCCCCGCCTTGGATTGACGGAGAGGTCAGGCATCTTATCCGCAAAAAGTATAGAGCTCTGCGTAAATACCGTCAATATAAATCGGAAGAACGAAAACTAAAACTTCGCTCCCTCAGTCAAGAGGTTAAATCATTAGTCCAACGTAAACATCGCGATTATCTGGTCAGTATTGAAGGCTCATTCAAGACAAACCCTAAATTATTTTGGAGTTACCATAAGGCGATTTTACATCATCGCGCGGGCTTGAATTCAGATATTATTTACAACGGGCAAACAGCTAAGACCGCCGCCGAAAAAGCTGAGCTATTTAATTCATACTTTTGTTCGGTTTTCACCACTCCAACTGTAAACATCCAACGCAAGTTCCATCGTTCTCCCTTGAGCGCTGATATGGAAATTTCCGAACTTAACCTATCAGTCGAAGAAGTGGCCAATTGTTTATCTAACTTAGATCCGTCAAAAGCCTGTGGTCCCGACGGGATTCCAGCCCGTGTCTTAAAAGAGTGTAGCGTGCAGATTGCGCCAAGTCTCTGTGCATTATTCAACCATTCTCTGCTCACTGGGCGCTTTCCCTCTGAATGGAAGACTGCTGATGTCACTCCCTTCCCTAAAAAAGATCTAAAAGAGTCCGCAGAAAACTATAGACCTATCTCCTTATTGTCTGTTATTAGTAAAGTCATGGAACGCTGCGTCTGCAATAGATTCTATGCTCATGTCTCGGACGTGATTACCAAGTTACAACACGGTTTCATGCGAAATCGCTCTTGCGTTACCCAGTTACTGTCTGTTCTTCACTCAATTGGCGAAACTCTTGATAAGAATATTCAGTCGGACGTTCTATACCTCAACTTTGCCAAGGCTTTCGATTCCGTCGACCATGCCATACTTATCGAAAAGCTGAAATGGTATGGAGTAACAGGCAATCTACTTGAATGGTTCACCGACTACCTAAGGGATAGATCACAGAGGGTTGTTATAGAAGGCGTCGCCTCTCAGCGCTCATCAGTCACTTCCGGTGTACCTCAAGGCAGTATCGCAGGTCCTCTACTCTTCGTTTTATTCATAAACGACTTGCCTGACGTCATCCAAAAAGAAACAGGCGCTGCCCTATATGCAGATGATACAAAATTATACCGTACCATTAACTCATTCAGCCACTGCGAGAGCCTTCAGCGTAACCTGACGAGCCTGGTCACCTGGAGCCGCGATTCTAACATTAAGTTCAACGCTTCAAAGTGCAAGGTACTTACAGTAACTCGAAAGAAAACGCCAGTGACCTATGACTATCACCTTGGGGACGTGAAGTTACTACGCGTGAGGGAAGAAAGGGACCTTGGTGTTCTCATTTCTGATAAACTCTCCTGGGATTCCCATGTTACGTCTGTCGTAGCAAAAGCAAATAAGCTACTCGGTTTATTGAAAAGAACCTGTCCCCTGATTACAGATATCACAGTTCGACGGACTTTATACCTAGCACTCGTTAAATCTCAGATGTGCTATGCTACCGAGGTGTGGTCTCCAGCAACAGTTTAAGCTAAAATCCATGGTAGAGAGAGTGCAACGGCGCGCTACGCGGTGGATCCTAAGGTTCGAAACCAGGCGAGACGTCGTACAAGGATAGGCTGCTGGCCCTTAACCTGCTGCCTTTGGTGTATGATAGAGAAATAAAAGACCTGACTTTCTTCTTCAAAGCAATCTTTGGCCCTACTGATTTTAATATTGAATGTTTTTGTTTCGTTTGTGCAACATGGGCGCACACGTAATCTTAACCCAACTTTAACTTTAAAACCCACCATTTGTAAAACCAGTACTTTCCAAGCTTCGTATTTTAACAGAATTGTTAAACCCTGGAACTTTATTTGCAAGTTAGCCCCATTACATACTTTTCATAGTGCTCCTTCTTTTAAGGGTTTTCTTTGTAACTTATATTTTTCTTTACTTAATAATACTTTTGATTTAGACATGTCCTGCACATGGTCGCTTGTGCGCGACTGCCCCTGTCATCGGGCTTAAACTTTTATGTATATATATGTATTATTGCCCCTTTCATGTGTTTTTATGATGTATGTTTTCCTACCGTAGGGCTGCGCCTCGCATGGGACTGTGTCCCGTTCGCGCAAACCCTGTTGGGCTCGTCTTTTATTTTTCTTGTATCTATGTATTTTTATTAGTTTGTCACATAGACGTGTCCAATAAAGCTGTTAAATTAAAGATCCGTTTTAGCCAAGCAAACTTTTCAACAAAACTTTCTACATACCGCTAGCCCAAAATTGCAGTAATCAAGAAATCTATAAAAAATGGTTTTCCTCCATGTTTGTATACTGTACATCAACACGCCTGATGTTGCGAGACTTGAAAAATGGGTAATGAAAATGTTTTTCAACATCCCAAGTGTTTACATTACAGTTTTAACAACAAGTTTCATACTCGTTCCCTGATTGGTCGAGACTCATTCTCTAATTGTCTCCATTTCACTTAATATTCTATTTGTTATAGACAAATATAGATAAAGATATAGTTTTTGATAAAGCAGACTTTAAAATAGGCGGGGATATTCCATTTTTATATATATAAATACGGCTTTTTATCATATGTACTTGCACTGATTTTGTGGCGCGACGAAGAACACATAATTTATTTATGTATCGTTTACCTCAACATGTGTCTTTTGTTTTCCACTTCTCTTCTCTGTTTTCATCTTCTTTTCTTTGTTTTCAGCTTCTCTTCTTTGTTTTCATCTTCTCTTCTTTGTTTTCATCTTCTCTTCTTTATTTTCATCTTCTCTTTTTTGTTTTCAACTTCTCTTCTTTGTTTTCAGCTTCTCTTCTTTGTTTTCATCTTCTCTTCTTTGTTTTCATCTTCTCTTCTTTATTTTCATCTTCTCTTCTTTGTTTTCATCTTCTCTTCTTTGTTTTCTCCTTCTCTTCTTTGTTTTCAGCTTCTCTTCTTTATTTTCAGCTTCTCTTCTTTGTTTTCATCTTCTCTTCTTTGTTTTCATCTTCTCTTCTTTATTTTCATCTTCTCTTCTTTGTTTTCAGCTTCTCTTCTTTGTTTTCATCTTCTCTTCTTTGTTTTCATCTTCTCTTCTTTATTTTCATATTTTCTTCTTTATTTTCATCTTCTCTTTGTTTTCATCTTCTCTTCTTTATTTTCATCTTCTCTTCTTTATTTTCATCTTCTCTTCTTTGTTTTCAGCTTCTCTTCTTTGTTTTCATCTTCTCTTCTTTGTTTTCATCTTCTCTTCTTCGTTTTCATCTTCTCTTCTTTATTTTCATCTTTTCTTCTTTGTTTTCATCTTTTCTTCTTTGTTTTCATCTTCTCTTCTTTGTTTTCATCTTCTCTTCTTCGTTTTCATCTTCTCTTCTTTATTTTCATCTTTTCTTCTTTATTTTCATCTTTTCTTCTTTATTTTCATCTTTTCTTCTTTGTTTTCATCTTCTCTTCTTTATTTTCATCTTCTCTTCTTTGTTTTCATCCTCTCTTCTTTGTTTTCATCTTCTCTTCTTTGTTTTCATCTTTTCTTCTTTGTTTTCATCTTCTCTTCTTTGTTTTCATCTTCTCTTCTTTATTTTCATCTTCTCTTCTGTGTTTTCATCTTCTCTTCTTTGTTTTCATCTTCTCTTCTTTATTTTCATCTTCTCTTCTGTGTTTTCATCTTCTCTTCTTTATTTTCATCTTCTCTCCCTTGTTTTCATCTTCTCTTCTGTGTTTTCATCTTCTCTTCTTTGTTTTCATCTTCTCTTCTTTGTTTTCATTTTCTCTCCTTTGTTTTTATCTTCTCTTCTTTATTTTCATCTTCTCTTCTTTATTTTCATCTTCTCTCCCTTGTTTTCATTTTCTCTTCTTTATTTTCATCTTCTCTTCTGTGTTTTCATCTTCTCTTCTTTGTTTTCAGCTTCTCTTCTGTGTTTTCATCTTCTCTTCTTTGTTTTCATCTTCTCTTCTTTGTTTTTATCTTCTCTTCTTTATTTTCATCTTCTCTTCTTTATTTCAGCTTCTCTTCTTTGTTTTCATCTTCTCTTCTTTGTTTTCATCTTCTCTTCTTTGTTTTCATCTTCTTTTCTTTGTTTTCATCTTCTCTTCTTTGTTTTCATTTTCTCTCCTTTGTTTTTATCTTCTCTTCTTTATTTTCATCTTCTCTTCTTTATTTCAGCTTCTCTTCTTTGTTTTCATCTTCTCTTCTTTGTTTTCATCTTCTTTTCTTTGTTTTCATCTTCTCTTCTTTATTTTTATCTTCTCTTCTTTATTTTCATCTTCTCTTCTTTATGTTCAGCTTCTCTTCTTTTTTGTCATCTTCTCTTCTTTGTTTTCATCTTCTCTCCTTTGTTTTCGGCTTCTTTTCTTTGGTTTCATCTTCTCTTCTTTATTTTCATCTTCTCTTCTTTATTTCAGCTTCTCTTCTTTGTTTTCATCTTCTTTTTGTTTTTCAACCTCTTTTTTGTCTTGTTACAGCTGCCGAGGTTGGTGAATCCTTGAGGAAGATAATCTTGCAGTTGTATGCCAAACATCTTTCCCGGGATGGCAAGGTATTTCATTATTACATATATGTAATCCCCTCGCCCGGCGCGAAGCGCCGGCCGAAGGCCGAAGGCCTGAGGGCGAGGGTGCTAATATCGACCGGCGTTTAGTCCCTTATGCCGTTCCTAGATCTAGGATCTGTTTATAGGTATATATATATGATCAACCGTCCTCATGCGCGGGATCGGAAAATGTGGCACTGGTAACTAGATACTCAGATTAAATTGAACCGTCACAAGAGACATAGTTTTTTGAGGAAATAGAAATCCGAGTATGTATTTTGACTCGCTAATTCCAAATCTGTTTTCAGAATTGAAAACGGTTATATATTGATCGAGATTATCATAGTCCGACCAAGCCCGGACTAATTTCTAAGTACATAAACCATTTTTACGAAGGGTATTCACGTTCTCGTAATATAGTAGACACATATGTTATGTATTTTGACTCGCTAATTCCAAATCTGTTTTCAGAATTGAAAACGGTTATATATTGATCGAGATAATCATAGCCGACAAAGCCGACTAACTTTCTAAGTACATAAACCATTTTTACGAAGGGTATTCACGTTCTCGTAATATAGTAGACACATATGTGATGTATTTTGACTCGCTAATTCCAAATCTGTTTTCAGAATTGAAAACGGTTAAATATTGATCGAGATAACGTTCAAAATAATATACGATAAAGTGACCAGTTTATAATCGACTAATTTCTAAGTACATAAACCGTTTTTACGAAGGGTACTCACGTTCTCGTAATATAGTAAACGCGTATGTTATTTATGTTGACTCGCTAATTCCAAATCTGTTTTTCAGAGTTTAAATCGGTTAAATATTGGCCGAGATAACGTTCAAACATTTCTTCGACGAAACGGGCTTTTGGAAATTGTGAATTTTTGCAAAACAGAAATACACGGCCACGGCGTGCGAGGTCTGGGCACCATGGATGGAGAAATTCCGTAGGGGGGGGGGGGGGGGGGGGGGTAGAAAAGGCGGGCGAGGGGATTATTGCAAATTCGTATTTCTAGTATATAATATATTATACTTTGTACTGACCTGCAAACGCCAAATGTAAATTTATGAATGACAATGTTGTGGTCAGTCCGATCGAAAGCTTTACTGAAATCAAGAAAGCAAAGGGTTATCTAAATGTCGAAGCCAATAGAGTCTTTGCATGTGTCACGTGACAAACGCTAAGACTTTTTAAAAATTCGTAACCTTAAAGAACATAGCATGATACAATTTTCTTTATTTTTTAATTTCATATTTTAATTTTTGAATAATACTAATTGTTTCATGCTATTTTATCCTAAAAAATAAGAATCACGATTTTGCTGTGCATTCTTTCCAACATCATCAAGATTTGTACCCTGGGTGCCAGAGGTTCTTCTTCGCTCGTTGGGGGATAACGGGGGCACGCGAGGATGCGAGGCGGTAAAAGTGGGCGGGGCAAAACTGGGAGGCTAGCGCGAAGAACCTCTGGAACAGTTCGCCGTGTTTTTAGATCGTGCCGAACCAATCAAAATGCTTTATTGACCAAACTAGTCCAGAATCTGGACTAAAGCGTTGATTGGTTAACAGCATGATTTTTGAAAAACAATGAATTTCATTGGTTATATGAAGCCATGTGACCACTGTGGCTTTGAGAAAAACCATCATTCAGAATACGTTCGCGATCGGCCTGATTTAATACTCATATTTACATAATTTGTGTTTATTTTTTCTAATATGCCTTTGATTTCGCGAGAAGATTTTAATGATGCTGTTGATTGTGTTTTGAAGAGATTTGCTGGTGTAACGAAGCTGAACATTCATCAGAGTGATGCGCTGTTCCATCTCATCCAGCGCCAAGACGTCTTCGCGATATTGCCAACAGGTTTTCGGAAATCGCTAGTATTCAAAATTCTGCCAGCATTGTGTCGAGAGCTGCATAACATGGGCTACGTAAATTACCCGACGAGCGCAATAGTGTTGGTTATATGCCCACTTGTTGCGCTCATCGAATCTCAGATGAACGAACTCCAGATGAGAGGAATTTCGTGTGCGTGTCTCTCTTCTGTCAAAGACCAAGACAAGAAGGCAGTCTTCGACGGGAAATTTTCATTTGTTTTTACGAATCCCGAGATTCTCATGGGAAATGGCTTGAGATGCTCCAAAATCCCATTTACCAAAAAACCTATTTGCAATTGTCGCTGACGAGGCTCACTTTACTTCCAAAGTGCATATAATTTTATTTTTAACTCGTGAATATATTATGAGTATAAACTAGCTGTATGAGTCTTGTTTTCATCTGATGACTTTATCTACAGCTATTTTCCTTTATGTAAACAGATTATATATATTTTGTCTAGTTGATTTGCTGTAAGTTTTATAATTACATGTATGTACTTTCAAATAGTAAATTTACAAGAAGCTAGACAGAAGGCAGTTCTAGATAGAGATGTACACACAGAATTCAAATATTTAATTACCTCATAAGTTATAAAATACACAACTTGACAAGTAAAATTAGAGGGTAAATTAGAAAAGGATGCTGTAACTCTGGCCAGTGAAAAGGTTAATGGGATACTAACACCCTTTTAACTGCCAGAGGTGATTTGTGACCTTTATGGATTGCGAAAGAGGAACAGGTTGAGATGGCTGGGACATGTACATGTATTATAGAAAGATAGTGACTGGGTGAAGATAATTATGTTGTTGGAAGGTTTGTGAAAGGGAAGACTCTCGGTGTGGATTTTTCTCGCAACGACTCACGAGAAAAATCCGGCTACGACTACCAAGTTGCACAAAAGTTAAGGAATATCAATCTTATTGACTCCACCTCGCGTGCAATAAAAATGAAATCTATTGTGATCGAGAAGACAATGAAAAAAGGGTGTAAATAGCGAGCCAATTAAAGTACAAGTGAATCAAGTTTATTTTTTCGGGTGATGGATTTGATTTTCAATTAAGACAAACACATCAATTGCTTTGTCGCGATCCGGCCGTATTATTATAATTTAGCCGACTAGGCTTCATTGATTTTGCTAGCGACTGGACTATACATAGGTCCGCGAAGAGGTCTGGGCACGAGACACAGAACTATATATACATGACGACAATATAGAAGTAGTGCGCTGTGGAGGCAGTGTTATAATGCGGATCAAAAACACAATAAGGATTGGTGTACTGCCGAAACGTGAGAATAGGAACTCAAGAAAGGCCCCTTGTCTTCTGACGTAGGCCCTTCTCATTCGCTTGAAACGTATACTTCATATTCTCTGTTTACATACATACGTACATACATAAACTTTATTTTAACACGGAAACATCGCTTCATTTTTACAATTAATGCTCTTCCAGCGAGCCGTGTTTCCTACTATATACTAACTATAATATATTTACAAGAATTATAAAAAATAAAATTATTTACAAAGTTAGTGTTACCTAATACAATGATTATATATAATTTTTTTAAAAGCATTTAAATTTGGTTGCTCTCTTGCCTCAACAGGGATTTTATTCCAAAGTTTCGACCCCCTATAGTGAAAGCTACTTTTTGCAGCCTCTGTTTTAGCCTTGGGAATATACAAGTTAATATTTGAATTCCTAAGATTATATGAGTGCCCATTGGATATGTTTTGAAAAATCTTTCCCAGATATGACGGAGAAAGATTATTATTTTACAATCAGACAACGTTTTATAGTACACAAAAATTAAAAAACTATTACAAAAATTATTAAACAATTAGACAACGTTTCGTAGTTCACAAACCTGTTAGTGTTCTTTATTAATTCCATTATCTTTTATTATCATAAAGGGTGTCGACTACAAAGCAATGAAGTCTAGCAAAGAATTTGAATCCTACGTGAAACACACCGCTGAATTGAAACGCGTTAAGTTGGAGGAGACCCCGAGAGAGGAGAAACTGTCGTTTTTCATCAACGTATATAATGCATTGGTGATCCACGCTAATGTCGTCAATGGTCCACCGGTGAACCTCTGGCAAAGATACAAGGTTGGATACGTGCGTCATTAGCAACTTTTTAATTGAAGCTTTCAAGGACATTGGCAACAAAAATTAAGTTTGTCTAATATGAAAGAACTCGTAAAATGATAGAGTAACACCTTTTACAACTTTTCCGTATTTTACTTCGTTTTTGAAATATTTCAGTTTGTTTGATATGTAAATGAGATGGTCTCTGACGTCAGGTGCATGGTAGAGAATTTTTCACTCATTAAAAAATATCTTATATCTCAGTGATTTCTAAGTTTACAACGTTCACTATCATGGGGAGTTATTGTACGCACATTTTCAAGTAAATTTGTGGAACAAACTTGAAGATGGAACTAATATTTTAATGAGTGAAAATTCTCTACCCAGCACCTGACGTCAGAGACCATCTCATTTAGATATCAAACAAACTGAAATATTTCACAAACGAAGTAAAATACGGAAAAGTTGTAAATGGTGTTGCTCTATCATTTTACGAGTTCTTTCATATTAGACAAACTTAATTTTTCTTGCCAATGTCCTTTAATAGACACTTCCGAACTTGTAAATTTATACTAAAACAATTAGACAACGAGCCCGAGTTTTCTATGAACGGTATTGAACCTGGCAACTATGCTATTCAACATATGTCAATTGAACCAGTACATCATTTCCATCTCGTTAGCTCAATGGTTAGAGTGTCTCACCGGCAATCAGAAGGTTACAGGTTCGATTCCTGTACTGGACTCAGAATCATTTTTCTGAGGATATGAGCTTGACGATCGTCCACGTCTGTCTACTCCGAGCTCTCCCACATTCACTACAACATTGTGTATATTAACGCATCCAAGCATTACCGATATATAGTGACTGCCGCATATACATGTAGACAGTACATATATCAATCGAACCAGTACATCATTGTAAGCTTTGCTCTCCATCTGAGTCTCGTTAGCTCAATGTAGCGTTATCCAATCACAAACCTTATAACTGGAATATTCCTATCCTGAGCAATCAACATATTTACGCTGCAAGCAAAACCTGAAATCTAGGCCAAACAAACTCGCCCTCGTTATCTATGAGCAGATAGTCAACTCGGGCTTCGCCCTCGTTGCTATTTAACAATTAGTCACTGAAGTCGAGGTGAATATCGGTGAATATTAGGCCTACTTGGTACCAGTCCACTGCCATCTTTTGCGGTTAGCCCCTATCTGTAGGTGATCATGACCTCGCTACAGTTCCTTCTCAAAAGTACCTTGGGGTCATGGTCAATGACAAACTCAGTCGGAGCCTTCTTATGTCGTGGCAAAAGCTAACAAGATGCTTGGTTTCTTCTGATCGCAGAAAGTTGCTGTACTTGTCTCTCGCTCTCAACTAGGTTATGCCAGCGAAGTCTGGGCGGTGAGGAATTTGCTTTACTCTACGATGTCATCCTCAGTCATGTGTTACTGCATACTTACTGTAAAATCACTAGAGGGTGTACAATCACCCGTTTTATTCTTAGATGTGATTCTGATCCCCGGCAATCTTCGACCTAATAATAAGTCGCGCTTAATTTCTTTGAACCTACTTACCATTTCTTACTGGCTAGAATGCCGTGACTTATGTTCCCCCTGTTTATAAATATATTAATGGTTTCTACAATATCTGCTCTAGCCGCTATGTTTCTATCTCTAGTGGCCGTACTAGAAGTTCTGCGTCCAACTTAAATCTTCGTCCGGCTCATCGTTTTCGTACTTCCTTGTTCAGGGATTCCTTCTTCAATCGTATTATCCTGCTCTGGAATAATTTACCATATATATATATATATATATACACACGATCATAATTAAGATGAAAAATGTTTGCGAAGTGCAGATTTAAATAAAACTATTCTTTGGCTGTCAATTATGCTATTTGGTAATAAATTCCATTCTTTTACTGTTCTTGTAATAAAACTGTTCTTATATGAATTACTTTTACTGCCAATTTCAATAAACTTCTTTGGATGAAATTGTCTGGTCCGTCTTTGTTTGGATTTCACATGCGAGGGTAGTTTCAGTTCTATGTTGTTGTTAACAATTTTAAACATCACAGTTAGTCTTGCTTCTTTTCTTCATAGTTAGTCTTGCTTCTTCGCGCCAACCGTTTTGTTCCTTTAAAACCAAATTGTATGAATACTATTTTAATAAGTTGGACACTATTTTTGACACGGAAAGAGTAAGAACATGGAAAACTGTATGCCCTCACTGTAGATCTATTGGCAGAACTTTTTATTGTTGAGACCTGATAGTTAATGTTTATAGTGTTTTTTTTACTGTATATGTCTCTTATATATTGTAGTTCTATAATAACTGTATATGTACGGGGTTTGCCTGGTTGGGACTTCGTGTCCGTTCATTTTATTGTAATTGTATATATATGTCATTGTATATATATATATGTCATATGTCATTACCTATAATAATAGGTAATATTTGGCATTTCACTCGATCAAACTACATGTTGAAAGGATTTATGGTGAAGGAAAATTTCGAGTGTTGGAATACACACATTTTAAGACCAAACCGGGACCAGTTGCGAAAAATGCAACTTCAAGGCCAGAACTCGTGACTAGGCTCCGTGGCTCAGTGGTCAGAGCACTGCACTAGCATCGCAGGGTCGCGGGTTCAATTCCCAGCCGGAAGGCCTTGAAGTTGCATTTTTCGCAACTGGTCCCGGTTTGGTCTTAAAATGTATGTATTCCAACACTCGAAATTTTCCTTCACCATAAATCCTTTCAACATGTAATTGTATTATGTTTGATTTGAGTTTGATTCAAGTCTCTATCGTATATGCGCATTGACTGTTCTTGTCTTCTTCTCTCTAGTTCTTCAACGTTGTCAGTTATATTATTGGTGGTTACATGTACTCCCTACATGATATCGAAAGTGGTATTCTTCGCGCCAACCGTCGTCCTGTGGCAAGCTTCTTTCGACCATTTTCGAAAACAGACCCCAGATTGCTCGTCGCATTGCCAGAACCTGAGCCCATGATTCATTTCGCCCTGGTCTGCGGTGCTAAGAGCTGTCCGCCTATCAAGACCTACACGCCTGACGTAAGACGCAGTTGTTCATCTTTTTATTGGCATTTAATTCGTAATGTTGATGAAGTCTTATATGTCAAATAATTCTGCCAAAAGTCAATTTGAATGTTCTACCTGCAGTTGAACCAGCTACCTAGCCTACTTGGGACAAATACTATAAACTAGAAATACGATTCCGCAATAATTCCCTCGCTCGCCATTTCTACCACTATACACCCACCCCACCCCTAGAGTTTATTTTCCCAATTATGGTCCCCAGTGCCCAGACCGCGTCTGTGGATAACAAATCTCAAGGCTGGTTCGTCGTACGTAGATTTTGAACGTTACGACTCGGCCAATATTCACTCGATTTCAATTATGAAAACAGTTTTGGAATTACCGAGTATAAATACATAACACACGTACCTATTATATTACGCAAACATGTATACCCTTCGTAAAAACCTCTTTATGTAGTTCGTCAGATCACTCGCCAATGGCCGCCCTTCACAACATTGCCAAAATATTGTCCGATTCAAACGGATCACCCAAAACGACTTTTTACTTCCTTATAAGGAGTTGGTCCTACCATGCTCACACACATACATACAGAAATGGATCCCTGCGGCGATTATCATTCTATTAATCATGAGCTCGCGGAATTTTAGGCATTCCTGAAATTTTATTGGCTGCTTGAGAGGGCTTTTTTATGATATTTGACCGTGGTCGCTTATTTTAACGGAAAAAGAAAAACAGAAGTGGATTCAATCAAGGTGGAAACAACTTTATTTATACAAAAACTAAAGTATTTTAGTTTGTTTTCCTTTGCCTAACTGAACACCTACTAACACGAAATTTCGACAAAACATTTTCATTATCATAGAAAAAATAAAAATAATAACATATCGATTAAGATAAATATATTTATTGATATAATAACTTATGTTCGTTAACAGAACAGTAATAAATAATCCTGAGAAAAACCGTTTTTTGAACTGCTTCAAATCCGAATTTTTGACCGATGACGTCATAATGACGTCACAATTTGTTGCCATGACAACAGTGTTTCAATTTGTGAAAATTGCATTGGCACACATCTAATAGTTTTGGAGATATTGCCCGCGGACAGATCCCCCGCCAGACGGCTGTCTCGTTTACATGTAATCTCGTGTTTTATCGAGGTTAATATTATCTTGGCCATTATGTGCCTCGTTTCACACTGCTCCCCTGTAACATTGCATTTATGCTCTCTGGTTAGCCTCGACAAAGAAATAATTATCCTTTGCTTTGCGTTTTGATGCCATATCACTTGTTTTTAGGGCATCGATGAACAATTAAAGTTGGCTGGTGAAGCGTTTCTTGAAGGCGATGATGGATGCCAAATTGACATGTGTAAACAGGAGGTATGTAGCCAGCTTTGTGCGCGATATTTCGTAAACGGGAAGTACGGGCTGCGAAACTAATCGTGTTAAATGACACAGGACTACGGTGCGTAAATTATATTATGCTGAATTAACACGTCAGACAGGTCGTCAATCACAATTGGTCTAGGCAATGGTGGAGCATTCCAACCCAATAACATCGTCGTCTTTTAGGTAGGGCCATTGTGTACGTTTTGTTTATCCAAATTGTTAATGAATGTAGTCGTAGACTTTCATAAAATCACCTTCATCAATCAAGATGTCGTTGTATGTCTTGCCACAACCTCATCGGTGGACCACAGATTATTGTCGTTTCTGGCGTATCTATATATTTGCTCCACTGAGCCACATTAAGACACTATAGTATTGGATATCCTCGAAAACCTAGAGGGTTAAAGGCCCATTTGACTCTCCACTGAAATGACTAAAAGTTGCCCAGCCTTGTGTGACATCATTAATCAGTCATTTTATCTGAATGAATTTCCTACTCTTTGGAAAATATATGCACATTTGTCCTCTGAGGGTGATTCTTTAAAGTACATTGGAAGAGGGTGATTCTTTAAATTACATCACAAAAATTAAGTTTGTCTAATATGAAAGAACTCGTAAAACTAGAAGTTACTATCGCAAGGGAAGTGCTGCCTTGAAATCCAAGGATATGTGATATTGTGCAAAATTGCAAAAATAGTGGTGGACTTATTGAAGTCAAAGATGCAGTGGAGGTAGTAAAGCCTCGTACCCATGCAGTTAATGTTTAGGTAAGACGGTAAGACCAGAGAGCTCTATACATATATATATATATGAAGATCACACTGAGCTTGCTGGAGAAAAGGTACTCTGGGGTAATATCAGGGACATACACAGGGGGATGGTGGTGGGTGAGATCACATCCCCCTTTTGGTTCCAATTAGGAACAAAATTATACAAAAACAACAAAAATTTAATGAATCATATCTGTCCCCCTCCCTTGTTGACCCCCTTGTGTTTTAATCGTGCTCAACATCTATTTTTCAATCACAATATAGTAATGAACTTATGAACATGTGTAATATTAAACAGATGTAACTTGAACAGTTGCATATAAATGCAGTTGAACATAAAGATAAAACAGTTGTATAACATAGTTCTTTGTACAAGGCTTGTATACAATTAAAAATGCAGTTCAATATGAACACAAAACAGTTGATATTATAACAGTTGATATTTTGATATATCAGAATTTGTTTCTGATATCGACACAAGGGACACAGATTTGCATTATTTTGCATGCTCAATATCTTATCTACATTATTATATTTGATATTGAATGATTTGCCATATTCAAGAATAAATAAGACTATGTATTCTTGTGATATTAAGATCGCTGTTGCTTCCCAGATGCTGATCAGCATGAATACAATGGCTCTATGAATACAATGGCTCTAGCCTCTTGTGAGAAACAATGAACTCACACCAATATACACCTAAATAGAAGGTAAACCGTATTCACAAATCACAAACAAAACAATTTGATAATTGATGATAATTATGGCAAGAAATTGCAGATGATATCTTATAAATTTTTACCTCACTCAACCATATTGCCGTTTTAAGTTAGCCTTTAAGGACAAAGAAAAATTAAGTACACAGAACTATCTAATTAGTCGCCTTACTTTGACAACAAAAAATCTCCTCACTGAAATGAATTGAAATTCGTGACAGCACCAACGTAAAGACAGAAGAGATCGTTGGAGAACTTCGTTCACTTATTGCTCACCTTCAGATTGCTCACAATTGTAATTTTATAGATATTTACGTCACAAAACGTCAAAAACGGCCACGTCATCCGACAGAAATCCTTAAATTCGATGTCGGCTATACATACTGTACGTCCGCAAAGGTCTGGGCACGAGTAACAGCAACCCAAGCATGCAATAATTTCTGCAAGAATATGAGTGCTGCCCGCAGCAATGATGATAGAGTGACACTTTTACAACTTTTCGGTGTTTTACTTCGTTTTTGAAACATTTCAGTTTGTTTGATATGTAAATGAGATGGTCTCTGACATGACGAGTTCTTTCATATTAGACAAAGAGTCATATGAGTCATATGCAGTGTAATGTATGGAGGTCTCGCTGGCTCATCCACAATCTTAGCACTGCTAAATTTATTACATAACTGGTATCAGGCAAAGGAAAACATCCAGTGTTTTTCCTTTGAGTGCTTTTCCTAGATTTTACTAAAGCGTTCGATTTAATCAATCATAACAAACTCCTCCAGGATATGCAAAGGATGTGTGCTAGAGAAGGTCCGATTCCTTGGATTGCGTCGTACTTGTGCATGGAAAGAAACAAATGACAAAAATTGGAAATGTAACATCAGGATTAAAGGATGTGATTGGTGGGGTTCCACAAAAAGGCTGTAACATTACTCCTCTTGCCTTTACTATAAAAATAAATGGTTTAAAGGAATACCAAAGAAAATATCACGCAATTTATATGGATGATACTACCCTCTTTGAATCCTTAAAGTGCACCTGACATCAACATTTTTTATTGTCTTATTTGGAAGAACTTTTAAAATGATAAAGTAACTTATTTTGAAGTTTTTCGTTTCTTCGCTTTCTTTTTGAGATATATCAGTTTGTTTGATATGCAAATGTCCGGAATTTACGTCACACGTGCATAATGAGTTATCAGACAATGTTATATATCTTTGCGTTCATCAAATAAAAACACTAAAGTGTGAATAACACGTGTGCGTGTTTCTCCCACAACACCAATCCTCTCAATTTGAAAGGATTTTCGTTCGAGAATGAAAGAGATATACACATTTCTCCAATACGTCATTATGTATGTGTGACGTAAATTCCGGACATATGCATAGCAAACAAACTGATATATCTCAAAAAGAAAGCGAAGAAACGAAAATCTTCAAAATAAGTTATTTATCATTTTAAAAGTTCTTCCAAATAAGACAATAAAAAATGTTGATGTCAAGTGCACTTTAATACAACATACAACATCAATACGCTGATGATACTCAGATTTACCTAAACTTTCAATCATTGGAATCTGCAGATCTTGAACAGTCCCGTGTAATGGTGGAGGCGTGTGTCCGTGACATTGATAAATGGATGGTTGAGAATAAATTGAAACTAAACAGTGACAAGACTGAACTGTTAGTATTGCACTCAAAGTTCCGTCCTAGACCGTTAATCGATACTCTCGTTGTTGTGGACACTCCAGTTATAGTAACAAATTCTGCAAGAAACATTAGTGTTCTTTTCGACACATGTATGAATTTTGAGCAACAAGTACGCAAAATATGTAAAACGGCGTTTTATCATATTCGGAATATTTCCAAAGTAAGAGGAATTTTGAGTTCTGATTCAACTGAAACGTTGATTCATGCTTTTGTTACCTCAAGAATTGACAATTGTAACGTCCTGTTGTATGGTCTTCCAAAGCGCCTGATGCATCGTTTGCAACATGTACTAAACTGTGCTGCAAGACTTGTCACCTTGTCCCGCAAGGCCAATCATATTACACCAATCCTCATTCAACTGCATTGGCTTCCTGTTGAGCAACGTGTGATTTATAAAGTTTTGTTATACACGTTTAAGATCGTTAATGGTCTGGCTCCAACGTATTTAAGCGATCTAGTTACACCTTATGTACCTACTAGAAATCTTAGATCTGCAGACAAATTGCTGCTTAAGCCTACAACGTATCGGCTGAAAACATATGGATCTAGAGCGTTTAGTGTTTGTGCACCGACTCTTTGGAACGCACTTCCTACGGAACTAAGACTGAATACCTCGATTGACATTTTTAAACGCAAATTGAAAACACATCTTTTTAAGATAGCATTTGATTAATTAGTTTATAATTTATTTTAAGTAATTATTTTTAATGTAGGTACAGTAACATATTATTTTATAAACATTGAAATTAAGATATAGAAAGTACGTCCGAAGAGGTTAATTTAGATATATATATATATATATTTTTTTTAGAATGTATTGTAAAGCGCATTTGGACTTGTCGGAAAATGCGCTATATAAATTTTATATATTATTATTATCTCATACCTCAAGAGACAAATTGGTGAAATGCAAGAAAAATTAGATTCCGTGGTTGGTAAAAACATCAAGACATGGTTTTAAATGGGAAAATGTGTGAAGAATTGATTATAACATCATTATACGTATCAAGCTGGATGAGCCTAGTTTTAGTAATGCAAACACTTGTGTCCATTTCTAATAGTTACCGTGCCATCATTGTTGTCCATGAAACTAGTCTCAGCCATGAGGTCTTGTCGTCTGCTCTGTTCGTTTTGAATCTTACCGATTTCATTAAACGTGTCGTCGTATTTGACAGGCACGTCTTCAGGCGTGGTGTCGTTTGTATAAACGTCGTTATAGTGTTGGTATTCAGTGTGCAGAGTTCAGGCTCAAGTTGCTGGTCGTTGTAGTCTCTAAACTCACCACGCTCTTGCTTCTCAATCTCATCCTTCAGCCATGCATTATAGATTACCTTACGTTTTCGATGTTGCTCTCATTTGGATTGAGGGATTTGTGCTTGGGCTATCTTTTTACCTTGTCCTTTTTATCCACATCCGAGAGCTCCTAGCTGTTGGTAGAATTTAGCAATGATATAACGCTCTAGCCCTTAGCAATGACAAGCTCGTAGACGTTCGGGTCGCCATGTATTAATTTCGCGTTTTTGAAAAGCTGCTCTCATTTTATTTTACCATTAAAATAAAAATAAATAAATAACCGAAGTAAAACCACAGGAAGGCGCAACGCACATGGTCCTGGGATCAGGTAAATCTTATGGAATCCAGATGCACAAAGAGGTTAGCGCTTGCTTGTTGACAGCAACTGATAATTAGCAAAGCTCGTATTACGCAAAGCATTCGCTAAGCTTTGAGGCACGAAGTCTCGCGAAGATTTATCGTAAAGTAACAAAGCAAATCGTTCGAATTTATTTTAATAACTTTGCCACACACATTACAAACATAAATACAGACATTAAGACAATAGGCTGGGTAACCGCAACAGCTAGTGCCAATTACTGCGGCCCAAAAGCAAGTACGATTTAATAGTCACTTTAAAGATACATAGCGATATACAACACACAGTAAATATATCAAATTTACTACGATATATCTACTAAAAGCAACGCGATGGTGGGTTCATAAGGCTTCAAGCTTATTCAAGCCTATTCATAAGGCTTCAAGCATATTATTATTCAAACTTCAACATATTACATTATTTACACCTGTGTTAATACAACTACACTGGCTACCAATAGAGTTCATAATTCACTATAAGATTATACTACTAACTTTTAAATGTCTAAAAACTCCGCTCCCTGCACCTATCTTAAAGAGCTGATCACTCAATACATACCGAATCGTAGACTAAGGTCACAATCGAAGAACTTTCTTCAAAAGGAACAATATAACCTCAAAGGCTATGGATTCAGAGCATTCTCAGTGACAGCACCTACGCTCTGGAACACATTGCTGCAGATAAACTGAGAAGCCTGACTCTGAGTTATCATTATGTTCTTTAAAAAAACAACTTAAAACACATCTTTTTACAAAAGCGTTTTTATAATTGTGCATTATGAACTTAAAAACATTTTTATTTTATTTTACCAGAAGATTGTAAATAGCTTGTTAAATAAGTTTTCTTAGTTTACTGTTATTTAATTAGTTAAAACCATTGTAAAGCGCTAATGGACTATACGGAATCAGCGCTATATAAATGTTCTATATTATTATTATTAAGCTGTGTTGCATTTTAAACATATGCTTTTCCATGTTCGTGGGTCGCCTATGTCATATGACTGTGTTGTTAAGTGCGTTAATAGTATTTGAATAATGTAGTAACTTCCTGAAGTTTGAGAGTGTGATGTTTTTTGTTGTAATAGTTTTTGGTGGTATGTTCTATGATGTTCTTGTTGTCCGAATTGTGTATGATTTTTGGTATGTCGAAGTATTAGATTTTTTGGTTTGATATTTGTCGCAGTCAGGGTTGGATGATCTTGTTTTTTTGAGGTTGAGGAGTTGGTACGGTGGTCTTGTTCAGGATGTTGATGCCGTGGTTAGTTTTGTCGAAAAATACAATGTCTAGGTATTCATGCCAGTACGTTTCCTAAAAGCCTCATACTTCTTCGGGAAAATGATCTTCAGATACTTACTTATTCCTAACAGTGTCATTAACGTTAATATACACAATGTTGTAGTGAATGTGGGAGAGCTCGGAGTAGACAGACGATACGTGGACGATTGTCAAGCTCATGTCCTCAGAAAAATGATTCCCGCACAGGAATCGAACCTATAACCTTCTGATTGCCGGTGAGACGCTCTAACCATATAGGCAGTACACATATCAATCGAACCAGTACATCATTGTAACCTTCGCTCTCCATCACGTATCGTCAGTGTCATCAACCTTGAACTTTGACAGTGGATGCTCGGCGAAATGACCTTATCCAGACCTCACTCTCATTCTCTTAGTTGACGTATACTCAAATAAGCCTCTGAAACGACTTCGTCAAGCAGGAATACAGGAATCCCCCGTTAAAACAACTATTGGGAGCCACCTTAAATATGAAAATGTCTTGCTGTTCTGACCGTGTCTCAATAGCTCAGTGCAGGTCCGAGCGCCGATGCGTTGATTCGGAGACCTTAGATTCAATTCCTGGTTGGTGCAGTCAGATTTTTCATATAATTATTATTCATGTTAAATCCCTCTCTTCGTTTAAATTGTTGTAAACTTTAAGCCTGGTTAAATATGACTGGCTGTTCATGGCTCTCGCGTGTGGTACTCAAGCAAGTGAAACATTTGTTTTCATATTCATGCCGCTAATAACTGTCTTTTTTATCGAGCAGACTTTGTCAAAGGAAAAATAAGTAAGAAAAAATATAATGAGTCACAACTCAGAATATGGTATTCTTGCAAAACAGCAAAATACGTGACAAAGTACATGTATTTGACGTTTTTTATCCACGCAAAATATTTTGAATTTTATTACGTGTACTAAGTTAACTTTGATAAAACATTGATGTTTTATTAATCAGCAAGTTAACTTTGATAAAACATTGATGTTTTATTAATCAATGTTTTATGGGTTAAAGATGCAGATTAAATATTAATTTCTTTTGAATTTTCTTCATGAATTATTAATGAATTTTACAACTCGAATTAAATATTTGGCATTTATGCTCAAATTTAGCTTTTTCGGAGTTAAAATAATTTGCGCTTGGTTTGGAATGCCCGGTTGATTAGATCTTGTTAGATAACTAGGGCGTGCGCTTTTAGTGAACTGTTGAGCGATGCGAGGCATAGCGCAGGAAATGTAATTAGGATGCGCAGCTGTGACATGATAGCATTTTGGATGTTGCTTCTCATTAATCCCAATTTATCTACTTAATATAAATTGGAGTTATAAAAATAAATAAATCTGTCAATTTTAGCATCCTTTTTCTTGTACAATTGTGTATTTTTTTCTAATAAACGCCGTTCTGATGTATGCGGGTTTATTAGAGGGAGGCGTTTATTAGAGGGAGGTGTTTATTAGAGGGAGGAGTTTATTAGAGGGAGGTGTTTATTAGAGGGAGGTGTTTATTAGAGGGAGGCGTTTATTAGAGGGAGGCGTTTATTAGAGGGAGGTTTTTATTAGAGGGAGGAGTTTATTAGAGGGAGGCATTTATTGGAGGGAGGAGTTTATTAGAGGGAGGAGTTTATTAGAGGGAGGCATTTATTGGAGGGAGGAGTTTATTAGAGGGAGGAGTTTATTAGAGGGAGGCATTTATTAGAGGGAGGCGTTTATTAGAGGGAGGCGTTTATTAGAGGGAGGCGTTGATTAGAGGGAGGCGTCTATTAGAGGGAGGCGTCTATTAGAGGGAGGTGTTTATTAGAAGGAGGTGTTTATTAGAGGGAGGCGTTTATTAGAGGGAGGCGTTTATTAGAGGGAGGCGTTTATTAGAGGGAGGCGTTTATTAGAGGGAGGCGTTTATTAGAGGGAGGTGTTTATTAGAGGGAGGAGTTTATTAGAGGGAGGAGTTTATTAGAGGGAGGCGTTTATTAGAGGGAGGAGTTTATTAGAGGGAGGTGTTTATTAGAGGGAGGAGTTTATTAGAGGGAGGCGTTTATTAGAGGGAGGTGTTTATTAGAGGGAGGCGTTTTATTAGAAGGGAAGGCGTTCATTAGAGGGAGGCGTTCATTAGAGGGAGGAGTTTATTAGAGGGAGGCGTTTATTAGAGGGAGGCCGTTTTATTAGAGGGATACGGCGTTTATTAGAGGGAGGTGTTTATTAGAGGGAGGCGTTTATTAGAGGGAGGCGTTTATTAGAGGGAGGCGTTTATTAGAGGGAGGCGTTCATTAGATGGAGGCGTTTATTAGAGGGAGGAGTTTATTAGAGGGAGGAGTTTATTAGAGGGACGCGTTTATTAGAGGGAGGCGTTTATTAGAGGGACGGCGTTTATTAGAGGGAGGTGTTTATTAGAGGGAGGCGTTTTATTAGAGGGAGGGCGTTTATTAGAGGGAGGCGTTTATTAGAGGGAGGCGTTTATTAGAGGGAGGTGTTTATTAGAGGGAGGTGTTTATTAGAGGGAGGCGTTTATTAGAGGGAGGCGTTCATTAGAGGGAGGTCTTTATTAGAGGGAGGTGTTTACTTAGAGGGAGGCGGTTATTAGAGGGAGGCGTTTATTAGAGGGAGGTTATTAGAGGGAGGCGTTTATTAGAGGGAGGCGTTCATTAGAGGGAGGCGTTTTATTAGAGGGAGGCGTTTATTAGAGGGAGGTGTTTATTAGAGGGAGGTGTTTATTGGACGGAGGCGTTTATTAGAGGGACGAGTTTATTAGAGGGAGGCGTTTATTAGAGGGAGGTGTATATTAGTGGGAGGCGTTTATTAGAGGGAGGCGTTTATGAGAGGGAGGCGTTTATTAGAGGGAGGCGTTTATGAGAGGGAGGCGTTTATTAGAGGGAGGCGTTTATTAGAGGGAGGCGTTTATTAGAGGGAGGCGTTTATTAGAGGGAGGCGTTTATTAGAGGGATGAGTTTATTAGAGGGAGGCGTTTATTAGAGGGAGGCGTTTATTAGAGGGAGGTGTTTATTAGAGGGAGGTGTTTATTAGAGGGAGGTGTTTATTAGAGGGAGGCGTTTATTAGAGGGAGGCGTTTATTAGAGGGAGGCGTTTATTAGAGGGAGGCGTTTATTAGAGGGAGGAGTTTATTAGAGGGAGGAGTTTATTAGAGGGAGGTGTTTTATTAGAGGGAGGAGTTTATTAGAGGGAGGTGTTAATTAGAGGGAGGTGTTTATTAGCGGGAGGCGTTTATTAGAGGGAGGCGTTCATTAGAGGGAGGTCTTTATTAGAAGGGAGGAGTTTATTAGAGGGAGGCGTTTATTAGAGGGAGGAGTTTATTAGAGGGAGGAGTTTATTAGAGGGAGGTGTTTATTAGAGGGAGGAGTTTATTAGAGGGAGGAGTTTATTAGAGGGAGGAGTTTATTAGAGGGAGGTGTTTATTAGAGGGAGGAGTTTATTAGAGGGAGGTGTTTATTAGAGGGAGGCGTTTATTAGAGGGAGGCGTTTATTAGAGGGATGCGTTTATTAGAGGGAGGAGTTTATTAGAGGGAGGCGTTTATTCGCATTCTTGTATGAAAAGGGGAGTCGTTTATTGGAGGAAATACGGTGCGTAATTTTCGTTTAACCTTTTAGGTAAAATTAAGCATGATATTTAAATGGTATAAAGAAGATTTTGGAGAAGACAAAGCAGAGGTTTGTTCTTATAATGTTGATTTGATTAGGATGGCTGCGTGTGATGCAAACAAAATTAACAAACTGGGAAAACATTTCCTTCGTTTTACTAGATCGTTCAATGGGCGTACGACCACATCGGCGATAGCGAGAAGAAGAAAAATCTGGCCGAGTTACTAACGCCTGCGAACTTTAAGCTCAGTCATGTGCCATACAACTGGAATCTGAATTCAAAATGAGTTTTTTTTTACTTTATCTTGGTTTGTGGCTACACGCACGGGAGGGTCGGTGCATAGTCAATGGAGATATGGTCTGGAAACTCTACAAACTTCAAAGCGGTTAACATTGTTAAATAAATGAGCTCATGCCATTTATGTTGGACGGTAACTCACTGTGCAAAATCCTTTGTTTTAGGTTTATTAATATTGAAACTGCATGGTTGAAAGATTGAACCCAAACGTTGGATGATTGCTTCATTGTACTAAAAATACAACGTGTTCACTAACCGTCACCGTGCACAAATTTGCATAAAGGAGAACAAAAAAATAGAACAAACACTTTCCATCCCTCCATTGACTATGATCGGCGTTAAGATCATATAGAGTTAAAGGGGTAGTAAGACCGAAAATCGTCTATCCAATTTTTATTTTATCTATTAGTACTGAAAAACTGAGAAAGAATAACGTTCTTACTTAGTCAATATCTTATGTTGTTCCAGAGATATTGACGTTTTTGAAAGATGCAAATGAACTTATGATGTCATCTACTCCAAAATTTAAACTAAAGGAAATCTCAATGCAAAATATATATAAAGTGTTAACTATACACAGTGCAGTGTACCATTTTTAGTAGCATACATCTGGAACGTTTCAGCACAATCTAGCCGCTATCTCCAAAGATATTCCTCATTTTTAGAATTTGAGTGGAGTAGATGACGTCATCAGGTATCTCATTTACAGCTTTTAAAAACTGAAATATCTCTGGAACAAGATAAGACATTGACAAAGTAAGAGCGCTATTCTTGCTTATTTCGAATGCACTTCTAAATTGGGATAAATGATTTTTGCGTCTTACTGCCCCTTTTATAACGTACAGTCCTCGTCTTTGGGACGATGTTTTTAGTATAACCATAGAAAATACAACCAGGAGTTAGGAAGACACTTAAGGAAGGGGGGAGGGATGAAAACTCATTAGGCGGGAGGTTAGGTTAGAAAACTGATTAGGCGGGGGATTAGTATCTAAGTTGTTTGGGGGTTAGTGGTAATTTGCAGTGGTAATAAGTAGTGGGCTAGAAAAATAAATTTTGGGATCACTTGACTGCGCATGTTAGTCTACTAATTTAGTACCTCAAGTAGGGGGGTGGATGCGTGGGGGCGAGGGAAGGAGAAAATACGGGGGGTTAGGGTAGGATAAATATTGTTTCGGGTTAGCCAATCAGATTGCTTCCCATGGCAAGTGATCCCAAAAAAAGTTTCTGCAGCGCGCTATGCATGGTTATACTAAAAAACATCGCCCAAAGACGCGCCGTACGTTAACTCCATATTATGATTAACTCCATATTATGATTAACTCTATATTATGATCTAACGCCAACCGCGCTGGAGTTTCGATACGATTCTGATATGAAGAGATACTTACATGCTGGTTTGAGACAAATTTTGCTATGAACTTAAGCTTTCAATCCGGTACAAGCTAATTTACTGATTATTTATGTGTTATACAAATTATATATTTATCCACGCTATTTTGAAGAAAGTGTCAGTTCTTGGTTGGTTTGCTGTTCTTGTGATATGTAATTTCTGTGGATCAAAAACCTTAGTCGACATCAATGACGTTGTAAATCGAGAACGGCGAATCAGAAGAGCAACATGTATGCGGCGAATGAAAGGAATCAAAGTGGTATTGCATCGGAGGAAGCCTATTTACTTGAGAATTATAGAGAAGAGATAGCAAGGTGTGTCACAAACGTAGTGGATGTATGACAAGCAAAATGTGCTACATAGACACACATCTTTCTAGGTATTTTTCGCGTTGTTTTATCAACAAAATACCCGCTTCATTCACTTTCGCAAAACATTCCGCCATTTTGTTTTTCATTACTAATGATAGATATACGAGCTGATAGCTTGTCAACCTCGTACCCAGGGTCTTCTCAGTGCCTGGGGAGGGAGCGCCCGGGATGGGGACGGGAGGGAGTGGAGCGAGGGAAGAGAAGACCCTGGTAAAGGCTGGTCACGTGACTCCAAGGATATTGGATTATTTTGTAACCTGGCTTATTCTCGCTTATATCATCCGGGGGCCGGATCGCTGTGAAAACATACCATAATACCATTTACAATTTATTGGAAAGACAGTACGGACTGCAGACAGAATTCAAAAGATGGTGGATTACTTCGAAAACTAGGTTGATTTACTGGACATTTGTTGCTGTCATATACTCATATTAAAGATAAATGATGATCAACGCCAGAACAGTTCGAATTTACAGTCTGACTATGTGACTATTATTTTATTAATATTAAAAGTGTTGAAAGCATTTATAGGGATTTCAGATTTCTGGTGTGGTTTCGGTCTCGACGTTTTAAATTCAAACTGCATATTTCGAACTGTTCTGGCGTTGATCATCATTTATCTTTAATATGACAGCAATTAAATGTCCAGTAAATCAACGTATTTTTCGAAGTAATCCATCTTTCAACTTCTGTCTGCAGTCCGTACTGTCTTTCCAATAAATTGTAATCTTTTTAAATTAGCCATATACTGTACTTTCAATTAGTTTGTGGTATGTTTTCACAGCGATCCGCCCCCCCCCCCCCCCCCCCCCCCCCCCCCCCCCCGATGATATAAGCGAGAATAAGCCAGGTTACAAAATAATCCAATATCGTTGATATATTTTATAGCTTTGGGGGTGCAGTTTATTTCTCAAGAAAATGTTTGCCAAAGGGTTAGGACCTTTGTTGTTTTGCGGTCGGTTACAATCCAATTAACTAGGAGGCTGGTACGAGGGTTCAACGTGTCAGCTATTTGCTCGTTAATTCACTCTATTTGCTCGTCAATGCCTTCTATTTGCGCCTCCTTATAAGGAACACGTACTAGATACCCTATCATATGGATCGATTACACGTGACGTCATAACCGCCATGTTGGGTGCACCACTTCTTTTGTTCGGTAAACCAACATGGCGTCGTGGTTCTTTGTCACATGACTGAAAACCATATGAGCTATTCTGCAATCTGATTGGTTCTTATACTAACAAGCTATCTATTTACAACATACGTACAGCTTTATCCCGGTAGCTAACTTAGTTCTATTTAAAAGTGCGGATAATCGAACATGCCCAAAAATATAATTTTCGTAATACGGATACCATCTTGTCAACAAAAACATGAACAATAAATTATCTGTTTACAATATACGTACAGCTTATCCGGCTAGCGAACGTAGTTTTCTGAAAATGAGCGGATAAACGTATCCAGTGGGCTGGTACGAGTGCCATGTATTTTCTCGTAAGCCACTTCCTTATATGGAATACGTACTAGAAGTACATATGATCCAATATTATACCTCAACTATAAATTGTCCAATAAAAGAGCTAGATTTTGTACCACGTGACCAGTCAATCCCGCTGATGACGTAATCAGCGGGTAGTTCGAATACCCCGCTCGTACCCAGGACTTGCGCGTAAACTAAGACGAGCCTGTAAACAATGGAGGAACAACAAGACGTTTCTAGACGTTTCAAGACAGCATTCAAGATTGTTTCAGTATAATATATCATTTATAGACCCTCATATAAAACATCAGAATTTCCATAATATAGAATAAATAGAGAAACACATCACAGGCGTCAGAGTTGGGCTCCCTGTGGTCGGACTTGATCGGACACTAGTTATTTTTGAATTCAATGGAAAAAAATTTTGATGCGGGAAAACATCTCAATGCAGGAAAACATATTCCCTTGCACGTGTAACCGATTACGTTTTGGTTTTTCTAGAATGAGGGAGAAATTACTGAGGCCAAATGGTCGGCCAAAATTATGTCCGTGCAGAACAATCAGCGGGACGGCCATATCCGCGTTTTGCGCGTTTTGCGTGGCCGACCGTTATATTGCACTCTGTTCCGGATGATATATCCCATATCGCAATTCATCGCCGATGCTCACATTTGCGATGCTCAGGGATTATTCCCGATGATCGTCGATGAATCCCGATGTCGCCGATCAAGGCGGGAAAATTAATTTTTTTTCAAAATGGCTGCCGCTATTAACAGTAGATTATTACTAGTCATAGCGCTATTACTAAAAAAGAAAAGGCTCCTTCGGCTTAAGAAATACAAAAAGAAGAGGTTCTTGGGTGCGAAAAATATTTGAGGAAAGGGAAGAATATCAGGCAATACAAGCATCAAGAAATACAGTTTCCGGCCCAAATATGATGCATTATGGGATAAAATCAAAGGTCAAGTGAGCACCAATTAGGTAAGTGCCATAGACCGATTGCAAATATGGCGGCGATGTCATGAAAACGAGGCTTTTCGGTGGTTACCGTTGCTAGGGTCCGAATCATGTTAGTTGATTGGATCACAATTGTTGGACCAAAAACAACAGCCAATCAATCAACGTGAACAATGACACTGACTTAATTGGGGCTCACTTGACCTTTGATTCTATCCCATAATGCATCATATTTGGGCCGGAAACTGAATTTCTTGATCCTTGTATTTCATACGTTGGTGCGTGAGATGAACTGCACGACCGAGAATATTTTTCATGTATCAATAATTGTCATTTTATTTTATTTTACGTCAACAATACTTTCAATAAAAAATGAAACACTGTCAGGGTAGTGCTTTGCGCGCTTGTGTTTTTGTTTTCATACGAATTGATTGCAGTGCATCGCATGTGATTCTAGATTTATTTGGAAATGTTGAAATTGGAGTCCGATCCTGACTTCGGGGCGTTATGTAGTTAATGTTCAAGACGATTTGAACAGTTGCGGTTCGCTTGTTTGTGAACCACTGCGGGCAACGCCGTTTCTGATGAACAAGCTGGCCCGGATGGCTTTAGTTCCTGAATCTTTGCAAATTCAAATGAACAAAACATCAGAAGAAACAAAATATTTCTTTACTAGTCCCTCATCAAACACTTCCATTCGCAAACTTATTCGCGCTGTTTCAGCAGCATAACCCGGCCTTCCACGCTTCGGAGGCGAAGCGCTCGTAGCAGCTTCTATGTATCGAAAAGATTACTATAGTAAATGATCAATTTTACGAAAAATATCACAATAATTGATCACTCAGGTATATTTACTTCTTAGAAAACTTGAAAATGGATAATTTATAAGAAGGATTGATCAAATATCGACGGATTCGTTTGTGAACTGAAATAGGCGTCCCATAAAATGGCCGCCAAGAAGAAAACAAGCGCGCAAAGCACTACCCTGACACTCACTCTTTAAATGAAAAAAATATCATTTTGAAGTACTTGGTTTTCTTCTAGAGACTGGGTCCTAATTTGTCTCATTTCATCGGATTTCGGTTTTGTCCTAATTCATCGGCGACAGTCGGCGATCTTCGGGAGAAACAAATTTTTTTGGTTCTTGCGATGATCGGGGATTGTCCCCGATTGCCGGTTTTAGTCATAATCCTATTTCGTCGCAATTCATCGCAAAGTAGCCTGTGTACAGCCTGAATATACACCTCTAATACAGTCTGTGAAAACTCGCACGATAGCTTGTCGAACCCCCGCTGAGCTACTCAGATCTGAGTCAGTAGATTTTGATGGCTACAATTGATTCTCAGGGAATTCTTGTGAGATCAAATAATCCAATCAAATAAACAATTATGAATCATATGAGTATTAAACCACTCAAAATCTACTGCTCAGATCTGAGTAGCTCAGCGGGGAATCGACAAGCTATCGTGCGAGTTTTCACAGACTGTATTACAGGTGTATATATTCAGGCTGTACACAGGCTATCGCAAAGCTGTATCGGCGATCATCGGCGATGAATTGCGATATATGAAAACCAGGCTTAAATGATAAAAATACCTCCCAAGCCTCTGGAGGATTTGTGAAAGTCCCTCAGGATTCGTCCTTGGGAATTCACAATATAAATTTTAGCATTTGAATGAAACCACGGTCGATTGACTAGCATATTTGACACTCAAAGCTTGTTTTATGATCACCAAAACGCTTCAATATTTCTAAAACGATACTGTAGTTTCTGTGTTTAAGTCCGTGTTTCCTACATCTCTTATCTTTCTGCGAGTTACCGTCGTCCTAAAGCCGTGAAAATGCTCTAAGTGAAGTTGTAAACAGAACAAGGTCGGCGTTGCTGTTACTCTTGGGAATAAAAATTATTCATTCTTTTGTTAATTTGGCATTAAGATTCTTTTGTTTGAACAATGTCCCCCAAAGATCTACAACGATAACCCAGCACGGGCTGTTTATATGACTAGGGCTAGCACGGCTAACCGGGCTGATAAATGTCACGAAAATCTTTCGTCGACCCAAAAATATCATTTCAATTATATTTATGCTCTTCCTACAGCCAAACAAAGCCAATCCTACATTAAAATATGATTTTGGGTACCTATAGCCGTGAGAAGAGCACAAGATCAATACAAAACAAAGCGTGACTTCTCCTCAGGGATTTGCGAAGATAAATGTTTCATCTTTTGTTCTGCTCTTGGCTTATGCTTCGACTATTCACAGGCTTTACTTCATTCCTTTGTTTTACCTTTATGATTATGTTCAAATGTTCAAGTGAAAACCGGGTTAACATAAGTGATAAGTGTTCGGCATTAGGGTTGTTATTACATTTATTATTAAATACTTATTGACCGAGCGGGTGGTCTTCACGGCAAAATGATCTTGCCTGCGGTCTTTCTGTACATACCAAGCGACGAAGGAGTGAGCAGTCTGTGCGAAAAGACCAAGCTGGGCAGGATAATCAAATAATAATCAAACGAGAAGCTAGTATAAAACACTCGGCTATCGCCGTTAGAAACACTCGTGCTGTTAGTCAATTAATACTCGATAATCACACGCGGTTTTCATAGTACAAAGAGCTATTTATATTGACCAACATGGCGTCGTCGCAATTCCTGTCTCCAGCTGCAAGTTTGTCAAGCGACTTCGCGTCTCGGTCATTTCCAAAACCAATTTGCAATGTTTCGAACAAATTTGCAGAGTTTCGCAGGCTCTATTTTTTTCCTTATCGCCTTCCCATCAACCATTGCTGGCGCTCTATTGCTCGCCTGCGCCTCCAGCTAGCTTGCACATCCCAATTTTTCTCCTCGCTTCCTGCAAAAGAAGAGCGTGCATGCGGAGGAGGCAGCGAAGACACCAAGGACAGATCATTTTACCGTAAAGACACCAAACGAGGTTAAATAATGAGGTTTTTATTATATGCCCACACAAAAGTTGGACGCTAAACGAAGTAGCTGCTAAGTGGAGTAACCGGTTGTCTAGTAACGGAAACGTCCCAACACCTTACTAGAGAGTTTACGAAAACTCGACGCGAGCATCGAGGACATCGTCTTTTAACAATGCAATTTTTCGTCCCGAAGAAAAGCTAAGTTTAATTATTAGTCCCAAGAGAATTTTCAATGACGTCATTTACAGCATTTTCTTGTTCTGTGGACGACGTCACCCGCTTCGAGTTTTAGTTAAATTTACCCTGCACACTAACTGAAATGGCTATGCAAACTGTCAAGTTTCAAAAGTGTCTGAAGACATAACTTGAAAGTGGTCTATAATGGTAACGATCTTCTACGGAGTTTATAATATAATGTTTTATGCTGTTGAGAATGCCGTCGTCGTCTTCACTTTCGTAATCTCCCTACTATTACTCACGATGGCACTTTCTTTTGTACCCGTTAGAAATATACTAAATTTCAATATATATAAAATAAATTAACATAAGGAAACGGCTTTACATTTCTCTGTTTATCGTCACTATATGAACAGTTGATCTGAACATGAAGGGGCTGCATGCAGCATGGTCTCGAAAGGAATTTTGTTTACTGAATAAAGTACGTTATTTCGGTGATATACATATTCATGTGAGATCGTGTTCGCCGCGGTTGTTCCACTTCTTTGTTGTCTCCTAAGCATTAAGAAACTTATTGAAGTAAAGGATATGTATAAAATTGTCGATGTTAATTATGTTATGCTGAGCGGTGCCTCTAGAAACTAAGTATTTTTATGAACGATGTGGAAGCCAAACGCTTCCAAATTGTTAGAGAGTGATCACTCTCTATCAGCTGACAGCTACTCTGAGCGGACAATTTGAATAAAATTACACGCCATGTTGATATTGTGAGTCGTATCTAATAACTATTCAAAGCATATTCACATCAAGCCACACACTCTTCCTGCGAACTGTTCATGCATTTCAAATCTGGTCAGCAAATTCGACAATGGCCGATGAGAATACACCGCTTTTGCATTCTGGCGATAAAGCCAAACGACCTTTGGATGTTGGGTTTGCACCGTCGCAAAAAGGAAGGTAAGCTAACAAGCTATAAATATCTCAATTACCATCATTCCACGACCTGCCCTTGTAGAGCGTCAGACTAGTAAACCGAAGGTTGAATTTCAAATCCCTTCAGTGGTAAACTGTAGAGATATCTCCACTTGGTCGGTATGGTCCGTCACTCGGAGATAGCACCTAATATATCATTAAGTACAAGTCTAGAGAATATCTTATACTGAATGTAGATGAAATATCCAGTGTACATGCACATGTTTGTGTAATGGTTACTAGTCAGATACAATCATATTCGCCCTTTGGAATGGTATTTTTGGTCTTCGATAAGGATTCAATGACGATTTTCGATTCTTGGTTATCGACGAAATAGTTGAGAAGGGGGTGATTTAACGAAATTTATTATACTGTTTAATTGGGTGTACTGTAGTTTGGCGAATCCTAATTACTTGTCGTGCAGTCATCACAAGTTCCTATCCACCGCAAGTAGTACAAAGGACAAAATCCTTGCCATAATTGGTCTTAAGCTGTTTATATAGTATGATTTACATAACGCTTTTACTTAATATAAAAAATGAGCAAATCCAGACCCAACGAGGAAATCCAATATGTTATTTGTCCATCTTGCTCATAAAAGCTATATTGTGGCTTCGTTTACACGAAGCCTGAATAAATTACCCAACGATTCAGTAATTTATAAGTTATTCCCCTGAGGTCGCCGCGGCAGGGATCAATTTCTCTGCACCGAAAGTTTATATATATATATATATATATCGCGGTTCAATTCCCAGCCGGAAGGCCTTAAAGTTGCATTTTCGCAACTGGTCCCGGTTTGGTCTTAAAATGTATGTATTCCAACACTCGAAATTTTCCTTCACCATGAATCCTTTCAACATGTAGTTTGATCGAGTGAAATACCAAATATTACCTATAATATACCCAGAATCTTATCCCGGCATTACCACCACCATATATACAGAACTCGTGACTAGGCTCTCGGCAACGGCTTCCGTAGATCAGTGGTCAGAGCACTGCACTAGCATCGCAGAGTCGCGGGTTCAATTCCCAGCCGGAAGGCCTTAAAGTTGCATTTTCGCAACTGGTCCCGGTTTGGTCTTAAAATGTATGTATTCCAACACTCGAAATTTTCCTTCACCATGAATCCTTTCAACATGTAGTTTGATCGAGTGAAATACCAAATATTACCTATAATATACCCAGAATCTTATCCCGGCATTACCACCACCATATATACAGAACTCGTGACTAGGCTCTCGGCAACGGCTTCCGTAGATCAGTGGTCAGAGCACTGCACTAGCATCGCAGAGTCGCGGGTTCAATTCCCAGCCGGAAGGCCTTAAAGTTGCATTTTCGCAACTGGTCCCGGTTTGGTCTTCCAACACTCGAAATGTTCCAACACTCGAAATTTTCCTTCACCATAAATCCTTTCAATATATATATATATATGGAAAAAGTGACTGCCCCAACCGGGAATCGAAACCTGATCTCCGAATCAACGTTTCGGCGCTCTAACCTTTGAGCTATTGAGACACGGTCAGAACAGTCAGTGATTTCTCCATATACATATTAAATTCGCCGCTTTCACTCGACACCAACAGGCAGACATCTCATCTAACCATTCTGTGGAGTAAGGCCTCTGGAGCGCACTTCCCAAAGTAACGAAGAGATACATAAGTTCTTGTTTACAGAGCCGGCTTTACTGCATGATTTGCTAGGACCAACCGGTAAGTTCCGAGTACGCCTTTTGCGTGATCCGTTTTAATCAGTACATAAGCATGTTTTACGAACGGTATACACGGATGTTATGTACTTTGACTATGTAATTCTAAATCTGTTTTCAGAATTTAAAACGGTTAAATATTGACTGAGATAACGTTCAAAATAATACACTCCTCATTGCCGATTAATTAAGACCTAACGAACAGATTTTTACGAAGGATATGCATGTTCTCATGATACAATAGACACGTATGTTATGTAATTTATTTTCGACTCGGTAATTCCAAATCTGTTTTCAGAATTGATAAAAAATAAATTTCTACGACGGAACGGCTGTCTACAAATTAATACAGGGCGTGCGAGGTCTGTGGACCATGGATGGGGGAAATCCCGCAGGGGTGTTAGGATAAAATTCTTAATGTTAGGACAAAAAAGGCGAGCGAGGGGATTATTGCGGATTTGTTATTATATTAATTAATATTAATTATTTTTGGGAAGTGCGCTCGAGAGGTCTTGCTCCACGTTATGGTTAGATGCGATGTCTGCGCCTGTTGGTGTCGAGTGAAAGCGGCGAATTTAATATGTATATGGAGAAATCACTGACTGTTCTGACCGTGTCTCAATAGCTCGCAGATTAGAGCGCCGAAACTTGATTCGGAGACCAAGGTTCGATTCCCAGAGAGGATACGAGCTTGACGATCGTCCATGTATCGTCTGTCTACTCCAAGCTCTCCCACATTCACTACAGCAGTGTGTATATTAACACATCCAAACCTTGCCGATATATAGTGACTGCATGCCGCATAGGCAGTACATATATCAATTGAACCAGTACATCAGTGTAACCTTCGCTCTCCATCTGAGTCTCGGTGGCTCAATGGTTAGAGCTATAGCTGCAGCTCCCCCAGTTGTCCGAAAAATTAGCTCTATTCGGGCAAAAATGGTCTTGTTATTCGGGCAAAAAGGGTCCTAATATTTGAATGCAACTTAATGACATTCTCATTGGATTCTCATTGAGGGAAATCTGGGATTTCATTGTTGTTCATCGTTTGGCAATGCATGCCTGGTTAAAAAGTGGCATATATATAGATAGCCAGGCCTTGGTCGGGGCGTTGTCTAAACGTAATCTTGTATATTCAACTTGAGTATACCATTTGGTTTTGTGGCTAATTGTGCTTTTCCTTCCTTCTCTTCTTCTGTCGTGCAACGCATTCCCTATGCGCGTTGTGGAGAGATATCCACGCGGTCTAAATTTGGAAAATCTGTGTTACTTTAAAGTGCCTATGAAACGAAAATTAAGTTTGTTTTATTTGAAAGAACTTTTAAAATAATGAAGAATATTAATTTACAGCTTTCTCATATTTCACTTGGTTCTTGAGATATTTAGACTTATGTGATATTCAAATGAGATAGCTATGACGTCAAGGGGTTTGCAATACATTTTAACATATTAGAAAATCGTGTATATCTTTAAGATTATTAAACGAAATCACTTGAAACATTGCATGTGGATACAGACACCTAAACTGGAGAACATCGTTCTAGTTTTATGGTCGCCATGGTAACAAATTAGTTTTCAGACATCTTGATTTCTGAAATAAAATTATTTGTTTTCTCTTCCGTCCCAAACATTTGCGGGTTGGTACTGGTTTAGCATATTTTCACTGACTTAACCAATTCTAAACTGAAGTTTAACTTTGGTGCAACACATAGCTATGTCAGAAAACAAAGATTTTTGACAAAGAGACTTAGAGTTCTGGGAACTATATTATTACTATTGCAACATTGAAACTAGAACGATGTTCTCCAGTTTAGTGGTTTGTATCCACATGCAAAGTTCCAGGTGATTTCGTTTGATAATCTTAAAGATATACACGATTTTCCAATATGTTAAAATGTATTGCAAACCCCTTGACGTCATAGTTATCTCATTTGAATATCACATAAGTCTAAATATCTCAAGAACAAAGTGAAATATGAAAGAACTGTAAATTTATATTCTTCATTATTTTAAAAGTTCTTTCAAATAAAACAAAACTTAATTTTCGTTTCATAGGCACTTTAACGCTAATTAAATACTTCGAATCCCGCACATTGCCGCGGCTGCAAAAACGAGAAAAGTGCCCTCAAATTGTAGGAAATACACTTTCAGGCAATCAAAAATTCAAAAAATTTATCGGGTAAGCGTACCCCCGGACCCCCCTAATATACATGTTTTCAATGCATGTTCATATATATTAATGAAAAACGTGCATGTGTGATAATGCTTAGGCTAAACGATAGCAACTCGTGTTCTTCAGTAATATGACGTCATCATTTATTCGGGCAAGTTATGCTCAGCCCCCCCCCCCCCGACAAAGTTTTGCCCGTACGCCTATGGTGAGAGCGTCTCACCAGCAATCAGAAGGTTACAGGTTCGATTCCAACAAGAAAATGTGTGAGGATACGAGGATACATCAACAGGCAATAATATTACAGTTACCTTAGTACGTTATAGTAGATTTAACGTATTTCCATACTGCCAGGGGCGGATTAACCAATGGGCATTGATGGCCCTGCTCAAATTTGAAAATTTAAAATTAAACATCTTGAAATATTTTACAGAATCGTTATATAGATCAGTAACAGTAACACATGGCTATTGTTTAATGCAGTGTACCTACGGATTTACTTCACAATTATTTTTGTTAAAATAAACCCCAGACTTTCAGGGGCCCCACAATCTAAATTTGCCCCAGGGGTCCTTAATTCGCCCCTGCATACTGCGTTCATATGTCGAGTCTCTCTCTTCGGGTATATATACATATATATATATATATATATATATATATATATATATATATATATATATATATATATATATATATATATATATATATATATATATATATATATATATATATATATATATATATATATATATATATTATATATATATATATATATATATATATATATATATATATATATATATAATATATATATATATATATATATATATATATATATATATATATATATATATATATATATATATATATATATTATCACAACAACAGCATTTCTTCGATTAACAGCGTAAACATTGATTTGAACTGGTCTCGCAAAGCTATCGGGATGATGCAATAATTGCAATTTGTCGACCCGAAAAATAAAAAAAAATAAATACAGAAATGCCACCGAAACCTGAGTAATAAATAATTATGCTGCGATACTTGCTAATTATTATATGACGTAGTTTCCGACAATTGTGCCGTTTTAATACACTACAGAGGCTTACAGCTACTATATCTCTCATAAGGTATAAATGTCAACACAGTATGTTTTCTTGTCCTTTGGCTTTGCAAGTTGTCATTCTACCAACGTTCTTTGTGTTTGTCTCATCTTGGACTTGGAGTTTTCAAGTTCAATGTACTTGTGTTTACTTTCAGTTTCTCCTCGAGATCGCGGACCGACCCGTGCCGAAATCGCTCGTCATTACTGCGATCGGCGTATGCAGTTCTAAGCATTATGAGCTTATATACGAATAATTGATACATATAATCGATCAAGCAAGTCACTCGGAAAAGTAAAAGCTCTGTATCCCGTCTCAGTGTATCCAAAGCTTTGCAATGCCATTGCGCAATTTTGCAAATTTGTAGACATCACCCAGAGAAAAAACCGAGAACTAAAAACGCAGCCCGAAACCTTTTAATTATTCCTAACTTCGGAGCTCCTAGTTTGTTTTACAGTAAAAACAATGTTCATGTGCTGCAGTTACACGGTTGAGAATTCGTTACATTCGTTTATGTTTATAAACCAATTATTCATTCACCGTTTGCTGGCCCACGTGCGTCGAACGCAATTAACTCCTAGTATTAATTTAAGTTTTAAAATATGTCAAGTATGTAATCCGAGAGTGATCAAGCGAGTTAGTTGTGAGAGTGAGTGTCTGGCGAATCGAGATGAATCAAGGTGATTTGAATCAAACGTTTAAAGAAAGGAATAAATTAATCAGGAGAATAAATTAGGAATCTTGTTCAACACAGTGGCACCTCCCGACGGGATAGCGACATCGACATAACAAGCTAGACCAGTGAAATATTGAGCAAGAACGACAGAGCGGCAGAAAACCTCACTGGAGAACATGACAGAGGAGAGAGACAGAAGCGGATATAATTAAAGAATGGGCTGCGGAAACCGAGGCAGCTTTCCACGAGCCGGCTATCGAGTAGAGGAAGAGAAAATCAAACTGTGGCAACACTTGCCAAGCGAGCTCATCGGCTGAACAACTAAAATTTGAACAGAAGGACCCGAACTACAACAACACGCATGGACGGACACCCAAGACGGAGCCAACTGTGGGTCGATGGGAATGCCTAAGCTAGTAATCACGAATTTTAACATGATTGGTTGCGATTTTGGGGACAATCATCAAGAAGAGAGAGACGTAAGGAAACGGGCCAAATTCCTTCTGAAGGCAAAGGACTCGATATATGGCCTCGATGGTAGACAGAATATCTGAGAGCGCTGCGAGAGCGCCATCGCCTGAAACACGACGGAAATGGCAATCGGCTTACCGTAGGCAATGTCGTGATAATGAAGTTGACAGAGCGAAACCGCAACCACTGGCCACTCGGGATTGTAGAAAATCTAATAATCGTTGTGTATTATGTATTATTCTTTATGTATTATATGTATTATGTATATGTATTATGTATGTATTATGTATGTATTATGTATGTATTATATTATGTATGTATTATGTATGTATTATGTATTATGTATTATGTATTATGTTTATGTATTATGTATTATGTATTATATATGATATAAATTGAAGATGTTTGATAGAAACACGCAAATATTTCAGCTATATACGTCTTTACGTTTCGGGGCACTGACCTTCTTCAGAAAACCGCTATCAAAGTCAACAAAGGTGTAGATTATATAGAAAAAGTCAAATAATTTACATAATTTAAAATAATAAATTAACAATAAGTATACCTAGACTAGTCTCTAAGATTTAGTCCCCGAGGACAAAACGTATCCAATCTAGTTGCCCAAAAGCCCTCCCTTTGTATAGGACATGACAAATCTGTAATATCAATTACCATAACCTCTAAATCACTTAAACCAGAGTGGCCATCACTATGAAAGTGTGCATACAAATGTTCACCCGGCATACTCTTTTACCCTTCCCATACCGTGTAAGGGAGCTCTTATGATTGTTAAATCTAACCCTAAAGGTGTTAATCTCTCTATCTCTTTATCTCTATCTATCTCTCTCTATCAGAATCTGACAGTCAAAAAAATAGTTTATATATAGTTTATGATAGGTAGTAAATGTTAATAAATAGTTTATAATAGTTAATATATATATAATATTCGTACGTGTCTATACTACAAATTATCCTGATAATTTTCTGTCGTACTTTTTCTCTTGAAACAGTGACGATGAACCCCTTGAATTGGTTCCAGTAAAACAATTGGTAAGTGGATAATTTATAGAACAAAATATTTGATACTTTTGATATTATCATTTGTGACCCTCCACGCGAAAACGTACCTTAACGCTTTAGCGAACGGCATGAAAATACCGTTCGCTTACCGTTCGGTAAGCGTTCGAACGCTTTAAGAAGCCGTTCGAACGGTTTGATAAAACGTTTAAAATTATTAACAGAGCGTTCGAACACCTGTTATTAAACGTTCGGTGCCTGTTATTAACCGTTCGACCTCCTGTTGTTAACCGTTTAGTTAGTTTGCTAAACCGTTCGAACGTTTTTGGAAACCGTTCGAACGCTTTTACAAGCCGTTTGTCATCCGTTCGCCGTCCGTTTTTTTGGCCGTTTTAACGGAAAAGCGTTAAGATACGTTTTCGCGAGGGTCACATTTCATACTATCATTTTTATTTACCAAAAACTCTAAAAAAGGTTGGTGTGCTGCCGAACTATTAGTGCGTAGAATGTGAGAATGTCTAACGTTGAAATGGTTAGAGTTTCAGTCATAAGACAAAACGCGGCAAAATTCGTGGAAAAGGTCGGAAATCCATGTATTCATGGTTGATTAAGAGGGTTATTATTTTATAATAAAGAGTCTCCGAAAGCGTATCAAGACTCATCAAACCTACAGCTTAGCTTGAATAACAAAGAAATTGAAATATCAAAAGCCACAAATTGCTTGGCCTGAAGATTGACCACGATTTGACATATGACGATCTCACGATCATATATTGATGAGCTGTGTAAAAAACTGTCTGAAAGGATTGGGCTTTTGCGTCATATCAGCCCTTATCACGCTGTCATAAACCCAGTCATGTTATACGTAAGTTCAGTCTGGTCATCGTGTAGTAATAAAGCCCTTGAGAGAGTCTTTCGTATGCAGAAGCGCGCGGCACGTACAATTCTGGATGCCGAACGTATGACTATAGAACAGTAACAATGTTCAATGAATTACAGTAGTCCCCTTTTATACTGAAGCTTACATCAATCGCTGTGCAATCGCATATAAAAGGATAAACGGAAATACTCTAGACTATATAAATGAGGTAATGAAGACAAACTCTCTTGATCATACAAGAAAACACTAGATACTCTAACATAAATTTTATCTGCCCTCACTACAATAAGATTTCAGATGAAGGCCGCACGTTTACTATAAGAACAATTAAAGACTGGAACAATCTCGGTCCAAATGTTAAAAAAAGTCAAACAATTAAACGTTTTAATCTTGACGAAAGTAAACGGTTCTTTTAATGATACAAAATAGATAGATTTAATTATGATATTGTATATATTTTATGTCAATTTAAACTAGATTATAGTAGAATGTTAAATTAATATTATAATCAACATAAGTTTGTTAAATACTATTTTTGATATTATTATCCTGTTAAAATATTCGTATTATTATTATTATTATTATTATTATTATTATTATTATTATTATTATTATTATTATTATTATTTAGTTTTAAAAATTCTATTAATGTAAGTAGACTTGCATGATTTTATATTCTTTGTAATATTAGATATAATCTGTATTTTTATCCTAAACGAGGGCCACTATAGGTTATCAGTATTTGAAATACTGTCATGTGTTACCCTCTTGAAATAAAGTCGCTTACTTAATTTTACTTACTTACTTACTTACTTACTTACTTACTTACTTACTTACTATGTAGTTTTAATAAAGTCTTGGAACGTTTGGTACTCAATAGAATCCAAAGTAAGGCCAGATGTCATCCTCATGGTCTACAAGGAGCGTACCAAAGTGAGCAGGATGCCTTAACAACTTCATTCGTTATTGATGAAAGTATTAAACACTGTTGTGAGGACAATGATAAAGTGTTTGTCTGTTATGTAGACGTTGCCAAAGCTTTTGATAAATTATGGATTGACGGCATGCTATTTAAATTGTATCATAATGCCATAATTAATTAAAGGGAAATGTTGGAGGCTTATTAAAAGCTGGTACTCAGGCATGATGGAGGAATATGTTTATTACAATGGAATACGCTCGAGACATTATGCTGTTTTGCAAGGAACAAGACAAGGTGGAGTACTTTCCCCATGGCTCTTTTTGTTATTTATTAAGGATCTAATTGAAGAATTGGAAAGTCTGTCTGCTGGGATAACGATGTATAATTCGTATGTCGGATCACCAATGTTCGCTGATGATCTTACTATGATGTCTAGATTAAAAAATGGTCTTGACTCTATGCTTGTACGACTACATGAATATAGTTTGAGATGGAGACTAACGTTTAATAAAGGGAAAACAGTGGTTCTAACATTTGGAGAAAGACGAAAAAACTCCCTGTTAAACACACAAAGGAGATGGTCCATTGGAGATAATGAAATTGTGGAAAAGAAAGTCTGGTGCAATCTTGGTAAAATATGGCATGTAGATAATAACAGCCTACAGCCGTTTTTAGAAGCAGCCAGGTCGGGCCAGAGTTCTGGTATTGGTTTAGCTAACATGGGCTGCAGGATAAATGGAACCAACCCCCTGGTGGCTATCAAATTATGGAAAAGAATTGGTCTACCGAAAATGTTATATGGAGCTGAATTATGGAGACTCAAACGAACCGGACTAAAAAAATTGGAAAAGGTGCAAAATATTTTTGTCAGGATATGTTTAGGATTATTGAGTGGAACATCAGGATCTGCTGCACGTGGGTTGCTTGGCGTTTGGTCTGTTGAAGCTGAAATTGACAAACGTAAACTTATGTTCTATGTTCTTGAGACGATTCATTTCAGCAAGTGAGCATTGTACTTATCGTAGAATTTTCATGTTACGATTGATAAGGTGGAAATGGAATCCACATAAAATTACAGGGTTTATACCTGATGTCGTAATAGTTTTAGAGAAATATGACTTGTGGAGACACATGGATGAATTTTTGAAATCTGGATATTTTCCAAGTAAATCTGAATGGAAAAGGTTGGTAACTGAGAATATTAGAAATTCAGAGATTTCAGCATGGAAATTAAAGATTCGAAGCAAGCCAGGACTTCAGTTATACCAATATGTCGTTGAAGATTTGGCACCTAGTATGTGGTTAAAACTAGCACAAGATAACAGTTTAATGAAGGAACATGTGTGTACAATTGTCAATATCCTATGTGGATCATTCCTTGTTGCTGGAGTGCGGTTCAATGGAAATGACAAAGATATGTTTTGTAATTCTTGTGGCCGGAATTTTAAAAATGTTGTCAAGCACGCTATGCTTTATTGTCAACAAACAATTGTAATAAGAGAACGATTTTGGAATTGGTTGACAGATTGTCTGCCTATAGAAATTTCAGCCAAGCTGAATATGTTGGATGATGACAGCTTGTTATATACTCTCTTTGGAGACGTGGGGACACTGCAAGAACACAGAAGAGATCTGATAAAACAATTTTATTTTGGGGTTGCAGAGTATATCTCTGAGACAATTAAAACAGTTAGTTATATTGACAGATATTTATGATTAGTTCTTTATTTTAAAAAAAATAACAAAAAGATGTAATATACTGTATGCTAATTTATTTTTATTTTATATTATTTTGTATCTTCAAATATGGAGGCAATAAAGAATTTTACTTACTTACTTACTTACTTACTTACTTACTTACTTACTTACTTACTTACTTACTTACTTACTTACTTACTTACTTACTTACTTACTTACTTACTTACTTACTTACTTACTTACTTACTTACTTACTTACTTACTTACTTACTTACTTACTTACTTACTTACTTACTTACTTACTTACTTACTTACTTACTTACTTACTTACTTACTTACTTACTTACTTACTTACTTACTTACTTTATGAGCGAGTGAAACGTAAATCCTCTGATATCGTCACTATTTCGGTAGCATACACACCAATCTTTAAGGCTTTTCGTCTTTCTATAATAACACAAAACTATGCAGCATAAAACATTTATATCATTATTATTTACTCTCTTTTCTAGTTTCGCTATTGTGATGGAACTGATAAAATCCTGATCGTACTCTCTATTATTGGTGCTATAATATACGGTGCACTAACACCCGGACAGTTTATATTACTTGGTCGCTTAACCGATGACTTTGTTGAATTCACTCTCTGTAATACCAGTGCTAATTGTACAAAACCGGATTTGGAAGATTCGATGACAAAAGTAGCTGTATGGTATTTTGGTTTAGCTACCGCCAACTTTCTTTTTGCATGGATGGCAATGGGACTATTTTCTTTGTCTGCTGAAAGACAAATCCACAAAATGAGATTGGCCATGTTCAGGAATGTCATTTATCAGGAGATTGGTTGGTTTGACACGCATTCCAGTGGACAAATAAACACACAACTTTCTGAGTATGTATTTTATTGTCGTGAATATAAATATTACAGTTAATAATAAATAACTCGAGCAATAAAATATATAGCTCAAACGATAGCATGTGGGACAGCACCGGTGATCAGCACATCCAGATAGCGTGAAGTGCGCATTGGCCCAGAGTGCTCAATACTATAGAAATATATATATATATATATATATATATATATATATATATATATATATATATATATATATATATATATATATATATATATATATATATATAATATATATATATATATATATATATATATATATATATATATATATATATATATATATATATATATATATATATATATATATATATATATATATATATATATATATATATATATATATATATATATATATATATATATAGTGCTTTTCCACCAGAAAATGCGGTATTAAAAGACCAAATATTGGCGATTTTAACTCAGTAAAATGATCGTTATCTTTCTTCGTTAGCTTTCTGTACAAAACGCAATCTACATTGTTGCGTAACTAGTCAGTTCTTGTATCAAAAGTGCATTTTCCTATCTGTAGTTAAATGTCAATAATACAATTCTACAGAAGTAGTGAGCAACACGAACGCTATACTACTTTAACCACTGCATACATATTTTGTATGATATTATATTTTATATTTACTTAAGTAATCAGTTTTTTGTAATATTTATATAATGTGTAGTAATTTTGTGTAAACATGCATGTGAATTTCGAATCTTTGAATCTTCTCGGCTATACCGTAGCGGTCCGAGCACACAAGGTCCCGGGCACCCTACTGCGCCCCTACGAGCAATCCTCTATACATTCCAAGGAGCCAGGTAGTCTACGCAAGGCAAGGAGAACCTTACAGGGGTCACTGAGGTGTTTATATGTACATGACAGAACACACGTAATGGAAACCTCGTCCCCAGGGCATTTTTCCTCCACGGTGGAAAGTCGGCGAAAATGGCCCTGGGATCGGCTGGTCCCATTACACCCACAATTTCTGGGTGTTTTAATATGATAATTTATAATAATTTAGTTCATTTGTCTTTGTTTACTCTGTTGATGTGACAATGAATGAGAAATATGCAACTCTCTGCAGACTTGTTTGTATAAAGCATTCATCCTAAAAGCAACTAATTCATAATACATCCATGGTTATCTCGTATAAATATCATGGACGAACAAGTAGATATCAAATGCAGTTCTTGACAATTAACCAAAGCCTTTATATTTCTTATTTGTGGTAAAATTGATAGGCGAGGAAATTTTTTAACATGTGGATTTAGATGAATAATTTATAGAACTGGCCAATAGAATTATAGAATCGACCAGTCGATCCCAGGGCCATTTTCCAACGACTTTCGACCGTGGAGGCAAAATACCCTGGGTACGAGGTTGACGTAATGGCATACCCTGTACCTATACCTAGTTGCTAGTCGACGCACTAAATATCTAGAATACATAAGAAAGCTGCTAGATTCTGAAATAGATCTCATTTCAAATTTCTGAAATAGATCATATTTTTAATATTATTGTTTTACCTAAGATCACGTACTATGGACTTTCCGTTTATTCGGCGTCGCCACCTGAATTAACCATAGTACAGCAATTTGTCCATCGTTGTTTTAACCGCGTATACACCTCGAAATCCTTAGACATATATAATATTTTAGAGATATCTGATTGCTCTATTTTTAATAGAATTAGTAAGTCAGTAGTCCATCCCTTATATGATCTAATGCCTAAAGTTAAGAAATCGTCATTAAGACTGTAAGAACAGTATACCAATAGTTTTAAGGACAGCTTTGTAAATAGATTGATTTTTAAGTATAATCTTAAGATGTAAATTTTTTAACTTAATATGCTCACTTTGTATTGTATTTTGTTTCTACTTTTATCTTGTAAATCTTGATACGTTTTGATTATCAATTGAATAGAGACCTATTATTATGTTATTATATAAAGAGAAATAATAGAACTTTAATATTTCGAAAAATACGCCTGAATCTAATGACTCATTTTTACTTTCAGAGATTTAAACAAGATTGCTGATGGTATAGGTGGAAAGTTTGGCCGTTTGGTATCAAGTTTGGTATCTTTCCTGGCTGGCTATATCATTGGGTTCGTGTATGTCTGGCAATTAACGTTGGTAATGTTGGGCATGTTCCCGTTAATAGTAATCGTCGGAGGAACGATGGCAAAGGTTGGTCATTTGTTATAGGAACGAATTATGGGAGCGAGGTATGTCCAGTATAGGTATCGGATAGCAGGTGCTACAGATTGGGGTCATGTGGAAACAGTTGGTTTGCTATATAAGCAGCTGCTTAGATATGGGGACAGATGGAGACAAGTGGTAACCACCTGTGCAACATGGTAGCAGATGGTTACAGGCGGTTGCATATAGTAACAAGTGGTTGACTCAGTACAATTAGTGTAAGTGTAGGCTATGCAAGTGGTGCAGGTGGTACAGGTGGAGGCAGGTGGTAAGCACCTGTGGCACATGGTAGAAGATGGTAGCAGATGGTAGCAGATGCTTACAGGTGGTTGCATGTAGTAACAAGTGGTAGACTCAGTACAATGTGTGTAAGTGTAGGTTATGCAAGTGGTGCAGGTGGTACAGGTGGAGGCAGGTTAGAAGATGGTAGCAGATGCTTACAGGTAGTTGCATGTAGTAACAAGTGGTAGACTCAATACAATGAGTGTAAGTGTAGGCTATGCAAGTGGTGCAGGTGGTACAGGTGGAGGCAGGTGGTAAGCACCTGTGGCACATGGTAGAAGATGGTAGCAGATGCTTACAGGTGGTTGCATGTAGTAACAAGTGGCAGACTCAGTACAATGTGTGTAAGTGTAGGTTATGCAAGTGGTGCAGAGCTATATTCCAATGGTTATATTGGACGTATAAAGGGAGGGAGGAAGACTAACGAGGCCTGGGGAAGATAGAAATGAAAAATAGACGGTGCATGGTGGATCAGATAAGAGATAAGAAAATAAACATCATAGCCCGGCTGGTCATAAGGCGTTTAGCTTATCCATGATTAGTGAAAATTTTGTGGACAAATTATGAAGATGAAGGCAAAGATGGTTGAGGTTTCTGTGCTAACCATTGTACAAATATTGAAACATTTTATCATAGAAAGTTTAAAACATCAGGTTCTTGAAAATATAGCAAAGTGAAAAGGAACGAAATACTGACGTTTCGAGCGGAGCCTTTCATCAGAGTACGACGCGATGAAATAAAATAAGGGCTTATATAAGATCTTGTGTTTGTGTTTCGAGAGTGCTCGATACCATCGGTAGAGCAAATATATAGAATAACTCATGGACACGGTTACACTTTTGACATTAGTTTATTGCATAAAACAAATATTACATAAAATGCAATAAACTAATGTCAAAAGTGTAACCGTGTCCAGTTAT